>BSBN01000888.1:19335000-19712500 GCA_027924645.1 Cunninghamia lanceolata
TTCTGATTTCCATATGTACTTTCAAAACAGTTTTGGACATTTTTACATGTACATTTTTGATATGCAATTACATGTAAAAAATAGGAAGTCCCAAGTCAATAAGGACTCCTATTTTTGAATAAGTCAAAGTAGTTGTAGATTTCCTAGATTTTCTCAAGGTCTTTCCCTATAAATAAAGGGGACCTCTTTTGTAAATATTATCTTTTATCTATTGCAAGAAAACTCTGGCGAATTAAAAAGCAAATCAAGACTTTGTGCTTATTGTGAAAATCAATATTCAAATATTCATCAATACAAGAAAGCAAGTTCAATTCCAATCTTTGTCTTGGGATTATTTGTGTTGTGATAGTTTTGTTCTTATGTCTTGCTATCATAATCTTAATTGATAATAATTGAACGGTGGAGTTTGTTTCAAGTGATTGGAGAGCGCTCTAAATTTGATTCTGATAAACTTTGTGTTATCAAATCGGTTGTGGGTTATATGTTCATGTTTGTGAAAATACGACAGTTTGGGGACTTTGTGCTGCAAGTTGTTATATTTGAATTATTTTTATCATATTGAAGAAGAGTGAAGACTTTGGGCTGCATTTTGCTTCAAAAAAGTTCTGGTTACAAGTAGTGAGTGAGGTAACAGAAAACTTTGTGTTTCTGTGATATTGTGATAATTTATAAGTTTTATATCGAGAGTTTGAAATATAAACATCTATTCTGAAAAAAGAGAATGAGATGAGATGGAACCACCCCAAACATAGTTTTTAGTGTACATAAATTTGATAAGTGTTTGATTTACAAAAGTTAAGTAATTAGAGGGAACCTCCCCTTGCTGAGAGGAGAGACTTTGTCTCATCATAGCTGTGGCTGATATACCCATTTTACCGTTAGCGAGTTAACGACAAAATATTCACCCAACACAACACAATTAATGCATTTCTTTATAGTACTCATTACAAGATGAATTCATCTACAATAATTACATCATTACAATAATTTCCACATTGCTTTCCTTAGTACACATGAGAGATTACATCAAAATACAATTTGATATTCAACTGATACACATTACATAATTGGAGTGTCCTTACAAATAGGAATAGGAACTGGAGTCCAAAGTATAATGAAAAGTCTCCATGCTCATGATCATGAAGCAATAATGTCCAATGGAGAAAATCCACCAACCTCCTGACCATATGGAACCCTGAGGTCCACCCCCGTGCTAGGAGATAACACAAGATCCCACATACAAAGAACAGTCAGGAGAACAATAGACTAGCATGAGCAACAGGGTTATAGATGACACCAATCACCATACTATCAACAATGAACACACTTACTACACTTCTAGAGGCACTCACACAATAGAAAGAGGAAATTCAACTAGGGAGTGCTAGACTGCAATAGGGAGGAGTGTCATCACATAACTTTTCATGGGTTGTCCTGATAGGTCTTCCTAGGCATCGGACCCCACCCTAGTTTTTAACTTCCAAGAGTAAGGTTTTAGGGGGGAGGATGTACTGCCTCTCCATTCTCACCATGGATGTGTAGTAGTTTAGCTTTGGAACTTGGAGGTGAAGGTAAATCAATAAGGATATTTGAAAGCATGTGCTAATGATGTTAAGTAGTTGATGTTGTACATTATAAAATTATGGACTATGGAGCTCTGATTTGATTATGAGAACTAACCCTGTGTGATGTGATTATTATGTGATTATCTTGTGATCGATCTTATCCTAATTGCTACGTAGCTGATTGTTATATGAGTTGATTCGATTACTAGGTGTTGATTCTTAAGGATGTGTTTGGGTGAAAAGGACAGTGTCACATCACTCACTTGTGAGTACCCTATGATGTTGTGATTCCCTTTCACAATGTGCTTGTTATATATAGGCTCGACCGTTTGGTGTGCTGCAGGTTGTAGGTACTAGGCATCGACTCCACCTAAATTGCCAGGTCTGAGCATGCTTTAAGACACAATGGATTGTTGACTACAGATGACACTTGGTCCCCTACACTAGTCATCATCCTTGAGTGGATGAGTACCTAGTATGGTACCTTTTCAATGTTGTCAGTGGGCAATCGGTGTTGCTTGAGGTTCTGTTTTGACTTTACTAAGTGGATAGATGTTTATGTTGGCATCTGATTTAATTTAAATTATTGAACAAATGCTTTGGTCATTTTGTGCATTAAAAACAATTGTTAGAAGGTAAACCTTGTTAAATAAATCATAGTTAGTGGGTAATAAAATATTAAATTAATAATAAAAATAATAATTATAATGTCTTAGATAAATAATGGTAAGTGAATTACCATTTTTTAAATTCAAATTAAAAAATTGGTAACTAAGACTTAATAAAATATAATAATAGAGTAATTAGTTGGGTTAGTTGGTTTTCTCGTACCTTTCACTCCGGAAACACATTTTGAAAAGGAGGGAAAATAAAAGGGCCACGGAGGACCAGATTTTTGGGAGGGTATTATTTTGAAGTGTAGTGATCAAGATTGGTTTAAACCTGGTATGTAAAACAATTCCTTTCATATGCATTCACTTATCTCACAAATTTATAATTCTTTACTCAAAAATTCTTTAAAGATTTAATAAAATGAATATATTTTCTGGAATGTTTGCATTATTCATGTTAGAACTAGTGTTGTGATATTTAGTGTTGAATATAGTGCTATCTCTTGATGGATATTTAATGGAAAATGTGTGCTTGGTGTGTATAATGGAAATGTAGCATTCTGATGTATTGATTGCTTAACAGTGTATTGGAAGAGGAATGGTAATGCATTTGAAATTGAATACCTTTATGAGAAATGCCACTAGTTATGATTAAAGGGTGCAATGTTTCCTTCTCCTAAAAGAAACTGATAGGTGTTAATGCTAATATGTAAGGATTTTGAGTGGTTTATGTTTTATGGAATCATTTTTCAAATACAAGTCTTGATTGTGTTATTATTGTGACATTGAAAACTGAAAAGATAGGTCATGTTTGAAATGGACTATATAAGTGTATATCCTTGTGAGATGTATTAATTGCATAGGTAAAACTAGTGTATATCATTTTGATGTAACTAATCACCCTTGATGTTGGTAATAGAAATTAATAGTACTAATGTGTTATGTTTCCACCCTCCTCCCAATTTGAAAATTTGCACAAAGAGTAATCTAAAATAAAGCTTGCAGGTCAATTCTAATTCGACTAATGTATTATTTTAAAAAATATAAATATTGATTTCACTTAGAAAATAGTTAATTACTTCAAATGATGACTTATTTTATTAAGTAAATTATAGAAGTTAAATGAACAAGTAAAAACAACTATCACATCTTGTGAACCTACTTATATTAATTCAAACAATTATTTACTCCACACTTTGGATAATAGGCTTGCCTCACTTCAAGACCAATCCTAATATGACATTTAGATTACTAGGTGTTGACTCTTATGGATGTGTATGGGTGAATAGGACAGTGTCACATAATGTAGGGTCAATTCTCATAATCAAATCAGAGCTCCATAGTCCATAATTTCATAATGTACAATGTCAACTTCTTAACATCATTAGCACATGCCTTCAAATATCCTTATTGATTTACCTTCACCTCCAAGTTCCAAAGCTAAACTACCTAAACATCCATGATGAGAATGGAGGGGCATTATAGACAATCTCTACGTACCATAACTTTACCCATAAAGGTTGGTCTCGTGACACTATTTACCCTTTCTCATGTCATGCTTGGTACACTTTCATATAATATGATTCTTAGTAAATTGTGGATCCATGTTATGGGGGCAGTTCCGTCTACCCTTCATCAATCACTAAAGTTTATTTATGAAAATAGACTTCACACCGTTGAAGCCAATTTTGAGCCAAACAGTTGTTTACAAATCAAAATGCAAAAATAAGTTCTCAATCACATACTTCTCAAAAATTTAAAAGTTGATTCATCAACACTTCTTGCCACATATAATGATGTGCAAGATTCTCAACCATCATCAAATGCATTCCATGGTGATGATTGGGGTTCATTAGATTTTACTTCGAGCTTCATAGGGGAATATAAACTCAATAGCACTGAAACATCAAAATTTTTGTTGATATCATCTAAAAAATCTATGGAAACACCTAAAGAACCTAATGTTTCATTAGTCAACAATAAAGACAACATTCTTACACTACTAAATATGACATCTATGATGCTCCACCATCTTCTAAAGAGATGGACTCTCTCTATAGTCATGGATTTCAAATCCTTTACAAAAATTGTGACTATCTAGATAATGGTTGTGGTGTAAAACAACAAGGAAGCATGGTCCCCTTAGAAGTTATTGAAAATAACTCTTCAACTAGTATTGGATACCATCCTTTGAAACCCACCAAAGCCTACTGCCATCCTACTCTTAATGTTAATACACTATCAACAAGATCATGATTAAATATGATATATCCTGAGACGATTGACATGGATTGTCCACTAGGAAATATCCCTTTGAATCGGGTAAGTACATCTCCATCATTTAGCGACACTCAATGTAGCACCGATTCTAGTTGCTCTCAAGGGTGGCCTCCTCCTAGATATATATGTTGTTAGAGTTGTGTTGTGTTCCCCCTTGTGTAGGGTTAAATGTTGTTCTAAAGGTCTCCTTAGATGACCCTTGATACTCTTGTAAGGTCAAGGATACAAGGAGACCACTTTTGTTGTGGTCATTCTTCTATTTGTTTCTCTATTCTTCTATCGTCCTCTCTTATTGTAATTTTTTGGTGTGGTGCCTTGGGGGCATAGCATTGTGGAGGATGTATTGAGGTCATTTTTCCACATTGTGACCTTAAGTTACCTTTTGTCTCCTCTCTCGTTTTTAGTGTTTACATTCTTCAATGGATCTACTAGTCGACAGATGACAAAAACAATCAGATACTGATAAGGACCTTGTGTCCCTACAACAAGAAAGAAAAATAGACCTAGTCCTTGTATGAAATGGGGTTGATATATTGCTAATGCTTGACTAGTAGTATCACTTCGTGTTGTGATGTATTGTATTATGAATTTTGTTGTAACAAACCTTTGCAATACTTTAAATATACTTCTATGCACTTTGGATTTTTTTGCATCTCACCTTGTAGCTACACTCCATTATGAGATACTTGAATTATAACCTCATGGCTATATGTAGTTCCAAGCCTTCAAGTGTAGCCTTGTTCTATTAAGCGATATGATAAATGTTTGTGTTACTTGATTTAGTTGTTATCTTAAAATAGATTTTCTAACCAAAGATTATATGTTGTTGATTATGTTAGAAAATGATGATGGTGTGTTTGTGGGAACATTAGATGATTGTAAGTACATATCACCTTTGTGGGCATGGGATTTGGGAAATCTCTTATTTCCTTGCATGTTTTCACTTTACCTTAAATGTGCTTGATACTGGCAAGCGAGATCAACCACTTTAATGTGCGGACACATATTATGGTAACTGCTTAGATATTTTAGATATTGACAAAGTGTGTTTACGTATACTTTCTTTTAACCATAATGCATCTTTGTGATGTGGGTGATGTTATGTACTTTGTTTTGCATATACCTCCTTTTCACTATAAGGCATCTTCATGATGTATATGGGGTTGTATACATTAAGCACATGCTTCTTTTTCACTATAAGGCATTTGTAGAGGTAGGTGGGGTTGCATTTTGTTGGTGTATAACTCACATGAGTTATTCCTAGCATAACCATAGTTAGGCTATTTTCTTCACATGTGGAAAGACTAATTCCATCTATGAGTTGTTAGTAGATGTGTCGACTCATATTCAACACATTGCTACTACATTTGAGGGTGGTTGAACCTTGAGCTATTCTCTTGGTTCCATTTTCACCACCTCTCCTACTCTCGTGGAGTATTGTCTCACAAACTTCACCTATTTATACCACTTCAGTTGTAAAGAAATTTTGTTTGTTTTCAATACATTGCATTTGTGTTTGATCTCTAATCCATTGATCTTGGACTTCCGCTCACACATGGTATTAGAATGATTGGAATAGCATCAAATCATTTGTTCATTTAGAACATCTCCATTGATGAATCTCTGCAACCTCTCTTGCATGCTAGGCTTAATCCAACCTTCTATCACTGCATAGTCGAGGAGGTGAAATTGGTTTTCAAAGCATATTTGAAATGTTTTTTGCAGGTTACAAATTGCTATCAGAGAGCTCATCGACTCTCACCACAGTGAGGTTGAATCATTGCTAGGAAGCCTCACATAAAGGCATTTTTATCTAGTTTTGGAGCCTCACACAGAGGTCAACTTATATTGGTGTCGCGCCTCACACAAAGGCTGAATCTAGTGGTCTACACACTGCCTTTTGGAGGCCAAAATACCCCTGCTATTGCATATGATCTACACCCCATACAGAGGCTTGATCCTGTCACCGTCGAATTCGTGGTAACCACACCAAACTCTACAGGCACATCAAACGACTCTCATCTATGCCGCTAACGGACCCTCTTAGCCATCACGCCTCTTCCCATCAATGTCGCGGTTTACTCTATGTCATTTTTGCCTGACATCTATAGTGAACAGAGACGTCTCGGTGGAATTGTCACCCTCAAACAGGCTTGCAACAGAAGTGCACCCTCTCGCAGGTAGATCACCCTCTTTTCACCCTCAATTAGGCCCCTAATCAACCCCACAAATAGGCGCGCAATTCATGTGACATAAGAAACTCAGGTGGGTGGGGGGGTGACATTAGCGAGGAGGAAAAATTGAAAAGGGGGTGACAGTTAAGCTTCTGGTCATATGGGTTTTTATCCCTTGGTCACTCCCTACCACATGGGGCTTATTTTTTTTTCCCATATAATTAGTTTGCAAAAAAAAATTTCAAGCATATTGAAAATTTTTTTTGAAGGTGTATTTTTTTTACATATGCAAAAATTGTAAAGGCCATAACTTTTGCATACGATCTCATTATCGTGTCGTTCAAAAGGCAAAAGTGCTTATTTTTTTGAGTTCTATTATTCTATCCTATCAATGCACTATCATTATAAAATGCCAAATTAGATTAGGTTTAGGGTTCTTAAAAACACTTCATCTAAATTTACAAGCTTGTTAGGCAAAACACAAAGGGAAAAATATTGTTGTATGATGTCCAGTGCACTCAATTATAAAGTGTCACTTTAAGGGGGCAGAATTAGGCTAGAGTGTTCAAAAGCACTCTTATTGTCCATAATATCTATTTCATTCCTGACTTATTCAAAAATTACCTTTCAGTATATGCACTCACACAATCTGACAAGATAGTTGAGTTCACTGCTAAATCAGCCTTCATTCGAGAAGCAAAAGATCGAAGACTTGTTGCAGTATGCAAGGTTTTCAACTTTGAGTGCACCTTCATCTTTTGGAATTTCACAATAGGCAAAGAAGACAATCATGATGCAACTTCAAAACCTAGTGTCAACTCTCAGCTCAGCTCAATTGGTTCTATATAGTTGAAAAATTGAACTCCACCTGAATTCTTAGTATGTAAAAACAGTCATATCGTGTCAAATATTGAAATGTAAAAGTGAAATGTAAGCACTGATCTATAAAGTGTAATGTGGGGAACCATCACTTCTCAAAGAATCACATAGATTCTTTATCTCATTCGCATGTGCGCATATGCACATCCTTTCTTCAGTCATTTTGTACATTTCTTAGACTTTCAACCAGGTCTTTTTCTTTTAAAAACATTGCTTACTTCAATTAGTTTACGAAAATATTTTAACATCAAGGGAAAGACAAATTTCACAACTTTGACATACTTCAGGAGTTCTACATATCTGCATTAGAATCTACATTGGCATCATCATCATCTGGAGGGGCCATCTAAAGTCCTCTCTTTGTTTTCTCTCTTTAGGAGGAAAGTTTTTCCCCATAGGGTTTTCTTTCTTTCTCCATTTTATGTGAGATGTTTTGTAAATGAGTACCTAAAATGGCGCACAGCTGAGACTCATATTTTATAAACCCACCTAAGCTATGCTTAAGGGGGGGTGTTGGTGTATAACTCACATGAGCTATTCCTAGCATAACCATAGTTAGGTAGTTTTCCTCACATGTGGAAAGACTAATTCCACTCTATGAGTTGTTAGTAGATGTGTCGACTCATATTCGACACATCACTGCTACATTTGAGGGTGGTTGAACCTTGAGCTATTCTCTTGGTTCCATTTTTGCCACCTCTCCAATTCTTGTGGAGTATTGTTTCACAAACTTCACCTATTTATACTGCTTCGGTTGTAAAGCAATTTAGTTTGTTTTCAATACATTGCATTTATGTTTGATCTCTAATCCATTGATCTTGGACTTCTACTCACACACATTTTAAAAGCCCTTCTACAGAAGGTGGGTTTTTGTCTTCTCTTGAGCAGTTGCACATCCTTTTAGAAAGTCCTCATTGTGAGGCAGGATTAGATCTTGAATTATTCACCCTTAAGCATGTCTTTGGCAGTTGTGGTAGTGTAGCTCAACCATCAGGTGTGTTTGGCATGTCTTAGATAGTGGAACGTAGCAACGAGCTCCTCCCTATCACCTATATTTGTCATGTATAAGATGTATAGTGTGTTGAGAACATACTATACAGTCCTCACGTATTCCATGTGACTTTCATTTGTTTTATGTATCTGCCTAATGTGTCTTGTGTGTTTTTTCATGGTCTAAAGGAACGTAGCGATGAGATCTCTCCATGCTCTGTGTAGTTAGGAGTATTTACATTTATATAATTGTTTAATCATATCTTTTTCATGTATTGTGTGACTATATTCATGTCTTCTCCATGTATTACATGCTTTCATTGTCTTCTCTACATATTGTGTGCTTCCTTACTATATTCATTATGTCTTGCATGACTATCAAATGTTTTCTCATGTTTGCCTAAGTTTGGGGGCTTGAAATAGTCCTTTAAACTTTGGGTGTGTCTTCATTCTTGTGTTTGATGCATTTGATATGCTTTGACCATACTTTAACGTATGTACTAAATCATAAGATCATACACACATTAAAGTGGGTCCTAAATGTTATGGAGTAAAAAGTGGACACTTGCCTTTTTACCTCCTAGTTTAGCTCCTAGATCCTTGTAATAACATTACACATGCAAAATATTTATCTCGATGCAAAATCCCCTGAAACCCATGTCAATTGGGACATAGGGGCCCATTTTATGCCTTACCTTAGACCAAAAAGGCACCTTGGGACTTAGGCACCCATGCCCAAGTCCTCCCTAATTAGTCAAGGAAAATTTCAAATAGGACCTTTAAATGGGTCTCTCTTTGTCGACTCTCTTGATTTAATTTATGACTGTTAGTGGGAAAATATATATAAGTGTATTTTTGAATTCATTTTGAGTTAAGATGGATATAGAGAACTTATGATCTTGGAGCAAAGAGCATTCAAAGAATTCATTGTGTTATTGTTACAGATTTGTGTTTGTATTGTGCGTGTGTGTTTGTTGTTGCATATTTCGAATCACCATCCATCTCCTTATGAGTTAAAGAATCTTCATTCTCATAAGGGCTTCACCTCTGAGGTGATATCATTGTTATTTGAATCATTCTATCATCATTGATTTGTTTAGCCTCTGCCCTACTAGGGCATGCACTCTCTCTAACAATGGAATTAGGAAGCTTGAATGCTATCATGGGATTTGACTAAAGAAAATCCCTAAACACCAGAACCCCCAAACCCCTTTTCTTCTTGTGTGCAAGTTACACGTGCGAGGTCTAAAGAAGTGAAGGTACATGAAGGTTGTGTAAGGGAAAGGGTTTTGGGATCTGAAAGCAGTTTGTGAATATTCTACTATAGAAGACTTGGGTGCATGCTCTCTTGCTCAAACATGCATTGAATCTGACATTAGGACACTCTCTATGACATTTCTCCAATTCTGAGTTTCTGAAGATTTTGCCTTTCTAGACTTGGGCACCCACCTCATAGTCTTTTGACATCTCTACTTCAAAAACTAGGTTCTTCTCTATTCATTGATTCTTAGTGCTTCTTTTAGATCATTCATATCTATCATGGTTTTAAAGTTATGCTCCCTTCATTATAGAACTAGGGTTTAGCGCATATTTAGCCTAGGGTTTGATAAAAGGCTTGATTAAGTCATATCTTTCCATAGCACTCTTGAGCACAAAATCAGTAGCCAAGTCCTCTTTCATTTGGTAGTAACTTGGTTCGGTTTTGTCCTTGAGTTTGTGGAAGAGTGTTTGATTTTGATGTGTATGCTTGTCTACTTCATCCCCTTTTTCCTCCTTAACAATCACTAAACCACTTTCTTCCATAATTAACTAAATAAACACTTATTTAGATAGTTAATTATCCAATCTCCCTTTTGGCAATGATTAAATAATATTTTGTTATCAAATCACTATTTATACACTATTCATCTGTACCACCTCCTTGTTGGGAATTAAGGTGTCTCAACCTTTGCAAATTCCTAATGTTGCATTTATTTATCCTATGTTGAGTTGACATAGTTAGCACCTTGTGTATATGCAGGAGGATAAATTTTGGTGACTTGGGCAGCTGTGGTTCCCCCCTTGAATAATTAACAGGGGTTTGGGGGTAGCGCCCTCATGGGAGCTCAGGGGCAACGCCCCCGAAACCTCAAATGACTTTTAATTAATGAAAAGTGTCAGTGAGTATCTTTGCACGAGAGAAAGGCATCTTTGGGCAGTCAAGGGAGGTATGACATGTTGTAAGAGGAATATGATATTTTTAGTTAGTGTATGACAGATTCTCTTACAGCTATAAGTGTTGTTAGTTATGACGGATTCTATGACAACTGTAAAGTGTGTAAGAGCATTTGTTGTAACCTATCTTGGGACCAGGCGCCCACTTTGGGATGGGATGTTGGAAAACTATCCTTAGGCATGGGTTTTGGGGCATGAGTCCAAGATGGACACCCATCTATAGAAGGTTCCATATTTGCCTTGTAAACTCTATATAAACAGGTGCTTGGATGGGAGATAGATAACTTTGGTACAAGTACTATTATGTTGCCGGAATATCTCCAAATTCGGCATTCGAAGACTCTTGAAAGAGCATTGGCTCTGAAACTGTATTGTAATTTGTTATTGTTTACTGTAATACATTTGAGCTGTATTTTGGAGTGTGGGGTTTTTTACCCGTAAGGGTTTTCCCCATGTATATCTTGTCTCTCTCTCTTCTGTCTACTTTCTATGTGTATGTGTATTGCTGCAATATCTTTGTTAGATGTTCTATGTTGCTGTAGTTGTAAGAATTAAAGTTGAATTTGCATACATCTCTTCTCATTAGATTAGTGTAGGAAGCGATTTCCGTGCACCTACCTTCCTTTCACTCCTAGCATTATTTGAATACATTTAATCATTTATTCAATTAATCAATCATTTTCTATATTCTAACATTAGAAAAATATTTATTTATCTAATATCCTTATCCCCATTAGGCCACAATATTTTAGTTGGTCAACTATAATACTATGATCCTAGGTCTTGAAATCCTTGATAGAACTAGCTTTATGATTGTGGAAATGATTAGGGCCAACAATCTTTCGACATGAAGATGATTATATAGACTTAGTTTCATTTAAGTGCTCAACTGAAGTGTTCAAAGTATGCTTCTTGCATATGAATGATTTTCGAATGATTGCTTGGTGATAAAAATAAATGTAATTGTATGCCTTTAAATATAAGGACATAGCAATAAATCAAATAAGCATGTTTTGAGTCAAATCATAACAACTATTGAAATGAGCCAATTTAAAATTTGAAATTATGAATTTTAAAGGACAACTCCACGAATGTGGAATTAATTGCATATCCATAGCTCCGATGAAACATTTGAGAATAAATGCAAGAATCGATAAATAAATAAATAATAACATCAATATATTATAAGGAAAGATTAAAATAAATAATAATTAATTGTAATTAATTGAAAAATACAGTTGAAAATAACGGTCAATATTGTCTCTTTTAAGGACAAACTTATACCTGTCACTATTGTAATTAAATGGTATGCTCTAAAATAAAAATACAGCAGTTAGTGGAGGAGGAAAAAGATTACGAGACAATCTCACATGCATTTTCCAGTAAACAGCGGCAAAGTCAAATATTAGCGATCTATAGTATTGTTTATCCAGCGTTCTAGATGCACATTTTTAACGTATTTATTAATTAATTTAATTCAAATTAATTAATAAGTACGGTAAAAGTGTGCATCCAGAATGCTGGAAAAATGTTGCCACGATCTACTTCAGTGGGAACTGGTAGCGGATATGATGGTGAGTTCAAGTCAAGTGGGTCCTCTTGGATATGTCTTAAATCAAGAGCCCAAGTTAAAGAAATTAAATGAACATACCTATCTAGAGTATTTAATTAGTTTAAACTTGTCTTTCATTTTATTTGGGTGAGGTATACTCGACTACTTGTTCAATGCATACCCACAGCGGACTGGTCAGCGGCAACATACAGCCTGGATATGGTTTAGTTCAAACTAAAATTTTCTATAAATTGGCAGCCGAAACAGTTTGAGCAAACAAAGTGCTTTTGTGTATCTTGTTTGTGCAGGAATCTATATAAATGGGTTTCCCTCCAGCAGGTACTCACGGCCATCCCGTCCATCCCGTCCATCCAGTGTATCCTGTCCATCCAGTCCATCCCATCAGATGCATCCACTGTGGTGCAACGACCTGTGGCAGCTGTGGTAGCAGCTTCAGTTAAGGAGGCTATTTCAGCTGTGGTGGAGCAACCTGTGGCAACTGTGGTGGAACAACCTGTGACAACTGTGGTGACAACTTCTGCTATGGTGGAGTAGGCAACTGTGGTTGCAACTTCCATCCAGGAGGTTGCACCAACTGTGGTGTAGCAACTTGTGGAGGCAACTGTGGCTAGGGCTTTTACTAGTGTGTGTGGGTATGACTGTGGTAGAAGCTATTTAAAACAGGTTTGGTTGGGTTTTTGTTATTAGCTAGCATTAATTTTTGTTCATATGCTTTCTAAGTTGCCCATAGGTAATATTAAATAAAGGTGCCGATGCATATATTTTGTAAGTCATCTTACCAATTCGTTAAAATAAAGTATTTATCCCATATATATGGATAATAGTATATGACTTTAGTAAGAACTTTTATAACGTAATAACTTCCCATGTGGAAGGTATCTTCGATATTTGTAGTTGGAGTGTATGCTCTATTTGGAGGTTTGCCCCTCAAAGTGGTACCATAATGAAAATGCAAAGTCTTTTGCTTGCAAAATGAATTTGGGTATAATTGTAAGTGGTCCCAAAGACAATGTAAAAAGAACACCTACTCATGGTTTCCATGCACCAAATTTGAGTATAGCCCACTGTAAGACAGTTTTAACCTAATTTCAACAAATATTAAATGCATGATAGTCATACAACATGCTATCTCATGATATTTCCAAAATGAACAAGGTGTCACATTCATGATGATTGTTGCTTGAAACTAAAATCCTCCAACAACACTGGACGTTCTAGAGTTCTTCCAACAATATATAGCTTTGGAAACCACTCTATAGCATATATGTACCCTCAATCATATTCGCACATAATTGAGTTGAGAATCATGAATAAAATATAAAGCATACCCCTCATATTTTATATGTATATAAAAACATATGTATACTACAGTTTCACAGACTATTAATCCAAATAGTCAATATTAAATCAAATACAAATGTTCCTTCCTTCAATGCCAATTGTAGACAATATACAACTATTTTGTAATAAATGTACACAACAATATTTAATTAGACCTTTAAAAGTCTAACCATAAAGAAACTTCTCCCAAATCCCTTGAGAATATATACATATAAATATACAAATTTGAAAGTACGCACTTAATCTACTTAATTTCATTTATCCCCTAAACAATTGTTGATGAAAAACCAGTTCTATTTCACTAAATAAGAGTAAGAGAAAATAAAAACATTATGTCAAACATTTATCAAGCATCCTCCGTACTCTTACACAATTCTTTGTATATAGAAAGAGGATCATTCTAAAATTAAGAAATATCACAATAGTTGTATCAAGACTACACATTATTTTAAAATCTATGTTCATGCCCATTATAGATGGAGAGATAGAGTACATTGTGTATGGCATAAATCACATAGATACGATAGGAAAATTAGGTGTCTCGACCTTGAAAATTTCCTAAGTTTATTTAATTATTATTTAACATTTTCTTGTAATTATTTAGTATATTTTATAATGCAGTTTTATTAAATAATTATGATGCATACAAAAATGGGTATACATTTGTCATAGTGCATTTTATGTAGACTAACTATTATCAAAAAATCTAGGTACCCAAGTCGTTATTAGAAATGAATTTGGGTATAATTGTAAGTGGTCCCAAAGACAATGTAAAAAGAACACCTACTCATGGTTTCCATGCACCAAATTTGAGTATAGCCCAATGTAAGACAGTTTTAACCTAATTTCAACAAATATTAAATGCATGATAGTCATACAACATGCTATCTCATGATATTTCCAAAATGAACAAGGTGTCACATTCATGATGATTGTTGTTTGAAACTAAAATCCTCCAACAACATTGGACGTTCTAGAGTTCTTCCAACAATATATAGCTTTGGAAACCACTCTATAGCATATATGTACCCTCAACCATATTCACACATAATTGAGTTGAGAATCATGAATAAAATATAAAGCATACCCCTCATATTTTATATGTATATATAAACATATGTATACTACAATTTCACAGACTATTAATCCAAATAGTCAATATTAAATCAAATATAAATGTTCCTTCCTTCAATGCCAATTGTAGACAATATATGACTATTTTGTAATAAATGTACACAACAATATTTAATTAGACCTTTAAAAGTCTAACCATAAAGAAACTTCTCCCAAATCTCTTGAGAATATATACCTATAAATATACAAATTTGAAAGTATGCACTTAATCTACTTAATTTCATTTATCCCCTAAACAATTGTTGATGAAAAACTAGTTCTATTTCACTAAATAAGAGTAAGAGAAAATAAAAACATTATGTCAAACATTTATCAAGCATCCTCCATACTCTTACACAATTCTTTGTATATAGAAAGAGGATCATTCTAAAATTAACAAATATCACAATAGTTGTATCAAGACTACACATTATTTTAAAATCCATGTTTATGCCCATTATATATGGAGAGATAGAGTACGTTGCGTATGGCATAAATCACATAGATACGATAGGAAAATTAGGTGTCTTGACCTTGAAAATTTCCTAAGTTTATTTAATTATTATTTAACATTTTCTTGTAATTATTTAGTATATTATATAATGTAGTTTTATTAAATAATTATGATGCATACAAAAATGGGGCATGAGACTTCAAGTTGGTACTTGTGCCACATGTCAATGCCTTGTATCATGAGTTGTAATTTGTCATAGATGCTCATTTATTGATAAACTATGGATGTCCTAATTCGAGAGATTCTATGACAATTGCAAAAGTTAGAAATAGGGAGGGTTATTAGAAATCTAAACCAACTATGAAATGTCATAGTGCACTTTATGTAGACTAACTATTATCAAAAAATCTAGGTACCCAAGTTGGTTGAATATCTTATGGGTGGGTGCAAGAAATTATGTCCACTTATAGTGGAAGTCTTGTGAGGGAAAAAATCTTGATAGGAATGGGTATGCATTTCATAAAAAAACATACCCATTTAGGAATGAGTACCTTAACCTAAACTCCTACATGTATGGAATGGGTAACCATTTCGATCGGAGATCTTGGTTCTAAACGGGTACTCGTTAGGAGCGTGTATGTGTTTAGGAATTCATATGCATTTATGAACAAGTACCCATATCTAAAATGAATGGATACCCATTTAGGAATGGCTATGCATTCCTAAAAGGTATTAAATTTTTTCTCCACCTTGGGAGCTCATTTTCTACTTTCTTCAAATGAGGAGATCGATTGGATAAAGCACTCCACAACACATGCCAACAACAAGAAACGTCATCAACACCTATTTTTAACCCCCTCTCTCCACAAGATGAAATTTACTATGTTCTCATGTAGGTGGATTTCATATTTATGTTATTTTTTATTTCTCTTTTAAAGTTTTTTCCAATTATTGAATTTAAATTTTGTTTTCAAACCTAAAATCCTAAACTAGACTATGTTCACTAAAAATAAAAACCCTAGGACCTATTCTAAACCTTAGGACCTTTAAACCATAATTTGTAGACTCTAAATTTAGAGTTTAAGGTTTGTAACTTAGAGGTTAATTTACTTTATGATACAATAAAAACCCTTGAAATATCAATTGATCTATTGATTAATATATCAATTAATAGGTTAATTGATATTTCTAGGATTTAGGGTTTGTGATTAATTTAAATGTTATTTTAATTTAATTTATGATACAATAAAAATTAGGGTTAATTTAATTTAGTTTATGATACAATATCTGAACCCTAGAAATATTATTAAAAAAGCAAAAAATGAAATGAAAGAAAATAAAACCGAAAACAAACAAAATTTTTTAAAAAACAATAAAAAGCTAAAAACAAAATGGAATAAAATAAAACATTTATTTCTAGTCAACAATCAATTCATATATATTTAAATGATTCAATAGAAATCCTAGATAAATTACATATGAACCGATATTGACCAACATATCAATTTGATATTTATATCAGTGGATAGACACCAAAAATACTATATATAACATTTAATAATATGATCTAAATTTTGAAGAAATAGAGCTGGAGGGATCACTTTTTTAAGGATTGGAGGTGGCCAAATGGTACTAAACTTATATTTTTCTTCTTGACAATGTTTATAGATCTTCACTACTTCCCTTCTAGTATGATCCCTGCCTTAATGATAAATGAAAATGTTCCTTCTATATAGCCCTAAGTGGATCAAGCTAAGTGGCTCTCTTTGAAAATTCAAAGCCTAACTTACTCCCTAGAAGCTTCTTCACTTCAAACTCCCTATGGTAAATCACATCCACTTCCTTCACAACAATCCCATTTTTCTCCTTATGTTAGGAGCCCCTTAAAGACACTTTTTGTTTTCTTGGCTTCTACTTCCTACACTTGGTCCTACATCTTTGATGCCTTGTATGCTACCCTCTAAGGGTTATCTATCTATTAAAATAATGTATGTAAAACTTGTAGACAACTAATTATTCATTACATTTGGAATGATAGATGTTATGTTATTTTTACAAATATGATTTATCTTGTGAAGATCAACATTCTATCACTTTTACTCTAACCTATGTTTTGAGATGAAAAATCTTACCCACTTATTGAATTCACATGAACAACTAAGAATTTTAGAGAAAAATAAAGAGAATATTTCTAAGAAGATTAACAAGATAACTAAGAGTGTTGATGACCTATTCCAATTTAGGAAGATACTCAAGAATAAGGACAAACTTAACCTAGCCAAATTTTAATATATCGAAGACATGCATCAAACCATAAGCCATATAACCAAATATATTAATGTTAACATTGGCACTCCTATTATAAAAGAATTTGAATGATAATTAATTGTAACTTACCATCTATTGTGATTTTTTTCAAGTACTCTTATAATATGTTTACGCTTTGTTGAGATCATTAATACTAATATCCTCTTATAATATTATGAACTTAATTCAATACAAAATATCCTTAACTTACCCTACTTGATGAAAAAAAGTATCCTCTATTACAATTTTTAAAATGTCAAAAATCATTATTAAGATTCTATTTAGAGTTTTGATATAATCTGTCACTTATAGTGGTGACATACACACTCAATAAAAACAATGATAAAGCCAAGTTTTGTCAACCTCTGAGCATTATGAATTCTAACAGCAAAAACTTTTATGGTGAGATTGTGTCCAATAGGAGACTATGACCAGAAATATTTAATAGAAAATACAACACCTATGCAAATGAATCAAGGATTTAACCATTTAGTTAATTCTATATGTTTTCAAATAATAAATGTTATCATTTTATCCCATGTTTTTACCATTAATCTATCATAAAATTATGCTAGGGTCTTCCTACACATGTCAAGTGAAATCTAGGCCATTTAAGAGTTTCTAACATCAAGGGATTTTAATTAGAATTTCAAGGGCCAATAAAGTACCTCACCAACAATCCTTTCATTTCTTTTATAGGTAATTTTCTAGAGGTACAATATACAATTTTAATCTATTTGGCTTGTCCATTAAGGGAAAGAGCATTAGGGATCTACCTAAACCTTGGACATTATCCATAAAGTGCATTTTTTCTATAATTATTTGATAATTCAAGCTAAATAAACTAAAATTAGCACCTATTATTTTAATAATGTTAATCCGATGAAGTGGAATTCCATGTAAATGTTAGAGGATAATTATTATCCTATAGACCTAAGATAAAATTTGAGTATCAACATCAAGAGTTTCTAAATTCTTGAATCGTAGTTTTTATTACTCAAGAAGAATGTGTGCCTACAATGGCGGTACAATCTACGATATTTTCCTCCTTGGTTACATTATAAATTAATTATCCCTTTTTCATAATATCCTTAGTCACATACATTTGCACAATAGGATATTTTTGACCAATATATTGAAGTAATTGCTTTATGTTCACCATAACACTTACATAACATAAACCTCAACTTCATGAAGTTATGAATTTTTATATAGAGTATTAGATACTTTCATCAAATTTCTTACATAGGATCTAAATACTCTTCCACTCCACATATCTATATGTAGCAAGTTACCATTAGGTTTTGAGAATATAACAATGACCTTTTCTATGTTATTTATAACTCAACTTATATTCCTCCTACATTTATAAAATTTTGTCAAATACACATCCTTGTAGATATGATAACACCTAGGATTATTCTCCGTGTCTCTCAAAATTGTTCAAGTATTGGGTTCCTAGTTCCATATTATAACATAGCAAAGGAATTCAAGAATGCAAATTAGAAAATAATAGAAAAATATATAAACATTAAACTATCGATCTCAAGCATTGAACTAGGGGAGAAAACTATTAAACTCAAGTATTACACAAAATAATCATATTACAATAGTAAAATAAGAGAAAATAGAAAGAGAAATTTAGAGTAAATAATTAGATAGAAATTAAATTACTGAAATGAAAGGTGTAAGAAATAATTTAAGCAATTATTTAGGGAATTATATTGAACCTTAGAAGAGGTACTAAATATGTTTTCTATGTTAATTTGCATGTCTGGATGGATATAAATGTGTTAAAATTTCAACAATACCAAGGACATGTTAGTGTAAGTTTTTTATTTTCCTTAGGGATACTTCATTTTCCTACACATTATTAATCTTGCTTAGGTTTATTAGATATGGTTAATATGAGGACACATGGTGAAATATGTAACGCCCTGCCATGAAACTCTAGAGAACAACACATTTATACTAAATGCAACAGGAATTTTTTTTTTTTTTTTAAAGATAGAAATAACAAAGTAATATTAACACATCATTTAAACTAATAACTTGTCCTCTAAGTTAACATGGTTGCATTACTTGACAAAACAATTAACATAATTTAACACACATCATGAATTAACATCAGTAACTCATTGAAAACCTAATGCACTAGATTAATAAACACTTACATCTACATAACATCATATAAGTATTCATCAGGATCTAGTACATAGTTACAGTTTCTCCTGATATATAAATACAACATTACATTGTTACATTATCATCTTCTGAATACATATGAATACATACATTATGAATAATCTAATTCATAGGATAGTACATGAGCACAAATAACTATCTTTATAGACTGGTGCAAGATCTAAATTTGCTACAGGAGTTACAACCTTCTTGCACTCGGATAATGACAAGGAAAAAAAAACCAATCGAGATAAAGCACATCCACCCAACCATGTGGAACCTTAAGCTCCACCCCCCATGATAGGAGATAACATAAGGTCCCAAAACATCAAACAACTAGGTAGACAATTACCAATAGGAACAAGGACACAACATGACTCCATCACAATAAACTCAATATCACTTCCAAAGGCAACACACAATGAATGGGGAGAATACAACTAGGGAATGCTAGGCTGCAGTAGGGAGAGTGTCATCGCATGGCCCTAACATGGGTTACCCTGACAGCCTCTAGCTAGATGCTGGCCCCCATCCATGGGTTACCCTGACAGTCTCTCGCTAGGCGCCGGCCCCCATCTATGGTTATCCTGATAGCCTCTCACTAGGCACCGGCCCCATAGGGTGACACATGCGGAATCAACCTTCCTTTCGTGAGGACAAGGAAGTTGATCTTGCCAACTGGGCCTTCTCTACCCATCCTTAGTCTAAACGAGCACTACAGGCATGGGAGAGGAAATCCAATTATCTTGTTAATGTGTAATTTACCCTTTTCCCCCCAGTTCATTTTTAGGTTTTCACTTAATTAACAACTTTCAATGGGTTATCCTGACAGCCATTTTGGGCACCGGCCCCACATTGAAAGCCACTCCCCTACCTGCATCTAGAAACCCTAACCATCAAGCAAGACAATCACTATCATACTGATAAGTATATACAGACAATGCAAGGCATTTACCTTCTTGCATACAAAACATAATCACAATGACCAACCTGTACATCATTGTCCCAAATCTTTCAGTTAACCAATCGCAATAACCATAACAACACATATCCAGAGCAAGGTATAGGTCATCTTGGTCGCAATTCTCAACTGTGAACCAAAATAATTTCTCATTATAATTACAAGTTCTCCCCATTACCATACTACACAAAATCTCGATATCAACATTTCCTTGAAGGAGATTTAAACCCTTCATAATATATTCACAACACAGTATGTACATCATCTCACATTATTGTTTACCAAGACCCACATACATAGACAAAAGACATCATGTTCTTACAACATCTTCATTTCAAGACACCTATGAATAGAATGCATGCCCTTGAATCATATCACCTTATGCCTCTGGAACCTAAACTTGACAATTTATACATAGACCAACTCACATGAAAATTTTGCTTGCAATAAGCGATTTCAACTAATCAACTCATTGACAACATAAATTCTTCTTACTAGAGCAATTCCATTTAATCAATTTAGCAACTGGATTCAAGTTATATCTCCACCAAGAATTTCATAAAGCCTAGGTCTAGTTTAATTAATATTAATCCTATCTATTATATTAAATCAACCATCAATTACCTATAAATATAACCTTCAAGCTAAACACATACATAGGTAATATTAATTACAAAAGCTTATAAATTAAATACTAAATGCAGTGTTTATACATCTAATTCTAACCTATTAATCCAATTCCCTGCTTGACAAATCATCATCAAGAAATCATATTAAAATCAGTAACAATTTAAATAAAACTCAATATTACACCCATCAATTGAAATAATTCAAATACATCAAACATAATTTACCTATCTTGAGCATATGCATTATAATTAACTTATTAACCTATTAAACTCATCTCCCAAAGGCACAAAAATCTTACATAGGCTTTACGTAGATGACATTCATCTATAACAATTCCTAATACACTTAATCCATAATTCAAGACATATTGTCTAATACAAGCAAGTACTCATCCCTTTACAACCATGAAGACATTCCTTAGAAAGACATTATCCACTATAATAATCCTAATTATGAAACCATCATCTCCATTGAACTAATTCTATGGATTCCTAGTATTAAATTGCAACATTAAGTAACAAGATTCTAAATAATTTATTCAAATCCTAATCAAACCATCTTACTCCATTTATCTATAGAAAACTAATTATTTGTTCTAATAATAACTACCCATAAAAACTTATCAACAGTTATTACTTCCATCAAGTTATGATGCACTAAAGGAATTCCTTACACTTGGTAAGCCCTTACAATAAATAGATTCTTACTAAAACAATTACCTTGCATGTTTTCCTAACTACACAATATTTTTAAATAATATAATATAAGGCAATATGATTTGGATAGAATCTAAATGATTTGGGAAAGGAAAACATAATACTTTAAACAGCCAGTTCTTGAGGAGATTATCGGTGATGAAAATTAGTCATGCACTAATAGTGACACACAAAGTGTCAGTTTCTAGGACTAATGAAGAGAATCTTCAAAAGATTTGGTGTAACGGAAGGTTTGTTGAGCACATGAAATATTTTAGTCAGGTGGGTCAAAGAGAGCTACCTGAAAAACCAACAGCTAGCTCATGGCAACAACATGTTTAAAGCAAATGTGAAGATAATAAAAATAATAAAATAATAGTGTCATACACTGACGTATTTTGCAGATCCTTAAACACAATAATATGAAACCCTAACAGGTATTATCGGTTATAAAACCATAAATTTATATATGTATAAATACATGCGAACATTCCTAAGCATTACACTGAAAAGATGAATGTATAGTGGTTTCCTCGCTATTGGTAAAAGGGAGCTAAGGAAAAGAAATTATTTTGGTTTCCTTAAAATGGTATGAAGAGATTGATAGGTGCTCATAACTAGTAATCTAAACAAGAGAATCAATATTTCAAAAACCATATAGTCACAGGAGCAAGGATTAAACAGGCAGGACCACACTTAAAATGTCTCTTCCACCTATTTACTAGCACTTGCACCCATAGGAGGTTCAAGGAATACATCGATTGGAACAATCAACAAGTTAAGAAAATATACCGGTGTGAATGTAATTTATGGCATGAAACAATATTCTAGGAAATACACTGATGAAAACAACCAACAGGTTTGGAAAATTTTCTGGCATGAATTCATGTACGGCGTGTGACAATATTTCTGGCCTGCGTGAGAAAATTTTCAACGAATGAGCTGGGTGAGGGCAGTTAGAGTGAAAGTGGCAATAATAATAACAACAAGAGAATGTGGGGGAAGCTAGGTCAGAGGTTTAATTTTAATCCAATTTGTACTTCCCCATACTCAAGAAATTTGTGGTGAAGGTCAGCAAGTTAAAATATGGCTGTTGGTAATAACAAATAATGGTATAATGCATATGCTAAGATAATTGTCATTCGAGTATGAAAGATTTTCAAGTTAACGTTACTACCCAATATCAAATAACAAAATCCACAATTAATGGTTTAAAAGATGGTAATTATTAAAACCAGTAATTGCATACAAAAACCATTAACGATGACAACCACTAACAACTTAAAGCAAGATTAACAAACGATAAACAGAACTTGATAAAAGCGTTCAGAAGCTTACTAATCAAAATTTATGGAATAAAGCAAATATCTGGCATACAACTTAAGACCAGTAAATAAAACCTAGGTCATGAGGAGACCATGAGGAGGCGGCTTCCAAGATTCGTTGAAAAACTCACCGAAACCTATACACACTCAACACAAACACTTGCACACCGATTGACTGAGAAAGGGCATGTTAATGTCATGTTAATGTCAGGTTCACTACCGTATGCAGGAGACATAAACTTTAGTAGAAGTTTTGACAAAAACCCTAAATTTATATCAAAAGCACCAAATAAAAATTAAAGATTAAACCAGATAAATGTTACCAAACATTTGATTATGGTTGCTCGAATGATTTACATAACTCCAAAGTAATTTCTTCCTCTAATATAAGGCACCCATCGTCCTCCATCTATCCACCCATACTCAACATTCTTGCAAATTTCTTGTGTTTCCCCACAAAAATTCTCCCTTTCATACCAGGCTATACATCTTTGCAATTTCCACACCACTGCCAATAGCCAGTCATAGCCAAAATAATGGATGGAGACTTTTTGACATGCTGTACCTACAACTTTATCAAGCCATTTTTCCTTGGAAATACACAATTAATTGTTTACCCAATTACATTATGTTTATACAACATATTATTATTATCATTAATAACAATAATTATTAAAATAATATTACACTACACATTAACAATAATTTATTTATACAAACAACTTATTAAATCTTAATAATAATAATAATAATAATATGATATAACCTTGTTAAATATTATAGTGGGTTAAATAATAGTATACTATATACTAATAATTTCTATTTTGCCACAACAAAATCTAGGCATACATAATTAACCCACTGAGTAAGAAAGATCTTGAATGCAAAATCAAACTTGATCATTAGCCAAAGCCAAAACACACTTGACCAACAACTCAATTAAATGAAGTCAAATTTCAATCAATTACCTGACCACTAACCCAGCTTGAAAAGCAAGGCTTCAACCAACACTACCTAACCATGACAAAACTGACAGGTTGCATCCTCATCGAGGATGATGACTTGGGGTGTGGGACCTTAAGTTATCTCTAAAACAACTTATGCATTGGGTTCAGGGCATGCTCAGACCTATTAATTTAGGTGGAGTCGATGCCAGGTACCTGCATCCTGCAACAAATGATACAGTCAAGCATGTATAGATGCACAAAAGTTGACACTAGGTGAAGAAGGAATCGCAATATCATAAGGTACTCGCAAGCGAGTGATGCGACATCGTCCTTTCCACATCAAATCAATCTAGATCAGATAACACACAATCACAACCAAATCCAATCTACCTCATTGTCTAAATAGAACCATACACTGAACATATAGGTGCATGAAATTGAATAAGTCTCGGAAGTACCATCATAACAAATAAATCTAATAGAATCAGTCCATGAGATCCATTCTAACATATAACAATTGTAGTAAGATCGACATCTTAATCATTGGAATGCAAAACAATGTCAAAGCCTACGTTATCAGTGTTGCAATAGAGATTATCAATAAAAAACATTAACCATCATATGAAACCACACATGGATGAAACATCTATCTATATTGTACAACATCAATTGTTTACCTTACCTTACCTTGATTATTCTCGTTATTTTACCTTCACATTCATGCACCTTGATCAGTTCACCTGTACATCCAAGGTGAAAACAGAGGGGCACTACAAAATACATCAAGTACATGTGTAACTCTCTCCCACACATGGGTAGTTGAGTTACACACCTTCTTTTGGCTCTTTGTGCCACCTCTCATAACCACCATTATGTATTTACCTGAGTATGTTATGTGGTAGTTGGAGTTCTCACACTCTTTTGGCTTTATGTGCCACCTCCTTTCTGTCTTCACTTGAGGAGGTTATGCCACATGATTTGTCATTTACCAAGTAGGTAAAAGCTCCCACCTTTTATGGGTAGTAGGAGTTAATGCACCTCTTGGATGTATATGCCCTAATTTTGCTATATATACAACTCTCTACTCTCACTTTCACTAGTTCAATACTAGTTCAATGAAAGCTCTGTGAGAGTATCAAGAGTATTCTCAAATTCTCTTGCTTTGTCTCTATTTTTCTCTCTTTTTAGATTCTCTCTCCATTCTGCTATTTTGATCTTTGATCATTTGTCAACTGGAGTGTATGTGATCTATAACCGACATTAGATCTTGGCTCAGTTCTCACTTCTCGTAGAATCTAACAAGACAAATCTCAAGAAGCACTAGAGTTTTGTTGAAAAAGTTGTAACAAATCATAAAATTTAGAAACCCTAGTAATATCAATTGATATTGACTCATATCAATTGATATGCATACACCAAAAATTTGATGCATATAAAATTTAATATGTTACAATTTGGAAACCCTAGGAATATCAATTGATATCAATCATTATATTAAAAATGTAAATAAATAGGATTGTTATATTAATTTTATAGATAATGATTTGAATTATAAATTGAATGCATCTAGGTAAATCAATGATACTTATTACAACTCAAATGCAATGTATTATTTTAAAACATGTATACATATTTCTTGATGATACTTATTTTAAACAATTCAAATGTTTCAAGATTTGCATTAATTTGAAATACAAAATGATTTATTTATATATTTTCAAGTTTTAAATAAATAAATATTTTGCATTTAACATTTCAATGTGCATGTAATTAAATTTATATTTCTTTTTCATAACTGTAGCTAGTTTAGGTTTACTCGTATGGATCATTTACTATCTAATATGAGTTTTTACTAGAACATTTTTGCAAAATGAATCTCCATCTCCTAAAATAACTCCCATCTCAAATATCCCCACACACCAAAGCCCCACACCCCAATGTACTCCTCAGAAAAAACCCCCACACACTCAATCTGATGAGGCTCACTTCCCAACAACGACAAATGAGAACATAACCACTCTACAGGAAAAAATGATTTTATCCAAAATGAACCAAACATGCCCCCACATATTGTGCAATTTTTATCTTTAAAGAAAACCATTGTTGATTTTGTTAGATCTATTGATGTAGATCTAGATATATTTTTCTTTAGAGGGAGGAGAGGACGAAGTTCTATTCAAATGGAAGTTTCTATAGAAAGATCCTTGATTTATATGTTTCTAAGCATACCATAGCACTATCTTTTATTGATCGTTCAACAAATCAACCCACCCTTCCAAATAGAAAAAAGAATTTCAATTACATAGCGTAGGCTTCCAAAAATTGTAAAAAAAATTTGGGAGCAATTTGGGATGGTCTTTAACCATGTGCCACATACCAATTCTAAGGTGCCATTATATCTTTTGAGAAAATTATGGGTTGATATTGAAATGGATTTAAAACCCAATTATTTTGACATCAAATAATTATAGGGTGTTGATGGTGCCATGCAATCTATTGTAGGCCAGAGGCATGTCTTGATCTAAATCAATGTGTCCCTGCTCCACCCATTGTTTCTCTTTCTTCACTTGCTATCCCTACACCCATTCACCTCCAAGTAGTGTTATTAGAATTAGGGAAATTGAGTATGCTGTTAGGAAATTTAACTAACCAAGCTACGCACATGTGATAGTTGAAGTCAACGCTAGAGAGCATGGAGGAGATGGTGTTGCTCCTAGCACCTCATGAACGTTAACACCATTGCAATCTACAACCCATTTTTGTCAAAATTGCAATCACCCATGTTATGGACTTGTTTGTGCATCTATATTGGGGGCTACAGTAGAGGAGACTTTCTTAGCTACACTATTTGGTCCTCTTACAAAGGTATGCCACATTTTATGTACATGCTAATGTACATATTAAAATTAATAAATAGATATCTATTTTAAAATATCAATTATCAATTTATTTAATGAATTATATATACTATTGTTTGGTGTAAATGAATGGTTCTACCACATTATCTTAGTTAGATCATTTGGTCATGATGGCTATAAAACTTGGCATGCCTTATATGGTAGACTAATAAATTGTGACCCTTAACCAGCTATAGTTCATTAAATATGTTCAATTAATTTCATACAATTAGATATTGCTTAATAATTATATGATAATTCAAATGTGAATCATTTTTTTAGTATATGGGAGGTCACGACACTTCCATGTTAAACCAACCATATGGTTTGGTGAATTCTCCTCCAACATCAACTACTATGCTCGAGTCATACCTGGTGTATAGTTAAAAATTACATTTGGTACTTTGAATTCACTTGAAGTAAAATTTTATAATTTTAAATTCATTGTTGAAAATATACATGTAGATATATATAGGATGATTCCACTATTAGTACAATAGAAAGTCCTACAATTGAAGACCCTAGTTAAATTCACAATTCATCCATAGCACTTTAGGTCCTACTACTAAATCATATGTACAAAATTTCTAGGTTTTTTATGGTTGTATTTTGTAAATATTCAAGCCTAATTCATGTTTTATTTAAATATAGAAATTTGCAACTGAGACTTTGGGTAAATAATCAATAGCTATACCAAGGTAGTAGGATATGAGACATGACGAGAATCATGATGTATGCATGCACACGAGTCTAGATTTAAATATTTAATTTCATGGTTTTCATTTTAAATATTTGATTTAAATAATACGCTTGTAATTTTGACATTAATTTATTTGAACCTTATTTTCTTGTACATCTTGAGCCATCATCTATTTCATGTGGAACTAAGAGACCTCTTTAATTTTATGATGATATAACTAAGGCCACCTAGAACTATCTAAACAATACTTCTCATGAGAAAACCCTAAAACTTGATATTTGGAACCTTAAAAGTCACAAGGAAGAATTTATCAAATGAGGAATTTTAGGAAATTAGCAGGGGAGGGGTTGCTAGAAAGAGGATAGAGGACAAAAAAGAGGAAATTAGAAGAATCTACACAAGAAGAAAACTTTGTTAGGTAAGAGTAGCAATGCTTCTAGATTTTGTACATGACTAGAAACTAGAATATGAAAGTTTTGTTCCATCTTATATCTACAAACTAGTTATTGTTTCAATAAAAATGTGGTAGTCAAAATAGTGATTGTTTTCATAACAAAACTATGCAATATTCTAGCTTGTAAAACCATAAATACAATAGTTATAACTATAGTTAATTTGCAATTGTACCTTTGTCTGTAATGATAAAATAAAACTCAAAAATTTATAGTTGTATTAATTCCTTAATGGAAAACTAGAAACCCTCTTTACTTGTCATGAAATTTTTTCAAATTGAATAAGGAAACTTCTCTCTTTCCATAGAAAAGTGTGAAATGGGATTGGCTGCATGAAGAGGGGTAAGCCTCTTACCTGGCTGGTCATTATTTTTCCCCGCAAACATAAAAACCCAATAGAATATGTAAATATTATCAAAACACAGCTTATTGCATATAGTGCTACCTATATTGAAGTCGAAATGAGAGCAAAATTATAGGTTTTGGGTCACTTAACCATTATGGCAACTAGGGTGCAGCCTAGGAAGACTCTTCACAAACAAAATATCAAAATTATGAATCAAAAATTTACCATCACTCTAAAAAACTTAGGTAATTGTATGGTGACCTGGTTAGAGATAAAATAAGAGGTGTCAACCCTAGAGCAACCATGGCATGCCCAATCAAAACATGTACAAACTTATTAAACCTTACAACTATTGAAAATAGATGCACATCCTTAGTTAAATGTGTTATAGACACCATTGCATCTTACTCTATTGGAACTTAGGAAGAAGCATGAGAAACCTGCAAGAAGAATGCTATGAGAAATGGTGCTTGGGTTAGAATGAAGCTTGAAATAGGCACTTCATAAAACTATAGTCACCTAGGTTGCTTTGGCAACTAAATATTTAATCTTTCCAATATGCAACTCTACACAAAAATGGGAAGTTAATAATTAAATAAATGGAAATAAAAAATCTCCTTATGTTATAAAACTTGTATCTCTTTATGATGTTTAAATATAATATAAATAAAGTCTCATTTATGCTTGACATAAGCTTAAGGAGGAATTATTTAAAACATAATTACAAGTTCCTGTGGAAAATCATTTTAAAAATCTTAGACTTGTCTAAATGATATCTTTATACTATGAGTTAAATTAAATGTAGAAACATGCATGATAACATCTAGATGGCTTGATTCCAAGAAGAATAATTCTAAAGGATTGGAATTGTTGTTTATTCACCATCGCATGGATTTATGGTTTGAATTTCTATATGTTTGCATTTGAGAATTGGGTAGGATGCATTGGTTAAATTCATACACACTATCATGTATGATGGCATAATGCAAGAGCATCCTAGGTTGTAGAGAAATCTTGCATCAACCAAAAATATTCACATTCTTTTCGTTTCTTTTATTTTAGTTGTAGTTCAGTATTTTCTATCGGATTTCACTGCATCTTCATATCAAATCTTGTTGAGTAGGGATTAGCTTCTATGCCATTTCAGCTAAATCATACTCAAATTTCAGGAGATTTGGATTTGTCTACAGAAAGTTATCACTATTAGAAGATCATCAGCTTTCACAAAGTAGAGCATTCATGCATCCAGTTTAGAGGAGGAGGTTTGTGGAGCACTTCTATGACTTGTGAATCCTAATGGGACATCATAGATGACACTTAAGGACACAATAGACCTTCCTTTAGGTCTGTACCAAGTTTCATTCATTTTACAGAGCAATACCCTATGTTGTAGGATGACCTACATGTTTCTACACACTTCATCATTCATTGGAGACTGTATCCTATTCAGGCTAATGTGCAGGATCATTTGAGCTAGAAGATGATGTATATAGATCTCTTAGATGTATTAGGAATTTAGTTAGTTGATTTCATAAGATAGATAGTGGGGGTGTGTGCAAGAAGTTGTGTCCACTTATTGGCCAAAAAGTGAAAGTGTTTTCCATGATTTTCAGAATTTGTCACATTTGACCTAAAAATTTGAAGCACTTAACGGTGGAATCTTGGAAAAAGTCACTAAATATGAAATGTAGTACTTGGAGTCTAGTTTCCAAATATATAATTTTTTTCAATACCCAGATGATAGAAAGTGATTTTCAATAGGTGTTTCTAAAAACCACTGTTTAAAAGTCAATTTTTTTTTACTATACCATGTACGTGTACGTCATCCATATTTTGACCTAAATAATCACATTTTTTAAAATCCTTTTGGGAAAAGATTTGTAACTCACTGAAGCATGTTTTCCATTTTTTTTGTAATTTTTTGTTGAATTTTTTTTATTAACTTTTTATTGGCCATTTTTGGTCTTTTAAAAAATCATCGTGTACGTCACGCATAAGATGACCTAAACTTAACATTTTTTGAATTTTTTTTTTAAATTGAAAATAATTGTCTAAAGTACGTTTTCCTACAATTTTTTTTACAAAAAAATATGTTAATAAAAAGTTATTAAAATACTAAAAAACCTTAATAATTCAAGTTTATGGACCTATTTCATCAAAAATTGATTAAAAAATAGAAAAATTAATCCAATTGTAAAAAAAATGACATATTTGGAATCTACACTATCTCATCTATAATGGGTTTTAATTTTGTCAAAATATTTTGCAAAATAGACCTTCAGATATATGCCCAAAGTCACTATTTTGTTGTGACATTGACAGGACCTTCAAGTTGCAAGTCAAACCTGGTCCAGAGGTCAGGTTCGGGTCCCCAAAGCATTTCCCGAACCGGGTTATAAAGCAAAACCCGAGCTTAAAATTCAAATTTTAAATAACGGGATCCCGTTTTAAAATGGGATCCCGTTTCATAAAAGGTCAATATTTTAAGCTGTATGAAATGGGAAACGAGATCCCGTTTTCAAAACAGGATCCCGTTTTGTAAAGGTTAAAATATTAACCTTTTATGAAACTCAAAACGGGATCCCGTTTTTTGAAAATGGGATCCCGCTTTTTGAAAACGGGATCCCGCTTTTGGCTCAGGATTCTGAAGCAAAACGGGATCCCATTTCATAAAAAGCGGGATCCCGTTTTGGTTAACCCGATTTCAGATTTTTTTCTAACATGAAACTTCCACCTTAAGTGGACACAACTTCTTGCATTTACCCGTGGGATTCTTTTCGGAAGGCACTTCAATGCCATATCTTACATATCTATTGTAACCTGGAAAGTAGACCTATGAGCCCTTTGATTGAAACCTGAATATTACTAACATATTAGCATTTTATTATCTGATATATTGAACATTTGAATTTTCCATTGCATTTTCTATTTGCATTATTTCCATTGTGTTTACTCTAGCTTTAGGGTTTGGATAGTTCATTCCTTGGACCCTCCATCCATGACTGCACCAAGTGGTATTAAAGCAAAGTTGTGAAACCTTTGGGAAGTAAAGGCATTCTGAAAGATCTTGTTGTGAACAAATCACTGACCTAAGGCAATCTACTTGTGTTTGTCAACAGAGCACTGGTTGTGAGACAGTTGCAACCTTGTAGTTAGATCACTGAATTGAGGCAATTACACCAGATCCTAGGAAGAGATGCCACCAAGGAGGATACCTACTATGGCAAATGTTGCTAAAAGAATGGAAGAAATGATAGAGATGATGAGGACAATTAAGGTTAGATTGGATGTTCTAGAAGAAGATAGAAGACAAGGACTAAGTGATGATGACAATTTCAAGTTGCTGACCATAATGAAGAACCCTAGAAGAAGAAGAATTAGATCAAGTAAAGGTGTTGAAGGCTATTTCTAAGATGAGAAAAAGACCTAGAATAGAAGTATCAAACTATACCAATAATTTGAATCCTGAGAAATTGATTGATTGGATAAATGATTTGGAGGAATACTTTGAATATGAGGACATTAAATATCTAGAGAGAGTAAGATTTGCAAAAACTATGTTGAAAGGACATGCTTCTATGTGGTTGAAAGAAGTTCAATTGGATAGGAATTGGAGAGGAAAATAAAAGATCATAAAATGGGATAGGATGGTGACAAAGTTGAAGAATTGGTTCATACCTGCTGACTATGAGCTAGAATTGTGGAAGAGATTATAAAACCTAAGGCAAAAAGAGAAGCCTGTGAAGGAGTATACTGAAGAATTTCATAAGATGATCATAAGGACTGGACATAGTGAAGAAAGCAAGGAGAAAGTGGCAAGATACATAAATGGATTAAGGATGAATATTCAAGAAGAACTAAGTTTGGTAAGGATGACAACAGTAGAGGAAGCATATCAGTTTGTATTGAAAGTTGAAGACAAGTTGAATAAGAGGCATGAGAAAAGGTAGAGAGGTAGAGGAGGTAAATTTCAAAGAGGTAGTATGCATTCCGCAGGAGAAAGACCTTATGTAGAGAAAAACAGAGAGTAGCCCACATTGGAAGGAAGAAAAGGATAATAATTCATACTACAAAGGGAGAGATGACATAAGCTCCTAGCACAACAGTAGAGGAAATCATAATTCTTACCACAATGAAGGATATAAGAGAGATGAAAGAGGGTTTGACAAAATATCATTTAGAGGAACTTGTTTTAGGTGTGGAGGTGAAGGACAGAGCATTTGAGTGTCATCAAGGAAATACTAGCAAGAGGACAAAGAATAGTGTAAGAGAAGCTTATGTGGAGGAAGAACCTATTTGATCACCTAGTTCAGTGGGAAAGCAAGAGAAAGGAGAATCATTAGTCATGAGGAGAGCATTATTTCAAGAAAAGACAACTGAGGAACTACCACAGAGGAAAAATTTTTGTAGACAAGATGCAAATCAGGAGTTAAATTTTGTAAGTGATCATTGATAGTGGAAGTATTGATAATTTGGTTTCAAAATGGATTGTGACAAAGCTGAACATGGAGAGATTGAAACATCCAAGGCCCTATAAGATAGAATGGATTCAAGATGAGCACAAGGTACTAGTTAGTGAACAATGTTTGGTGAAATTTCATATAGGATCTTATACTGATGAGGTATTGTGTGATATTATGCTGATGGATGTATGTCATATATCGTTGGGGAGACCATGGCAGTATGATAGAAAGGTAATACGTGATTGGAGAAAGAATACTTATACTATAACATCTAATGGGAAGAAAAATATCTTGATACCTTTGGAAGATGAGTAGGTAAAAGTGAAGTATGCAGGATGCTAGAATCCATTTGGTAGATGGAAGGAAATTTTTGGATGGATTGAGACATGAGAGTATGTGTTTTTCTTTGATTCCAAAGAAGTGTGGAACCCTAAGTGCAAAAAACACAACAACAAAAGAAGAAGAACCACCACCAAAGGAGATAACTAAGCTATTGACAGAGTACCAAGATATCATATCAGATAATGTACCTAAAGGATTGCCACCAATTCAGAGTATCATTCATCATATCAACCTTATACCTAGAGCTCTAGTTTGCATAACAAAGTAACACACTAGATGACACTAGTAGAAAATGCAGAGATGAATAGACAAATACAAGAGATGTTGAGGAAATGATTGATCAGATAAAGTTTAAGCCCATGGATGGTACCTACAATACTAGCACCAAATAAAGATGGAGAATGGAGGATGTGTATAGACTCTAGAGTAATCAACAAGATCATAGTTAAGTATAGATTTGCATTGCCAATGATGGATTACATCATGGACTATTTGAGTGGAGTAAAATATTTTACAAATATAGACTTGAAGAGTGGATACCATCACATCAGGATCAGAGAAGGGGATGGGTGGAAGACTGCATTAAAGACAAATGAGGGATTGTAGGAATAGTTAGTGATGCCTTTTGGATTGACTAATGTACCAAGTACTTTCATGAGGTTGATGAATGAGGTTTTGAAGAAATTCTTGGGTAAGATTGTCATTGCATACTTGGATGATATTCTAATTTTTAGTAAGACAAAGGAAGAACATTTGTGGCATATTAGATAAATATTGCAGAGGTTGAGAGAAGAGAATTTGCTGATAAACATTAATAAATGTAGTTTCATGAAGGAAGAATTGGTATGTTTGGGATGTGTGATTTATGTGGAAGGAATGATGATGGACCGTGAGAAAGTTAGAGCAATTGTTGAGTGGCTAGCACCTATGAACATTGGAGAGGTAAAATCATTTCATGGACTAACAAGTTTCTACTAGATGTTCATTACAAATTTTAGTATATTATGCACACCAATGAAAGAGACAATGAGAGGTGACATAAAAGATTTTAAGTGGACAACAGGAGAAAATAAGAGTTTTGACCTGTTGAAGAAGGTGACTGAGCAACTAGTGTAGCATTACTAGATTTTAACAAAGTATTTCAAGTTGATTGTGATGATAGTAGAAGAGCAATTGGAGTAGTGTTAAATCAAGAAGGGAGACTAGTAGCATATTTCAGTGAGAAGTTGAATGATGCAAGGATAAGATATTTTGTTTATGATCAAGAGTTCTATGCCATAATTCAATCTTTGAAGAAGTGGAGACATTACTTGTTGCCTAAGGAATTTGTGTTGTACACTGATCATCAAGATTTGTAGTATTTGAATAGTCAAGGAAAGTTGAATTAGAGACATATGAGATGAGTAGAGTTCATGCAGAGTTACACATTTGTATTGAAGAATAGGAGTGGAAAGTCAAACAAAGCTATAGATACATTGAGTAGAAGAAGAAATTTCTTGATAGAGATGAGGGTGAAAGTATTAGGTTTTGAGGAACCCAAGCATATGTATGAAGAGGGTCTTGATTTTGTAGAAGCATAGAAAGCATGAAAGGAGGCTGTTGTGATAGATAGGAGTAAGTGGTTAGATTATTTCATTCAGGTGGATATGGTGTTCAAAAGAAATCAATTATGTATACCTAGGAGATAAATGAGAGATCATTTGATCAAGGAGAAACATAGTGGTGGATTGGTAGGACATTTTGGGATTGACAAGATAGTAGCTTTGGTAAGTGAAAATTATTTTTGGCCTCAAATGTATAAGGATGTATGGAAGTTTGTTCAGAGTTGTAGTGTTTGTCAAGTTGCAAAAGAAGTAGTAAAAATACTGGATTATACAAACCTTTGACAGTACCAGAGAGACCTTGGGAAGATATAAGCATGGATTTCATATTGGGTTTGTCAAGAACATAGAGGGGATATGATTCTATATTTGTAGTAGTGGACAGATTTTCAAACATGACACATTTCATTCGTTGTAAGAAGACAAATGATGTTGTACACGTTGCTGATCTATTCTTTAAGGAGATTGTGAGATTGCATGGATTACCTAAGAGTATAATTTCAAATAAGGATACAAGATTCATTGGATATTTTTGGAGGACATTGTGGAAGAAGATGAAGATAGACGTAAAGTTCAGTTCAACATTTCACCCACAGACAAATGGACAAACTAAAGTGGTAAATAGGAGTTTGGGTAAGTTGTTGACATGTTTAGTAGGGGACAAAGTAGGAAATTGGGATCTAATTCTACCACAAGTAGAGTTTGCATAAAATAATTCAGTAAATAGAAGCATAATCAAGACACCATTTGATTTTGTGGCAAGACTAAAACCTAGAATAGTTACAACGCTAAGAGACATCAGTATGGAGAATAAGAAGAGTGCAGACGCAGAAGAATTTGTAGGATACATGGAAACACTACATAATCAAGTCAAGAAGCATTTGGAGGAGATGAATAGCAAGTATAAGGAACAAGCAAATGAGAAGAGGAGACAAAGAATTTTCTTTTGGAGATGAAGTTATGATATATCTAAGAAAGGTGAGATTTCCAATGGGGACATACAACAAGCTAAAGATGAAGAAGTTTGTACCATATAAGATTCTTAAGAAGTTTGATTCAGGGAATGCATATGAAGTGGAACTACTAGAGACATTTGGTATATCACTTATATTTAACATTGTAGACCTATATCAGTACCAGGAGGGAGATTCAAGTGACATCATTGAAGATGGATTGAAGAATCAGTTACCACAACAACAAACAGAGCATATAGAGAATATTTTGGATAGTAGAGTTTGATGTAGTACCAAAGGCAAGTAGTATAAAGAGTATTTCGTTAAATGGAAAGGAAGATTAGAAGAAGATTCATCATAGATTTCTCATGTTGATGTAAACTACCTTGGTTTTCCTCTAGCCCCAACAAAGTGAGGGACTCACTTTTTTCAACAACCTCGGGTGTTTGATGCAAGAGCATCCTAGGTTACAGAGCAATCTTGCATCAACCAAAACTATTTGCATTCTTTTCTTTTCTTTCATTTTAGTTATAGTTTAGTAATTTACAATTCAGTATTTTCTACCACATTTTGCTGCATCTTCATATCATAGCTCACAGAGTAGGGATTAGTTTCTATGTCATGTCAGTTACATCATACTCAGATTTTAGGATATTTGGATTTGTCTACAGAAAGTTATTGCTATCAGAAAATCATCTTTCATGGAGCAGAGCATTCATGTAGCCAGTTGAGAGGTTTACAGTAGAGTACTTCCGTGACTTGTGGAGCCTAATGGATAAACATTCATGGCACTTATGGACCAGATAGGCCTTCCTTGAGGTCCACACCAAGTTTCATTTATTTTATGGAGCAATATCCTATGTAGTAGGCCGACCTACATGTTTCTACATGTTTCATCATTCATTGGAGACTTTAACCTCTTAAGGCCAAGGTAGAGGATTATTTTAGCTGTAAGATGATATATATAGATCTCTTAGATGGATTAGGAAGTAGGTTTGTTGATTTCACAGGATAGATAGTGGGATTATTTCAAGAAGGCACTTCAATGTCATATCTTGCATATATGTTGTAACCCCGAAAGTAGACCTATGAGCCCTTTGATTGAAGCCCACATATTGTAGGCATCTAAACATTTCTTTATCTAATATATTGAGCTCTTGAATCTTCCATTGCATTATATACTTTTGTTGTTTTCATTTTGTTTACTCTAGCTGCATGGTTTGGATAGTTAATTACTTGAGCCCTCCATCCATGACTACACCATGGCTACAAAGAGCTAGTTTCTTTGTGACAGGTCGGGCTATTCATGTGTGTAGAATGTGGGAACCGTTCAGATTTGTAGTAGGGTGGAAATTACCTCTACCATGCTATCTCTGCTTCGTGGTATGAAGGATCTAAGGGTGGGAGATTGGACTAAGATCCCATGATCATACTTAAGGAACTTTGCTACTTTCAGTATGAAAATTATGTACTAGAAATTGTAATTTTAATTTTAATTGTTATCAATTTAAACATATGTATATGTTGTATATTCATTGACAATATGGACATATGTGATGTAATGGTTTCTCTATGATTTGCATTCTACATATGATGGAATCATAATTGTACATGAGACTAAGGTGAATTGGTAGTGATGTATGATAGAAGACATTCATATGGGGTTTGGAATTAATGCAAACATCTTTAAAAATGTTATAAAATGATAGTTTATTATGTCAAACTTGTACATCGTTCTTTTTAACATTATATGTTAATTCTATTATAAGATCCTCAAGTGTGTTATGATCATGAGGGTGCCTTATGCTAGGCTACTCCATTGAATGTTAGTTGATTAACAATTCATGTTAAACCTGCTTTTAACATAGAGTTGAAATGAAGTATTAAATGTTATAATAATCCTTGATGTTGTATTAAGGTGTTATTTTATATGGTCAATATTGGGTGTTGCTACATGTGGTATTAGATCTACAAGTTAAACACTAGATCCTTTTTTTGTGTCTACTTTGCTTCTAATGAAACCTATGAACTTTTAAGAATTATCATTGAAAGGACTCAATGGAACCTTCATAGTGCAAATCAGAATCAACCCAGGGATGAAAGAGTTCAAGAGGATAGATCGGATCAGATTTTGTCTATGCTGATAGAAACTAGGGGTAGAATGAATCATCAAAAACATGAGGTTAGGGCCACTAGGTTCATGCCTACTCAAAATGAACAACAAGAAACCTTAGAAAATAGAAGAAGCCAACCTGAATAGAGTCAAGGTGGAACTGAGTCTAGGCCAAAAAGAAAAAAGTCCAAAATTGAATCAGAAGCCAAGGACTTGAAAAAGATCACCCCACCTAGATTTGATTGAAAAGTAGTTGGGGATTGTGTTGAGGCATGGATAGTGGAAATGGAGAGGTATTTTGAATTACGTGACCTTTGCAATGAAACTAAGGTAGTGTGGGCATCCTTCGAATTCAAAGGGGAAGCAACCACCTAGTGGGACAATGTTAAGATTGAGAAGCATCTTTCTTTAGAGAATTTGAATTGAGATATTTTTCTATCCTTGTTTAAAAAGTGATGGCTTTCACAACATTATTTTTAGACCAAGATGAGTGAGTTTAAAAATCTTAAATAAGGTGATCTTTCAGTGACTTAGTATTGGGAGAAGTTTATCCCACTTTTCAATTATGTTCCACTCTATCAGTAGGATGAATTCATCTATGTGAGGAAGTTTAAATTGGGGTTAAAACCTCAAATTGGTTCAGAGGTGGATCTCCATGGTCCACAATCTATGGATGATGCCTTTTAAAAGGTGATTAAGAAAGATCAGAAACTCCTCAGTATCATTGATTCTAGAGTACAGAAGAGAAAACAAAGAAAATGGTAAAACCTGTTAGAACCAACCTCCCACAAATTCTCCCAAACAAAAGACTCAAAAGGATAATTAGTTTTGGGATAATAGAAGAAAGAATAAATTTTCTAAAGGGGGTGACCAAAGTAAACCTTATACGAAACCCAAAGATTCTAGTGAAGGGGAAAATGATAGAAGTAACAAAGGGAAATCTACAAGACCTTGGCAACCGAAGGGTGGATGTTTTATTTCTAGGGTTGAGCATTACAATAATCAATTCCCTTAGGAAAACTTGAGAGTACAAGGAAATAAATAGTAGCAGTCCTTCCAGCCTCGCATTCATGTGGCAGTGCATAATAGACAACCTAGTTATCATCCACTCTTATCAAGCTAATAGGTACAATCTATGTCCTTGATGTTAATGTGCTTATTGATATTGGTGCTATAGAATGTTTCATTGACCCTAGAGTAGTAGAAAGATTGCCCAAGAAAGCAAGTTTTATGACTAACTTTTTGAAAGTGATGTATGGTAATTGAGAAGAGAAGAGGGTAGACCAATGTCTAGCCTTCAATGATTTGACACATCAAAGTTTTGTAACTCAGGTTAACCTCTATGTAGCTCCATTAGGACCATATGATGTGATTCTAGGAATAAATTTGTTGATTCATCACAAGGCCATAGTAAATTGATGTGAGAAGGTAGTAACTCAAGTAGAGATGATTTTAGAAACCCAACCAAACATTGTGGCATTTTAAGAGGCATAAGCCTTACAAAAAAATATACCATCCAAGTGAAGAGAGCATAGAGTAAAGGATGCATTCTATATATGTTTTAAGCTAGAGAAAAATTAGGGAATAATCAATAAGATCAGTCATAAAAACCTAACTAAATAATGGAGTACAAGATAACATAGAAATCCAAAGCATGAAAGCAAATTAAATCTAATCTCTATGCTAAGCTTGACTCTCCTCCATTGGCCTTCTCAATATTGCATAAGAAGGAAAAATGTTGAAGATTATTGTTGATGGATGGATGTTGATTGCTCATTTTAGCAGCATAACATTAGATGGAAGATGAATGAGAATGGAGATCAGGAATCATTTTGACAGCATGATGTTACTTCAAGATTAATTCCCCAAATGGCTTGGGTGAGGATTAATTATAGGAAATGACTGATTAGATCCAATGGCTAAGATTGAAAGTTGATTTGAATGATGTGGATGGTTGATATTGAATAGGGTTTCCCACTCCACAAGGAGTTGTAGTCATGTGACAAGTTTGCGGATACGAATAGGGCTGACCTAATTTAAATAATAGAATTATTTAAATTAGTTGGACATGTTAAAAGCATTAAATAAAAAATGTAGTATGGGACATGTGTTGGATTGTGGTGAAAGGTGAGGACAAATTCAAATATTTTATTTAAATTAGTTGCAAAATGGAAGAGGGATAATTTAAATAAATATTTTATTTATTTAAATTAAAGGAAAGGTGGGAAATTAATTACAATAAATAGGATTTATTTAATTAATTGGCTAGTGGGATAAATGGGATTAGGACGGGTAATCAATTAAAAAATTAAGATTTATTTAATTAATTGGCTAATGAAAGGGACCTAGGACAAAATTTCATATGATGTCTCATTTAACATATCGACAAGATGATTTTGTAAGACATGGACAATTTTAGGTGTCTACATTTTGCCCCTCTTTGAGATGATGTTGTGACTAAGAGAAGTAACATCATTTCAAAGAAGATAAGGTGTGGATAGAGGAAAAGTATGATGATGTAAGGATACGATGATGATCTCCCCTCGAGAGAATAAACGGGTTGGACAAACATGGGTAGGCTCTTGAAATGAAAGGGATTGGTAAAGGAAGAAATTTAAGGGAATGGATAGAAGAAATAAATGATGTGTTATGATGTAATGAAGGTGAGCAACCATAAAGTTTGGTATAGAACTAGACGTTATGTACCTAGGTATAAGGAGCAAGGTGACGATGTGTCTTGTGCACCCAATGTAATACAACCTTGTCTAGATGTATGAGGAAGTAAACTTAGAGCATTGAAGTCCAAATGCACAAAAGGTATGATATGACCTTAGATGCAAAGGATAGTGCAAAAAGTTATTCCAACATGTACACAAGATATGAATATTAGCTGGAAAGATATGGATGTGATAAAAATGCAAGACAAAATGATAACACACACAAGCAAGCAAGCATGCATGCACAAATGATATAAAAACAAACAAGGTATTGCCCCTATCAAGCTGTAAACTAATGATTAATTGATTGATTGATGATAATGGTGTCTGGTTTTAGGAATGAAATGTAGTGCCCCTCCATTCTCACCTTAGATGTGTAGGTAGTTTGGCTAAGGAACCTGATGATGAGGATGGAACAAGAGCTTCTATTAATACTTTTGGGAGCATGATGCATATTGTTATTATGCAGAGATTTATTTGGATAAGGTGATGCAGTAGTATGTTGTTAGGATAGGTGGAAAGGGTGGCATCATACCATTGGACGTATGGGTGACATACGAGTATGAGATATGATTGCTAGAGTCCCTTCCCTAGTGTTTTGGCTATTATGTACATGTACTCTAACTTGTATGTTTGAGTGAATAGGTACCAGGCATCGACTCCACCTGAATTGGCAGGTTTGAGCGTGCCTTGTACCCAATGGAAGTAGTTGACCGGAGATAGCACTTGGTCCCCCACCCTAACCATCATCCTTGAAGACGATGAGTACCTAGTTTGATACCTTGTCAAGTACTATCACTGGCCAGTCAGTGTTGCTTGAAGTTTTGCCTTTTGACCCTGGTTAGTGGTTAGGTAATTGTTTTGGCTTTTGGTTTAATTTGTCTGATAATATGCCTTGGTTATCTTATGCATTAAAATGGATTGATAAATAATATATATAATCCTAGTTGATAATAAAATAAAATTATAGTGTAATATTATAATTAAGAAATAATAATAAAATAGTAAATAAATAGAATATTATAAAGTTGGTTATATAATTAATTATAATATGTGAGTGAGTGTGGGTAAATGGTTTTACCCATTTGTGTAAAATTATTTATTGTGTGTATGTTTAAATTATGTTGGTTGCATATATTTTATTTATTTTTAATAATGGTTAGTAGGTAGTTAGTTGGGGTAGTTGTAAATTTATTTTGTACGGGAGTGGGAAAAATAACTTCCCTCCCTTCATTATTTATTAAATGGGGAGGGGGAATTTGGGGGCTTTTTAACCTTTTTGGAAATTACTTTATTGGGAACATGTGCATTATAAATTTCTATGGAGTTTTTTTTTAAGAGGTGGCTCCAATATTTTAGACCTGAAGAACAGAAGTTAATTGAATGGTAAGTGCATTATATTTTATAGATTTTGTCATCAATTTTTACTTATGTTTTCTACACAATGAAATTTAAATTATTATGTTTTCATTGTTGTTTATAATTATATTTGGTTAGGGTTTAATATAGTGCTATAAAATAATATTTTATACTATCTTTTAAATTTACATCACTCTATTTTATTTACAAGTGTGGTACAATATTTTATATTTTATAAAGGTTATTTCCAACACTACATTTTATTTACTATAAAGCTGGTATAAAATATACTATTTTATTAGGGTTTATTTCCAGTACTATATTGTCATGTCCCCATATTAAAGCCTTGTTTAAATTGAAGATTTAAACAATATATTTAATTACACATAAATATTAATAATTAAATATTAATAAGTTATATAATATATTATCATATTACATGAATATAAATATCAAATATTATTTGTAACGCCCGCCTTGAACGCCTTAAAGAATACACACTTTTGCAATATGAAACAGGAAATTTTTTTTTTTTTTCAAAATGATTAAGCAACGTTAACACAACTACTTACAACATATTCTCTAAGGGTCCAAGGCTGCATCACTTAACAAATCGACTAACACAAATTAACATACATCAACAACTGATCCAATCCAAAGCATAATTAATCAACTGATTCATATTCATTGCATGTCGACAAATAATGTATTACCATCTACATAATTTAAGTACACAACAGATATGCTTTCTTACACATGAGTACATCATGATATCACCATTTGTAGACTACATCAGAATTACTTACACAATAAATGTTTTGTTACACAAATCTGGTACAAGGTTATGCACTTACATCATCACCATAGGAACAAGTACAACTGGAACAAATCCTTTCTGCATAAGATCCTGACAAGAGAACCAATGGATAAAATAGCTCTTCCACCCGACCATGTGGAACCCTAAGGTCCACCCCCCGAGCTAGGAGTTAACATGAGGTCCCAAACACTGACAGTCAGGTAGACGAAAGACAAACAAGAACAAAGGACGACCAAACGCCAACACAACACCTGGCAATATCAATACAACACAACATAACTTAACTTAACTTTCATTTTACTTCCAGAGGCGACACCAAACAAACAAGGAGAGACCGAACAAGGAATGCTAGGTTGTAGTAGGGAGAGTGTCATCGCATGGTCCTAACATGGGTTATCCTGACAGCCTCTCACTAGGCGCCGGCCCCCATCTATGGTTATCCTGACAGCCTCTCACTAGGCGCCGGCCCCATAGGGTGACACATGCGGAATCGACCTTCCTTTCATGAGGACAAGGAAGTCAATCATGCCAACCAGGCCTTCTCTACCCATCCTTAGTCTAAACAAGCACTACAGGCCATGGGAGAGGAATCCATTAATCTTATTAATGTGAAATCTACCCTTAACGCCCTAATTCATTTTTAGGTTATCACTTGATTAATCTACTTCCAACGGGTTATCCTGACTGCCACTCTAGGCGCCGGCCCCACGTTGGAAGCCACTCTCCTTCCTTACACCTAGTAAACCTTAACCATCATACAAGGCATTATAGCAATACACATACGTGTTCATCGCAAGGCATAAACCCTCTTGCATTACAAACAGAATCATAACACCAATTGTTATCCATCGCCTATAGCATTACAACATTTTACACTTTCACAGATACCAGGTCTCTCCAAACAACAATTACGACAAAACGGTACAATAAAATCACAAGAGGTCTGATATCTCATCTAGAGCTTAATACTTTACCAAACACATCATTCAACCTTGACAGAACCTCGTTATACTTCATACTTGGTTTGATACACATAAACACTATTACATCGTAATTACAACATCAACAATACACAAGCTGCAAATACTCAACATTGACGACTTAGCCTCTGGAATTCAGGTTTAAACAACCTCAAATCGACTCATTACCACACTCAATCAATTCAGTTCAAAATTTAGGAGATGAAATACTATCATTCATTCTCAGTTCACTGCAAACAGCTTCTGAAATAAAATCAACATTATATTTCAACAATTAAATTAATACCTTGCCACAAAATCTCTAACTAATCTTTATTTTGTTTCAAAAGATAAATAAATTGATTAACTAAAACATTACAATAATAATAAAAGAACCACTTAATTTCTGTTTACCATTTGACACTTTCATAACGATACGATCTTTATATACTTTCCTTCAATCTTGTCCAATTAACTTTATTCTATAAAGGATAATAACGCTAGGAGAGGTATCTTACGGCTGAACGATAACTACACGAGGAGAGTTCAATCACGAAATGTTTGTTAACCTTCATACGATCTTGCAGACGTTCTAGCGAGCTCAACCAAATAGATTCTTTTATGATGATTTGAAGTTATCTCCGAAACTGATCTTATCCATAGTGATTTAATTCCTTAGGGAGAATGGTCGTAAAAGTGCCCTATGCGAATAGTTTGAGATACTTTACTACTGAGGTGTAAAATTGCTATTGACTGTTTTTCCAGAGAAGTGGATAGCATCAGACCTTAACCAGTCATTTCGGACAGACATTGACATCTCAATCATTCTGTAGGATTCGACAGTTGATTTCTGTATGTACTCAGTTGAATTCCCTCGCTGCACTGGCCTTCGGAGGAGCGCCAATCTACATCCTCGAGATAACTGCTAAGTTTGTGTTGGTTGTGTGGTCTGATTGAAGTCTGTGCACTGGTGTGAAGGTGTAACCTGGAGGAAGGAACCTCTCAGACGTCTCAGCAATGTGAAAACAAACCACGGTGATATTCTAGTTATAAACCAAAATTGCTGTTAAAAGAGGTTGAACTATGGTATACGATGCATCTAGTTGACAGAAACAGCGTTCTATGTGCATTGACCTGATTGTAGAAGGTATGTGATGTAGGCTAGCTTCTATGGGCAGCGTTCTACAGAGTTGAATTCCTTCAGAAGAGCGCCCAGCCAAGACAAGGGCGATCTACATCATAACTCGACTAACTTTTAGATTTTAATGTTTCAAACTGTTAATAATTGTAGTGTCATTTGGATGTTTGGATAAGACAAATGCGGAGGCTGCATTATTCATCTCCTCGAGTTAAATGTATACCTTAAACTTTAATATTGAGATCACAGTTAAATCTGCAGTGATTGGAAGGGTTATGATTGCAGTGGCTGCAAATATACCCAAGGTAGCGATTGGCTGGTAACAGCGATCTAGCAAATACATAACATAATGCATTTCAGGCAATACTCCTCCAGATTCGCTGTGAAAGCAGTAGTAATCGATGCAAGACAAAATAGACAACACTTAGCCAATGAATTCGTTCAAGGCAAGGGCGATCTTTCCCGGATGATTATAATTCGCTCAAACTGATAGTAATCAACTGTTTGTAGGCCAGCATGATTTCGATCACCCTAACTATGGAGTGGACTGGTCAGATATAACACTAACTTTAGATTTTCATGCTTTGCAATGCAGGAATCCTAATTTATTAATACAAGCAAATTATAAGGACGACAGTTTGATAAATTCTCAAATGAAATTGTTAAAACAGATTATAATACGGCTGGAACCAATTATTAGATAACAGTTACAGGCGAGAGCAAACTTTGACAACTTTTACAGCAGGTTGGTTGAGTGACACAGATTTAATGATCTTAGTGGTGGTGGTAATTGTATATCTGCTGACACATCTTAGTAGATATTCAAGAAGCATTGATTCTATTTAAGTGACAGCTGTTCAGTGGTGGAGAAGAATCCATTTAGGTGTCAAGAAGCTGCTCGTTATAGGTTACTAACAATTTTCTGAATGAATCTCTGCATTAAATATGTTTACATGGAACATCTAGTGTCCACATAATCACATGGCACCTATTGTGTTTTTAATACCATTTTCCTGTTGTGCTTGCTTACATTGGCCTTCCTAGCTGTTGCATAACTTTATCCATCGAGTAAGATGTATTCTGGAGAATGGCGTTATGGAAGCATTATCACTATTAGTAGTTGTTGACAGAATACAGTATCATGGATCAGAAGGGTGGACTTAGAGATAGCACTAGAGGACAACCATTCTAAAACCACCGAATATCATATTATGGATCATTGTCTGTGTGCTAAGAACAGAGTTCATTCCTTCCTATAGCACATCTCCAAAAGCCGTCAGCTGGATACTGCATGACCAAATAATTAAATTATTTGTGATAAGCCCACGATGCTCAAGCGATCTGCAAAGTTTTCTGCGCTAAAACAGAATCTTAGATAATCACTCTACCCAAGCAAATATAGTTTGACAATGGCAAATCAAATTAACAGAGCAACGTCATTATATTTCTATCATCAGTATTAAGGCTAAACCCCTCTAACCTACTCACCGGGCAGGTTCCAGAGCAATGGACGAAAACAGGTGCAAGCTTTCAGCCTTCTTAATGGCGAACCTTTATTATAAGGCTATAGTTTTGAAAATAGAACATCTAGAATCCGTTGCATATTCTTGGCACGAGTTATCATTGACATGGTCCTTTGTCTTGGAATAACAGTCTACAGATGTAAAACAGTCACCAAGAGTGCTGTTCAAAATGGGAAATCATTGTATTGATCTTATGTAGGAAAGGTGGATGGAACACCACCGATTGCTTCTTACAAGACATTCGTCAGGGAAGCTAGCGGCCACAGGATTTGGTGGACGATTCAAGGGCAGCATTGTCCGGAGGAATAGGCAAATGAAAAGGATTCAAAACATTCATTTAACACAAATGATAATAAGGCAGCGAAACTAACTAAGAGCATTACCTCCCTATTACGCCCTAGAAATTGCCACCTACAGTGATAATTCAGTAATAGAGTGGACGAATCAGAGGGCAGCATCGTCCGGTTGAATGGCGAATGAAAAGACATTAAAACTTTCACTCCAGACAAAATAAGGCAGCGAACTCTCTTAATCGCCACCTATACAATTTACAGCGATGCTAAATAATATCAATCTGCTAGCAAATAAAACCTAAAGAAACAAAGTAAGATGAATAGAATCTCAGGCAACCTAATAACCAAGTTCAGCACCACTGCTCACCAGTCTCGCATCCAGAATGTGAGGGCTTCGCCTCAATATTTCTACATTACACTGGCATTACAGGCGCGAACCTCATAACTAACCTCCAGAAAACCAAACAAGATACAGATTTCTGATGAGTGGTTTCGAGTCATATAAATCGACAAAGCCATGGCCTCGCAGGAGTAAACCATCATGAAGAGAAAATGAGTTTTGTTCTGGCTATTAAAAATGAAATAAAAGCTACAGAGCCACGGCCCAGTGGAGGTTCATGATCTGTAATGAAGTGTACCCAGTACAGTGCCTTTGAAGCCGTGAGAAGTAAAGCATAAGGGTTTTGAGATGCTCAGAAAAGGGATAAAATTGCATGCAACCAACCATGACTCCCAATCAATATACACGCTCAATAATGAGCATATATGCAGTAATAGTCACGGCTAAAGAACAAAGTGTGTAGAGAAAAGAACAGATGAAGGAAATGTAGGAAGTAAAAGAGCTACCTTTCGTTTCTGTGGAATCATGGTGTAACTACGAAGTATTCCTTCAATATGACCATGTATGGCACCTCAAGATAGAAGATCGACATAAGGGTTCATAAAACAAAAGGAATACGTCAGAGAGAATGCTAAAACCGTGGCTTGAAAGGCTGGTTCCTTCTCAGAAGATGAAAGAAATCAAAGAGTATAAACTATATTTGTATCAGATAAACCTGTATTGCTGTGGTCCAATGGCCTAAAACATCTCATAGAATGAAACGATAGGGTCAAAAATGAGATTGCAAGCAATTACCTTCGTTCCCTTGCGAAATGCTTCAAGAAGGTAGAAGATAGTTTCCAGCTAAACACAGAGAAAGAACATTAATAACATTGATCAGATCTTACAGTGACGACTAGCTAAAACCAACAGCGATCTACGGCGACCCTATCGAGGTGTCTTTTACATCTGCAAACCCTACCAAGATTACGCCGGTCTGAGAGTGCATACGGAATGATTCGGCAACCAGTGAAAGGAAAGAAAACATTTGACTTACAGAATCCTTGAGCAGAAACGAAGTGTTTAAACCCTAAGAGAGGATGCTGTTCACACACAGAAAGGACAGACTACCGAACTATGCGGGATCAAACATTTGCAGATTGAAAGGAAGTTCAGAGATAAGGCATTCGACGGAACCTGATTTCGCAATCACCGCGACGAACCCGCTCCAATTGTTGCAGTTCTCCACTGCTTCTTTCCTTACCCCTGTGATGTCCTCCTTGTTGCACCGACAATTCTTTTATAACTCAGTCTCTTTCTCTTCTCCTAGGGCTTCCCCAAGATTCCGAGAAGCTTCTTTTTAAGAATATGTATTTTTTAATTTAATATAATGATTCCCAATTATTAGATACTTTATTTTATTATTATTTTCTTTATAGCCGACCCCAAAATATTATCATTAATAGAATAGTACTACTTCAACTATCTATAATTTTGTACTATCCTATAATTTATTTTATTAATCCAGTTGTGAAACACAATTTACAAGTGTGGCTATAACTATTTATTTATTTAAATATTTATTATAATTAATATTATATTGAATAATACAAACTTCTTACAACTTTATTTATCAACAACACTTCTATTAAAATAGTAATTTATTTATAGCTAAAATCGACAACTAACGGCATTATGCCCATTTAACAACACTTATACTCTTCCGTAGAATAATTCTAATTAAAGCACAACATTGCCACACATACTTAGACACCTGCAGAACTCATTAGACTCCAAGATACGGCATTACCTGACCGTAAGACATGGGCGAATAACCACCACTAACCACAAGGGTAAACTGACGACGAAGGAACACTGACTAGGGACCTCACGTTAACTCCAACCACTAATCCATTGGCGAAGGCACGCTCAGACCTGTAATCAGGTGGAGTCGATGCCTAGTACCTGCATCCTGCAGCAACGCACGTTAACCATAACAAGATATACATATACATCACAAGCAGTCCTATCGTGAATGGAAATCGCAGTGAGGTAGGGTACTCGAGAACGAGTAATACAACACTGTTCCATTCACGCTTATAAATAACAATCAACTATATTGAACAGAGTATCAGATTACTAATCTACGACATAAAATGATCAACTAACTTCCAATCCATATAATGAATAATATCAAAGCATCTAAAACATCAGTTCATTTATCAAATTGTAAAGCATAAAATGGCATAATCCAACATCAACATCTGTTATCTTAACAATTAAGTTCACAATGAAGTAACAAGATAACAAGAGATCCATCTTCTACGGTCTAGGACACTATAAAGTTTAAGCAAACATCAATCTGATGGACGATGAGACGAGGGGCACTACATCCTCCCCCCCTAGGATCAGGCTTACTCCTGGAAGCCTGCGAACAAATATGGGTGAAATGTATTGAGTTTGGGCAGTTTTCACAACACTATGCAAACATGGAAGCACACACTGAGCATGAGATCTATTAACAGAAAAGTCTTGATATACTGACTTTACACCTTTAGCAGCATGGTACCACAATTTATCATTTTATAAGCACTATATACATGATTTAACACACCTACACGAATTCAAATTACCATGAATCACATCTCAAGGCTACACAAGGATCCCTCTGGACACCGGTAACTGACCTACTAAGGCATAACACAAAAATCTATGAGCCAAAAGCAAACATCTACCCCGCACATTCCATACCACACACTCTGAGACTTGATGGTGCTAGGGCACACACACATGGTTAGCCCATCCAACCAAGACAACAATGACCTAACTCCTACAGCAACATTTAATTAGCCTCCAAGAAATAGTCCTAGCCTCGGATATCCCCATCCTCAAGGTTCCCTGTATCTACTTCCTCGTATACGCTCACCAAGTCTGCCTCATACATCCTTGGAGAGAAATCACAATACGACACACGGCCGACGTCGAAAACAATAAGGAAAAACTAGTTTAGCCACCAAAGTCAGATACAAATATAAAATAAAGATTAAATTTCATCAATAAAACAAGAAATGCGCGCAGTTCAACACTAAACCAAATGTCACCACAAGGGTTACACACAAATGAAGATCACAAGGTGTGGCTAAACCATCACAATCAAATATAAACAAAGTGTCGGCCTTTTCAATTAATAGAAAATCATCAATAATTATAAGGAAAATACAAAATCTTTGAAATTGCACTATACAACACTGCGTGACTAGATACTAGCCACCAAACGAGGAAGGAGGGAACAATGTCAGGTTATCCTCAACCTTTTATTCCACACAATAAGGGCTCTACATAAGCACTGAGAACATCCCAGAATGCATACTTCACACGAGGAGGTACAAGCATCTAGTCCTCTACCTGACAACTCCTCTAACCAACCAAAGCTCCTTAAGGATAGGATGATCGTCGAGAGACACCTCTCGACTCCCCTAACTCCAAATTGTTCACCATCATGGCAAACAACTGTCAACCTTGACTCATGCATTTCTTTGACCATATGGCAGATATCATATGCAGGGGAATGGATCTCTACATGCCAACTACCTCTACCTTAACCTCTAGGCATCTACCTATGTACATACTGCCAAGGGACACCCTCACGCTGTTAGGCAGGAAGAAGAAAATCTACAGAGTTTAAGCAACTAGGACAACATAATGGGACTATGCACACCCAGAGTACCCAGTGTTTAAACCTGGCTCTGATACCAGATGTAACGCCCGCCTTGAACGCCTTAAAGAATACACACTTTTGCAATATGAAACAGGAAATTTTTTTTTTTTTTCAAAATGATTAAGCAACGTTAACACAACTACTTACAACATATTCTCTAAGGGTCCAAGGCTGCATCACTTAACAAATCGACTAACACAAATTAACATACATCAACAACTGATCCAATCCAAAGCATAATTAATCAACTGATTCATATTCATTGCATGTCGACAAATAATGTATTACCATCTACATAATTTAAGTACACAACAGATATGCTTTCTTACACATGAGTACATCATGATATCACCATTTGTAGACTACATCAGAATTACTTACACAATAAATGTTTTGTTACACAAATCTGGTACAAGGTTATGCACTTACATCATCACCATAGGAACAAGTACAACTGGAACAAATCCTTTCTGCATAAGATCCTGACAAGAGAACCAATGGATAAAATAGCTCTTCCACCCGACCATGTGGAACCCTAAGGTCCACCCCCCGAGCTAGGAGTTAACATGAGGTCCCAAACACTGACAGTCAGGTAGACGAAAGACAAACAAGAACAAAGGACGACCAAACGCCAACACAACACCTGGCAATATCAATACAACACAACATAACTTAACTTAACTTTCACTTTACTTCCAGAGGCGACACCAAACAAACAAGGAGAGACCGAACAAGGAATGCTAGGTTGTAGTAGGGAGAGTGTCATCGCATGGTCCTAACATGGGTTATCCTGACAGCCTCTCACTAGGCGCCGGCCCCCATCTATGGTTATCCTGACAGCCTCTCACTAGGCGCCGGCCCCATAGGGTGACACATGCGGAATCGACCTTCCTTTCATGAGGACAAGGAAGTCAATCATGCCAACCAGGCCTTCTCTACCCATCCTTAGTCTAAACAAGCACTACAGGCCATGGGAGAGGGATCCATTAATCTTATTAATGTGAAATCTACCCTTAACCCCCTAATTCATTTTTAGGTTATCACTTGATTAATCTACTTCCAACGGGTTATCCTGACTGCCACTCTGGGCGCCGGCCCCACGTTGGAAGCCACTCTCCTTCCTTACACCTAGTAAACCTTAACCATCATACAAGGCATTATAGCAATACACATACGTGTTCATCGCAAGGCATAAACCCTCTTGCATTACAAACAGAATCATAACACCAATTGTTATCCATCGCCTATAGCATTACAACATTTTACACTTTCACAGATACCAGGTCTCTCCAAACAACAATTACGACAAAACGGTACAATAAAATCACAAGAGGTCTGATATCTCATCTAGAGCTTAATACTTTACCAAACACATCATTCAACCTTGACAGAACCTCGTTATACTTCATACTTGGTTTGATACACATAAACACTATTACATCGTAATTACAACATCAACAATACACAAGCTGCAAATACTCAACATTGATGACTTAGCCTCTGGAATTCGGGTTTAAACAACCTCAAATCGACTCATTACCACACTCAATCAATTCAGTTCAAAATTTAGGAGATGAAATACTATCATTCATTCTCAGTTCACTGCAAACAGCTTCTGAAATAAAATCAACATTATATTTCAACAATTAAATTAATACCTTGCCACAAAATCTCTAACTAATCTTTATTTTGTTTCAAAAGATAAATAAATTGATTAACTAAAACATTACAATAATAATAAAAGAACCACTTAATTTCTGTTTACCATTTGACACTTTCATAACGATACGATCTTTATATACTTTCCTTCAATCTTGTCCAATTAACTTTATTCTATAAAGGATAATAACGCTAGGAGAGGTATCTTACGGCTGAACGATAACTACACGAGGAGAGTTCAATCACGAAATGTTTGTTAACCTTCATACGATCTTGCAGACGTTCTAGCGAGCTCAACCAAATAGATTCTTTTATGATGATTTGAAGTTATCTCTGAAACTGATCTTATCCATAGTGATTTAATTCCTTAGGGAGAATGGTCGTAAAAGTGCCCTATGCGAATAGTTTGAGATACTTTACTACTGAGGTGTAAAATTGCTATTGACTGTTTTTCCAGAGAAGTGGATAGCATCAGACCTTAACCAGTCATTTCGGACAGACATTGACATCTCAATCATTCTGTAGGATTCGACAGTTGATTTCTGTATGTACTCAGTTGAATTCCCTCGCTGCACTGGCCTTCGGAGGAGCGCCAATCTACATCCTCGAGATAACTGCTAAGTTTGTGTTGGTTGTGTGGTCTGATTGAAGTCTGTGCACTGGTGTGAAGGTGTAACCTGGAGGAAGGAACCTCTCAGACGTCTCAGCAATGTGAAAACAAACCACGGTGATATTCTAGTTATAAACCAAAATTGCTGTTAAAAGAGGTTGAACTATGGTATACGATGCATCTAGTTGACAGAAACAGCGTTCTATGTGCATTGACCTGATTGTAGAAGGTATGTGATGTAGGCTAGCTTCTATGGGCAGCGTTCTACAGAGTTGAATTCCTTCAGAAGAGCGCCCAGCCAAGACAAGGGCGATCTACATCATAACTCGACTAACTTTTAGATTTTAATGTTTCAAACTGTTAATAATTGTAGTGTCATTTGGATGTTTGGATAAGACAAATGCGGAGGCTGCATTATTCATCTCCTCGAGTTAAATGTATACCTTAAACTTTAATATTGAGATCACAGTTAAATCTGTAGCGATTGGAAGGGTTATGATTGCAGTGGCTGCAAATATACCCAAGGTAGCGATTGGCTGGTAACAGCGATCTAGCAAATACATAACATAATGCATTTCAGGCAATACTCCTCCAGATTCGCTGTGAAAGCAGTAGTAATCGATGCAAGACAAAATAGACAACACTTAGCCAATGAATTCGTTCAAGGCAAGGGCGATCTTTCCCGGATGATTATAATTCGCTCAAACTGATAGTAATCAACTGTTTGTAGGCCAGCATGATTTCGATCACCCTAACTATGGAGTGGACTGGTCAGATATAACACTAACTTTAGATTTTCATGCTTTGCAATGCAGGAATCCTAATTTATTAATACAAGCAAATTATAAGGACGGCAGTTTGATAAATTCTCAAATGAAATTGTTAAAACAGATTATAATACGGCTGGAACCAATTATTAGATAACAGTTACAGGCAAGAGCAAACTTTGACAACTTTTACAGCAGGTTGGTTGAGTGACGCAGATTTAATGATCTTAGTGGTGGTGGTAATTGTATATCTGCTGACACATCTTAGTAGATATTCAAGAAGCATTGATTCTATTTAAGTGATAGCTGTTCAGTGGTGGAGAAGAATCCATTTAGGTGTCAAGAAGCTGCTCGTTATAGGTTACTAACAATTTTCTGAATGAATCTCTGCATTAAATATGTTTACATGGAACATCTAGTGTCCACATAATCACATGGCACCTATTGTGTTTTTAATACCATTTTCCTGTGGTGCTTGCTTACATTGGCCTTCCTAGCTATTGCATAACTTTATCCATCGAGTAAGATGTATTCTGGAGAATGGCGTTATGGAAGCATTATCACTGTTAGTAGTTGTTGACAGAATACAGTATCATGGATCAGAAGGGTGGACTTAGAGATAGCACTAGAGGACAACCATTCTAAAACCACCGAATATCATATTATGGATCATTGTTTGTGTGCTAAGAACAGAGTTCATTCCTTCCTATAGCACATCTCCAAAAGCCGTCAGCTGGATACTGCATGACCAAATAATTAAATTATTTGTGATAAGCCCACGATGCTCAAGCGATCTGCAAAGTTTTCTGCGCTAAAACAGAATCTTAGATAATCACTCTACCCAAGCAAATATAGTTTGACAATGGCAAATCAAATTAACAGAGCAACGTCATTATATTTCTATCATCAGTATTAAGGCTAAACCCCTCTAACCTACTCACCGGGCAGGTTCCAGAGCAATGGACGAAAACAGGTGCAAGCTTTCAGCCTTCTTAATGGCGAACCTTTATTATAAGGCTATAGTTTTGAAAACAGAACATCTAGAATCCGTTGCATATTCTTGGCACGAGTTATCATTGACATGGTCCTTTGTCTTGGAATAACAGTCTACAGATGTAAAACAGTCACCAAGAGTGCTGTTCAAAATGGGAAATCATTGTATTGATCTTATGTAGGAAAGGTGGATGGAACACCACCGATTGCTTCTTACAAGACATTCGTCAGGGAAGCTAGCGGCCACAGGATTTGGTGGACGATTCAAGGGCAGCATTGTCCGGAGGAATAGGCGAATGAAAAGGATTCAAAACATTCATTTAACACAAATGATAATAAGGCAGCGAAACTAACTAAGAGCATTACCTCCCTATTACGCCCTAGAAATTGCCACCTACAGTGATAATTCAGTAATAGAGTGGACGAATCAGAGGGCAGCATCGTCCGGTTGAATGGCGAATGAAAAGACATTAAAACTTTCACTCCAGACAAAATAAGGCAGCGAACTCTCTTAATCGCCACCTATACAATTTACAGCGATGCTAAATAATATCAATCTGCTAGCAAATAAAACCTAAAGAAACAAAGTAAGATGAATAGAATCTCAGGCAACCTAATAACCAAGTTCAGCACCACTGCTCACCAGTCTCGCATCCAGAATGTGAGGGCTTCGCCTCAATATTTCTACATTACACTGGCATTACAGGCGCGAACCTCATAACTAACCTCCGGAAAACCAAACAAGATACAGATTTCTGATGAGTGGTTTCGAGTCATATAAATCGACAAAGCCATGGCCTCGCAGGAGTAAACCATCATGAAGAGAAAATGAGTTTTGTTCTGGCTATTAAAAATGAAATAAAAGCTACAGAGCCACGGCCCAGTGGAGGTTCATGATCTGTAATGAAGTGTACCCAGTACAGTGCCTTTGAAGCCGTGAGAAGTAAAGCATAAGGGTTTTGAGATGCTCAGAAAAGGGATAAAATTGCATGCAACCAACCATGACTCCCAATCAATATACACGCTCAATAATGAGCATATATGCAGTAATAGTCACGGCTAAAGAACAAAGTGTGTAGAGAAAAGAACAGATGAAGGAAATGTAGGAAGTAAAAGAGCTACCTTTCGTTTCTGTGGAATCATGGTGTAACTACGAAGTATTCCTTCAATATGACCATGTATGGCACCTCAAGATAGAAGATCGACATAAGGGTTCATAAAACAAAAGGAATACGTCAGAGAGAATGCTAAAACCGTGGCTTGAAAGGCTGGTTCCTTCTCAGAAGATGAAAGAAATCAAAGAGTATAAACTATATTTGTATCAGATAAACCTGTATTGCTGTGGTCCAATGGCCTAAAACATCTCATAGAATGAAACGATAGGGTCAAAAATGAGATTGCAAGCAATTACCTTCGTTCCCTTGCGAAATGCTTCAAGAAGGTAGAAGATAGTTTCCAGCTAAACACAGAGAAAGAACATTAATAACATTGATCAGATCTTACAGTGATGACTAGCTAAAACCAACAGCGATCTACGGCGACCCTATCGAGGTGTCTTTTACATCTGCAAACCCTACCAAGATTACGCCGGTCTGAGAGTGCATACGGAATGATTCGGCAACCAGTGAAAGGAAAGAAAACATTTGACTTACAGAATCCTTGAGCAGAAACGAAGTGTTTAAACCCTAAGAGAGGATGTTGTTCACACACAGAAAGGACAGACTGCCGAACTATGCGGGATCAAACATTTGCAGATTGAAAGGAAGTTCAGAGATAAGGCATTCGACGGAACCTGATTTCGCAATCACCGCGACGAACCCGCTCCAATTGTTGCAGTTCTCCGCTGCTTCTTTCCTTACCCCTGTGATGTCCTCCTTGTTGCACCGACAATTCTTTTATAACTTAGTCTCTTTCTCTTCTCCTAGGGCTTCCCCAAGATTCCGAGAAGCTTCTTTTTAAGAATATGTATTTTTTAATTTAATATAATGATTCCCAATTATTAGATACTTTATTTTATTATTATTTTCTTTATAGCCGACCCCAAAATATTATCATTAATAGAATAGTACTACTTCAACTATCTATAATTTTGTACTATCCTATAATTTATTTTATTAATCCAGTTGTGAAACACAATTTACAAGTGTGGCTATAACTATTTATTTATTTAAATATTTATTATAATTAATATTATATTGAATAATACAAACTTCTTACAACTTTATTTATCAACAACACTTCTATTAAAATAGTAATTTATTTATAGCTAAAATCGACAACTAACGGCATTATGCCCATTTAACAACACTTATACTCTTCCGTAGAATAATTCTAATTAAAGCACAACATTGCCACACATACTTAGACACCTGCAGAACTCATTAGACTCCAAGATATGGCATTACCTGACCGTAAGACATGGGCGAATAACCACCACTAACCACAAGGGTAAACTGACGACGAAGGAACACTGACTAGGGACCTCACGTTAACTCCAACCACTAATCCATTGGCGAAGGCACGCTCAGACCTGTAATCAGGTGGAGTCGATGCCTAGTACCTGCATCCTGCAGCAACGCACGTTAACCATAACAAGATATACAGATACATCACAAGCAGTCCTATCGTGAATGGAAATCGCAGTGAGGTAGGGTACTCGAGAACGAGTAATACAACACTGTTCCATTCACACTTATAAATAACAATCAACTATATTGAACAGAGTATCAGATTACTAATCTACGACATAAAATGATCAACTAACTTCCAATCCATATAATGAATAATATCAAAGCATCTAAAACATCAGTTCATTTATCAAATTGTAAAGCATAAAATGGCATAATCCAACATCAACATCTGTTATCTTAACAATTAAGTTCACAATGAAGTAACAAGATAACAAGAGATCCATCTTCTACGGTCTAGGACACTATAAAGTTTAAGCAAACATCAATCTGATGGACGATGAGACGAGGGGCACTACATTATTAGTATTATACTCATAAGATATTAATAGATATAAATATTATTATAATATATATTATTAATATGAATGAATTAATTAAATAATATATATATGAGATATTAATATTATGTATGTGACTCTTTGAAGAGTCACCATTCTTCGTAAGAGGCATAATGGAACATATATAATATAAATAGCAGCAGCAAGGAAGGAAAGGGGATCAGATTTGGGGATATAAGAAAACAAGGAAGTCTAAAGTAAGCAAACAAAAGTCTTTAAATATGAAAGTCAGAAAGTATGGAATAACAGTAGCTTGCATTTAATTTAAGAGGAAGTATTATAAATATATGGGAAAGAAATAAAAAAAGGAATATCGACATTATAAATAAATATAATTAAATCCGCATTATATTTATATATTTAAATCTGCATTATATTTATTTATATATATATATATATATATATTTCTGAGTCATAAGTAGGAAAGATATCATAAATACATATAGGGAGGAATTATTCAAGTAAATATATATATATATATATATACAATAATATTAATAGCATATATAATAATATAATATAGAGATATTATTAATATTATAACAAATACTGTAATATATAAATATTAAAGAATAGGCGAAAGAGAATAGAATCCAGTGAGCAGATTCAACAAGACAAGCAGTATAAAGAGGTATGTGCACTTTCCTTTATTAATAGGTTAGGTAATATAAATGTTGTAGATAAATAATATGAATATAAATAAATGAATACTACTTATATCAGCATAATAATAATTGGAATATATTACCATCATTGATGTATATACATTCATTATGTATAAGTATGCATACAGAATAGGTATAATAATATGAGAATAAATAGGAGTGTAGAAATAAGGTAAATCTGCTTACATATATGAAAATGGATATAAATATGAATATGAAAGTGAATATAAAAATTATTATGAATATGAAATGGGATTATGAGATCATAAGCATAAGGACATAAGTTTGAAAGGATTTTTAACTGTGTACTTATCAATTAAATCAAGCTTTTAGTGATGAATAAATATATTGGTCAATGGATTGATTACTTCTTATAGATAAGTCATTGAGAGTTGGGGACATTTAAAATAAATAAATAAATTACATTATGTCTAATTATAAACTTTGTTAGGAATAAGTAGTTATAGTGTTTCTTATACCATTTAAACAATGTTTTGTTTATTTTGATTTCTCATTAAATGTTCATGAGATTCAGTTAGGAATAAATCGAAAGGTTATATTCTTTACGTAGAATAAATTATTTATAGATGACAATTGAAATGTATTCTTCTAGTTAGAATTTACAATATACCAGTTGCAGAGAAATTAAAACCATACAACAACTCTAGAGACTTAAGTTCCAAATTAAGGCTTAGTTGATGTTTTAATTGAGTAGAGTCATGTATAGGTAAGAATAGTAAGTAGTTAATCTTAATTAGATTTTAATTAATTATGAATTATCTTTTTATATGCTATCTTTGAATAAAGAGAGAAAGAGTTATCATAGAAGGATCTCATGTTTAGAATATAGGATTTTCTTAATTTTCTGTTATAATAAAAGTTAGCTTTTTGTGTTAAGTAAGAATAGATTATTGTGAAATAATTACATATAGGTAATTGTCTTTTATGTTTACTATCTACTTACACTGTGCATAGAATTATGAAATTGGTCTATTCTAAAATTGAGATTGGATAATGACCAAGTTACAATCTTATATTGATAACTTTGTTATGATAAATTCTCTGTAGTAACCAATGTATCTAGACTATTGGATTAAATGTTCATGCTTTTGTTATAGTGGGATGTAAGTTCTGTGTCATTGGGAAGTTGGATTGTAGAGGCTAAGAAGGGTGTAGTTGTGTGTATGGTCCTTGTGATATGTAACCGTAAAATGTTGTCTCCTTTTCTGACATGAACTCATCTAATTGTGATGAACATTCAAAGATGATTAATGCCTTGTTTGGTGTATGGATTATGTGGTTATGATGGTTGTGCAAGATGGTCAATGCCTTGCCCAGTGTAGGGTTTACTAGTTGCAAAGTAGGGGGAGTGACTCTCAATGGGGGCCGGAACCCATAGTGGTGTCCAGGACAACCCATTGAAGGGTTTCTTAATCCAGTGATAACATTAATAATGAAATAGGGGAATGGGTAGAATTCACATTAATCAAGATAATGTATGCCTCACTCGTGGCTCAAATGCTCATTTAGGCTTGAGATGAGATGAGAAGGCCTGGAATGGTAAGATCAACTACCTTGTCCCCATGAAAGGTACATTGATTCTGCATGAGTTTGTATGGGGATCGGGGATCAGGAGAGGCTACCAAGACAACCCAAAGATGGGAGTCGGGGCCTAGTGAAGTCCACCAGGATAACCCATATCAATCCATGTGATGACACTCCTCCCTATTGCAGTCTAGCACTCCCTAGTTGTATTTCCTCCCTCAATTGCGCAAGTGCCTCTGGAAGTGCAGTTAAGTATGTCAGTGATGTTTTTTGTGGATAGTTTGATAATTGGTGTCATGTATAACCCTACTACTTGTGTTAGTCTATTGTTCTCCTTACTATCTGTGAGTGTGGGATCTTGTGTTATCTCCTATCTTGGGGGGTGGACTTTAGGGTTCCACATGGTCGGGTGGAAGAGCTTTTATTTCCATTGGTTTTTCCCTTGCCGATGTTCATGGGTGAGGACGATGTATCTTGTGCATTAGATATCAGATCTTGTACCAGTTTGAGGAAGATGATTATGCATACTCATGGTCTATCCTTGTGTGACAGTCAATTCATAATGTATGTATTAAGAAAGGTGATAATGTAATCAATGTAATGAATTACTCATGTGTATCAGAATTTGTACATTTACATGTAATCCTAATCATGTCGATTATTCATCTGATGTTATGATATGGAGATGTAGATGTTTATTCATTTAATGCTATAGATTTAGAATGATCTACTAATGTTAGTTAATAATGTATGTTGAATTATGTTAATTGATTTGGCAAGTAATGCAACCATGAAATCTTAGAGGACAAGTCGTTAGTTCAAATGATGTGTATGGATGTGTTAACATTACTTTGTTATCTTATTCATATCAAAAAAATTTATCCTGCTTTGCATAGCATAGATATGTTGTTCTCTAAGGTGTTCATAGCAGGGCATTACATTTGGTATCAGAGCCAAGTTGCAGCACTGGGATCTCTGGTTAATGTTGTTTCCCATGTCTAGTTATAGTAACTTCTCTTATGCATGTGCAAGTTCAGATTAATTAGCTAAGTTGGCATGTAAATTTCTTTTGTTTGACTAAAGGTGCATTGGGATAAGATGTTATTTTGTGTAGCTAGGTATTTAATATATGTATTTGGAAGTAAATGTATGTGATTAAGTTTTGTATTACATAATGTGATATGTTTTATTGGAAAGGGCTATTTTTGTGGAATAAATAAGATGCTAGTGCATAGAACTAGGTATCTTCTCTGGAAAATTATGATGACTATATTTGGTGTTTGAAAATCTTGTTTGCTAGGTGTAGCTGAAAACCCATGAGGTAATGTCCTTCTCTTTTCTTACTATTGTATAAATAGAAAAGATTTATGCATTGGATGTCTTGCATGTTGAAAATATGTGAATCCTTTGGTTCTATGAGAATTCAAATAGCTTGTGATGAAGTAAGCGTTGTTTTGTTTAGGGAAGACCTACATGAAGTGGTAAGAGTTAAGTAGAGGATCATTATTGTTATTTTGTGAATATGGAACTTGTGTATAATTTGTTAAGTGGAATTGTTAAGTAATTGTGATGATCATGACAGTGACTTTTAGCATTAGGTGGTATATGGAAAAGATGATTTAAAAAAAAAAGGGGTTATAGATAATATGAAATGATATGATCTTATAAAGGGAATCACAGTGGTTATGGAAATAAATGTACTTTTGGTATGTGATCCTTGGTAGTAATGCAAATTGTGTATGTAAATGTAAATCTTCCCCCTGTAAATGTGAGGAACCAGTAACTGTGCATTGGTTGAGTGTTGTGAATACCCTGTACATGCTTTGTATGCCCATAAGATGGTGATACTGGGTACCCATCCATTGGGAATGAGTATATTTTGGTGTGGGTTTAACCACACCACAACGTGTATTTGTATGTTTGTTATCTGATTGAGGGCCAACCCTTGTGTGGTTGAAAAAATATATATAAAAGAGTAGCCAAAAGTTAGATTCATAGATTCTCTTCTTTTGGTTCTCTAGTCCCTCAGTCCGTGAAGGGGTAGTAGTAGCCACAAAGTTCCTTGGGCGAAGTGAACAGCGTACGCTTACGATGGCACAGAGTGGTCTCTCGCTCAACCAATCCTAAGGAAATGTACTCACTACTACCCCTTATGATGGAACAGGGTACTTGATTCATATGTGTTAGCCTAAACCCCACAATTTCTAAGCATTTGGATGGTATTTCTTGGATGATCATTTACCTTTTCTTCACGAAAGGTATGATATGCCACATGAGTTATCAGTTGGGGGCCGGTATCTAGGACCTACATGGACAACCCAAGTGGAACTATGTGATGACATGAGTCATCACTTGGGGGCCGGGGTCTAGGACCTGCATGGGTAACCCAAGTGAGACCATGTGCCCCATGTATATTTTGAGGTCTAGCATGTGGAGGGAGATTTGTTACCCATGCTAAGATGATTCCGTATCTGCACATGTTCTGACATGATAGGTATGATGCCACACCCCAACTGATGTTCCGACATAGTGCTGGTGATGATTCCGTGTTGCTGTTGGTAGCGAGCTAGGCTCGAGGACATGATGCCACGTGCATAGACACGTGAAGGTGCACTATGAAATTTTGTTATAGCCTACTTGTGTGATGAGCGTAATAGGGCCTCGCACACTTGTAGAGGGATACTCATGTTTGATTTTGACAGTGTTGGGTCGGTTAGCATATGAGTAGGTCCTAGCCATGTATACCTCTGGCTATGGCGAGTACTTGTGTGTGCCTTCTCCATGAGGTATCGCTATGCGGGGTGTGTTTTGCGCGTGCCTACTTCCACGGAGCCACAAACACACTGCCATGTGGCATACGGCTAGTACGTGCCTTCTCTAGCTGGCGTATGACCATGCCGTGTTGAGACGTGATGCGGGATGTGGCTGAGGTGCACGTTCCATGCGGGCAGCCAAGGAGTGTGTGAGCCACTTGGTTAGTCCATGCCGCGTGACGACGCAATGTAGGGTGTAGTCGAGGAGTACACCTTGAGCCATGTGGATGGCGTGCTCACTCCGCACCACATGAGGGCTACTACTATAGCCTGACGTTGTTCCCTCCTTCCTTGTTTGGTGGCTAGTATCTAGTCAAATAGTGTTGTATAGTGTACATTTGAAGATTGAATATTTTCTTTATGGTTATTGATGATTTCCTATTGATTGTGAAGGCCGGCACTTTGTTTCTTTTTTATTGTGATGGTTTAGCCACACCTTGTGATCCTATTTGGTTGTAACCCTCGTGGTTACATTTGACTTAATATTAAAATTGTGCACATTTTTCTACTTTATCGTTGAAATTGAATTTTTATTTGATCTTTCTTATGACATTGGTGGCTAAACTAGTTTTTTTCTTTTTTTCTTATTGTTTTCGATGTCGGCCATGTGTCGTATTGTGATTCCTCTCCAAGGACATATGAGGTGGACTTGGGGAGTGTATACGAGGAAGCAAACGCAGCGAACCTTGAGGATGGGGGTATGTGAGGCTGTTACACAGCTAGGACCCACTACCCACCTATGTGTGATGACTATCTCTTGGAGGCTAACTACCTTATACAACAAGAGATAGGTCATTGTGGTCTTGTTTGGATGGTCTCACCATCTATGTGTGGCCTAACACCATCAAGCCACTACGTGTGAGGTATAGATTATGTGAGATGGATTTTGGCTCTTGGCTCATGGATTATGTATCATGGATTAGTATGTTGCTTCCCGGTGTCTAGATGGACCCCTATGTAGCCTTGTGATGTGATTCCTGGTGATGTGAATTGTGGGTATGTGAAGAATGTATGTGAAATTGTGAATATAGTACTTATGAAATGATGAATTGTGTTTACATGCTTCTAAAAGGTGTAAAATCATGATCTTGGTTGAATATGTCATGAGATTTATTGTTGTAAAATGAATAAAGAGGAATGTCTTGTTTATAAATGATAGATATTTAGTGTGCTTTGTGGGTCTAATTATGTTGTGATTTATGGAAATGTAGCATTTTGATGTATTGATTTCTTAATAGTGTATTGGAAAGAGAATTGTAATTTAAGGGTAAAGAAAATAATATGGTAATGCATTTGAAATTGAATACCTTATATGTTTCTGATATGAGAAATTCTGCTAGTTAGGATTAAGTGGGTGCAATGTTTTCTTTGTTCCGAAAGAAACTGAAGGATTTTGAGTGGTTTATGTACTATGGAATCATTTTTTGAAATGCAAGTCTTGATTGTGTTATTATTGTAACATTAAAGGCTAAAAAGATAGGTCTAAAATAGACCATATAAGTATATGTTCTTTCGAGATAAATTATTTTCATAAGCAAACTAGTGTATATTATTTTGATATAATGAATCAGTTCTGATGTTGGTGCTAATGTGTTATGTTTCCACCCTACTTTGCAACTTCTAGGAGTAAGTCAAGTTTTAGGGGGGAAGGATGTAGCACCCCTCCATTCTCACCTTGGATGTGCAGGTAGCTTGGCTAAGGAACCTGATGATGAGGATGGAACAAGAGCTTCTGTTAATACTTTTGGGAGCATGATGCATATTGTTATTATGCAGAGATTTATTTGGATAAGGTGATGTAGTAGTATGTTGTTAGGACAGGTGGAAAGGGTTGCATCATACCATTGGACGTATGGGTGACATACGAGTATGAGATATGATTGCTAGAGTCCCTTCCCTAGTATTTTGGCTATTATGTACATGTACTCTAACTTGTATGTTTGAGTGAATAGGTACCAGGCATTGACTCTACCTGAATTGGCAGGTTTGAGCGTGCCTTGCACCCAATGGAAGTAGTTGACCGGAGATAACACTTGGTCCCCCACCCTAACCATCATCCTTGAAGAGGATGAGTACCTAGTTTGATACCTTGTCAAGTACTATCAGTGGCCAGTCAGTGTTGCTTGAAGTTTTGCCTTTTGACCCTAGTTAGTGGTTAGGTAATTGTTTTGGCTTTTGGTTTAATTTGTCTGATAATATGCCTTGGTTATCTTATGCATTGAAATGGATTGATAAATAATATATATAATCCTAGTTGATAATAAAATAAAATTATAGTGTAATATCATAATCAAGAAATAATAATAAAATAGTAAATAAATAGAATATTATAAAGTTGGTTATATAATTAATTATAATATGTGAGTGAGTGTGGGTAAATGGTTTTACCCGTTTGTGTAAAATTATTTATTGTGTATGTTTAAATTATGTTGGTTGCATATATTTTATTTATTTTTAATAAAGGTTAGTAGGTAGTTAGTTGGGGTAGTTGTAAATTTATTTTGTACGGGAGTGGGAAAAATAACTTCCCTCCCTTCATTATTTATTAAATGGGGAGGGGGAATTTTGACCTGGGGAATTTGGGGGCCTTTTAACCTTTTTGGAAATTACTTAATTGGGAACACTGTGCATTATAAATTTCCACGGAGTTTTTTTTTAAGAGGTGGCTGCAATATTTTAGACCCGAAGAACATAAATTAATTGAATGGTAAGTGCATTATATTTTATAGATTTTGTCATCAATTTTTACTTATGTTTTCTACACAATGAAATTTAAATCATTATCTTTTCATTGTTTTTTATAATTATATTTTGTTAGGGTTTAATATAGTGCTATAAAATAATATTTTATACTATCTTTTAAATTTACATCACTCTATTTTATTTACAAGTGTGGTACAATATTTTATATTTTATAAAGGTTATTTCCAACACTACATTTTATTTACTGTAAAGCTGGTATAAAATATACTATTAGGGTAAAATATACTATTTTATTAGGGTTTATTTCCAGTACTATATTGTCATGTCCCCATATTAAAGCCTTGTTTAAATTGAAGATTTAAACAATATATTTAATTACACATAAATATTAATAATTAAATATTAATAAGTTATATAATATATTATCATATTACATGAATATAAATATCAAATATTATTATTATTATACTCATAAGATATTAATAGATATAAATATTATTATAATATATATTATTAATATGAATTAATTAATTAAATAATATATATATTAGATATTAATATTATGTATGTGACTCTTTGAAGAGTCACCATTCTTTGTAAGAGGCATAATGGAACATATATAATATAAATAGCAGCAACAAGGAAGGAAAGGGGATCAGATTTGGGGATATAAGAAAATAAGGAAGCCTAAAGTAAGCAAACAGAACTCTTTAAACATGAAAGTCAGAAAGTATGGAATAACAGTAGCTTGCATTTAATTTAAGAGGAAGTATTATAAATATATGGGAAAGAAATAAAAAGAGGAATATCGGCATTATAAATAAATATAATTAAATCCGCATTATATTCATATATTTAAATCTGCATTATATTTATATATATATATATATATTTCTGAGTCATAAGTAGGAAAGATATCATAAATACATATAGGGAGGAATTATTCAAGTAAATATATATATATATATATATATATATATATATATATATATATATATATATACAATAATATTAATAGCATATATAATAATATAATATAGAGATATTATTAATATTATAACAAATACTATAATATATAAATATTAAAGAATAGGCGAAAGAGAATAGAATCCAGTGAGCAGATTCAACAAGACAAGCAGTAAATGAATACTGCTTATATCAGCATAATAATAATTGGAATATATTACCATCATTGATGTATATACATTCATTATGTATAAGTATGCATACAGAATAGGTATAATAATATGAGAATAAATAGTAGTGTAGAAATAAGGTAAATCTTCTTACATATATGAAAATGGATATAAATATGAATATGAAAGTGAATATAAAAATTATTATGAATATGAAATGGGATTATGAGATCATAAGCATAAGGACATAATTTTGAAAGGATTTTTAACTGTGTACTTATCAATTAAATCAAGCTTTTAGTGATGAATAAATATATTGGTCAGTGGTTTGATTACTTCTTATAGATAAGTCATCGAGAGTTGGGGACATTTAAAATAAATAAATAAATTACATTATGTCTAATTATAAACTTTGTTAGGAATAAGTAGTTATAACGTTTCTTATACCATTTAAACAATGTTTTGTTTATTTTGATTTCTCATTAAATGTTCATGAGATTTAGTTAGGAATAAATGGAAAGGTTATATTTTTTACGTAGAATAAATTATTTATAGATGACAATTGAAATGTATTCTTCTAGTTAGAATTTACAATATACCAGTTGCAAAGAAATTAAAACCATACAACAACTCTAAAGACTTAAGTTCCAAATTAAGGCTTAGTTGATGTTTTAATTGAGTAGAGTCATGTATAGGTAAGAATAGTAAGTAGTTAATCTTAATTAGATTTTAATTAATTATGAATTATCTTTTTATATGCTATCTTTGAATAAAGAGAGAAAGAGTTATCATAGAAGGATCTCATGTTTAGAATATAGGATTTTCTTTATTTTCTGTTATAATAAAAGTTGGCTCTTTGTGTTAGGTAAGAATAGATTATTGTGAAATAATTACATATAGGTAATTGTCTTTTATGTTTACTATCTACTTACATTGTGCATAGAATTATGAAATTGGTCTATTCTAAAATTGAGATTGGATAATGACCAAGTTACAATCTTATATTGATAACTTTGTTATGATAAATTATCTGTAGTAACCAATGTATCTAGACTATTGGATTAAATGTTCATGCTTTTGTTATAGTGGGATGTAAGTTCTGTGTCATTGGGAAGATGGATTGTAGAGGCTAAGAAGGGTGTAGTTGTGTGTATGGTCCTTGTGATATGTAACCCTAAAATGTTGTCTCCTTTTCTAACATGAACTCATTTAATTGTGATGAACATTCAAAGATGATTAATGCCTTGTTTGGTGTATGGATTATGTGGTTATGATGGTTGTGCAAGATGGTCAATGCCTTGCCCAGTGTAGGGTTTACTAGTTGCAAAGTAGGGGGAGTGGCTCTCAATGGGGGCCGGAACCCATAGTGGTGTCAAGGACAACCCATTGAAGGGTTTCTTAATCCAGTGATAACATTAATAATGAAATAGGGGAATGGGTAGAATTCACATTAATCAAGATAATGTATGCCTCACTCGTGGCTCAAATGCTCATTTAGGCTTGAGATGAGATGAGAAGGCCTGGAATGGTAAGATCAACTACCTTGTCCCCATGAAAGGTACATTGATTCTGCATGAGTTTGTATGGGGATCGAGGATCGGGAGAGGCTACGAAGACAACCCAAAGATGGGAGTCGGGGCCTAGTGAAGTCCACTAGGATAACACATATCAATCCATGTGATGACACTCCTCCCTGTTGCAGTCTAGCACTCCCTAGTTGTATTTCCTCCCTCAATTGCGCAAGTGCCTCTGGAAGTGCAGTTAAGTATGTCAGTGATGTTTTTTGTGGACAGTTTGATAATTGGTGTCATGTATAACCCTACTGCTTGTGTTAGTCTATTGTTCTCCTTACTATCTTTGAGTGTGGGATCTTGTGTTATCTCCTATCTCGGGGGGTGGACCTTAGGGTTCCACATGGTCGAGTGGAAGAGATTTAATTTCCATTGGTTTTTCCCTTGCCGATGTTCGTGGGTGAGGAGGATGTATCTTGTGCATTAGATATCAGATCTTGTACGAGTTTGAGGAAGATGATTATGCATACTCATGGTCTATCCTTGTGTGACAGTCGATTCATAATGTATGTATTCAGAAAGGTGATAATGTAATCAATCTAATGAATTACTCATGTGTATCAGAATTTGTACATCTACATGTAATCCTGATCATGTCGATTATTCATCTGATGTTATGATATGGAGATGTATATGTTTATTCATTTCATGCTATAGATTTAGAATGATCTACTAATGTTAGTTAATAATGTATGTTGAATTATGTTAATTGATTTGGCAAGTAATGCAACCATGTAATCTTAGAGGACAAGTCGTTAGTTCAAATGATATGTATAGATGTGTTAACATTACTTTGTTATCTTATTCATATAAAAAAAAAATTATCCTGCTTTGCATAGCATAGATATGTTGTTCTCTAAGGTGTTCATAGTAGGGCATTACATCTGGTATCAGAGACAAGTTGCAGCACTACGATCTCTGGTTATTGTTGTTGCCCATGTCTAGTTACAGTAACTTCTCTTATGCATGTGCAAGTTCAGATTAATTAGCTAAGTTGGCATGTAAATTTATTTTGTTTGACTAAAGGTGCATTGGGATGTGATGTTATTTTGTGTAGCTAGGTATTTAATCTATGTATTTGGAAGTAAATGTATGTGATTAAGTTTCGTATTACATAATGTGATATGTTTTATTGGAAAGGGCTATTTTTGTGGAATAAATAAGATGCTAGTGCATAGAACAAGGTATCTTCTCTGGAAAATTACGATGACTATATTTGGTGTTTGAAAATCTTGTTTGCTAGGTGTAGCTGAAAATCGATGAGGTAATGTCCTTCTCTTTTCTTACTATTGTATAAATAGAAAAGATTTATGCATTGGATGTCTTGCATGTTGAAAATATGTGAATCCTTTGGTTCTGTGAGAATTCAAATAGCTTGTGATGAAGTAAGAGTTGTTGTGTTTAGGAAAGACCTACATGAAGTGGTAAGAGTTAAGTAAAGGATCATTATTGTTATTTTGTGAATATGGAACTTGTGTATAATTTGTTAAGTGGAATTGTTAAGTAATCGTGATGATCATGACAGTGACTTTTAGCATTAGGTGGTATTGGAAAAGATGATTTAAAAAAAAAAAGGGGTTATAGATAATATGAAATGATATGATCTTATAAAGGGAATCACAGTGGTTATGGAAATAAATGTACTTTTGGTATGTGATCCTTGGTAGTAATGCAAATTGTGTAGTAAATGTAAATCTTCCCCCTGTAAATGTGAGGAACCAGTAACTGTACATTGGTTGAGTGTTGTGAATACCCTGTACATGCTTTGTATGCCCATAAGATGGTGATACTGGGTACCCATCCATTGGGAATGAGTATATTTTGGTGTGGGTTTAACCACACCACAACGTGTATTTGTATGTTTGTTATCTGATTGAGGGCCAACCCTTGTGTGGTTGAAAAAATATATATAAAAGAGTAGCCAAAAGTTAGATTCATAGATTCTCTTCTTTTGGTTCTCTAGTCCCTCAGTCCGTGAAGGGGTAGTAGCAGCCACAAAGTTCCTTGGGCGAAGTGAACAGCGTACGCTTACGATGGCACAGAGTGGTCCCTCGCTCAACCAATCCTAAGGAAATGTACTCACTACTACCCCTTATGATGGAACAGGGTACTTGATTCATATGTGTTAGCCTAAACCCCACAATTTCTAAGCATTTGGATGGTATTTCTTGGATGATCATTTACCTTTTCTTCACGAAAGGTATGATATGCCACATGAGTTATCAGTTGGGGGCCGGGGTCTAGGACCTGCATGGACAACCCAAGTGGAACTATGTGATGACATGAGTCATCACTTGGGGGCTGGGGTCTAGGACCTGCGTGGGTAACCCAAGTGAGACCATGTGCCCCATGTATATTTTGAGGTCTAGCATGTGGAGGGAGATTTGTTACCCATGCTGAGATGATTCCGTATCTGCACATGTTTTGACATGATAGGTACGATGCCACACCCCCACTGATGTTCCGACACAGTGCTGGTGATGATGCCGTGTTGCTGTTGGTAGCAAGCCAGGCTCGAGGACACGATGCCACATGCATAGACACGTGAAGGTGCACTATGAGATTGTGTTATAGCCTACTTGTGTGATGAGCATAATGGGGCCTCGCACACTTGTAGAGGGATACTCATGTTTACTTTTGACAATGTTGGGTCGGTTAGCATATGAGTAGGTCCTAGCCATGTATACCTCTGGCTATGGTGAGTACCTGTGTGTGCCTTCTCCATGAGGTATCTCTATACGGGGTGTGTTCTGCGCATGCCTACTTCCGCAGAGCCACAAACACACTGCCATGTGGCATATGGCCAGTACGTGCCTTCTCCGGCTGGCGTATGACCATGTCACGTTGAGATGCGATGCGGGATGTGGCTGAGGTGCACGTTCCATGCGGGCAGCCAAGGACTATGTTGGCCACTTGGTTAGTCCATGCCGCATGACGATGCGATGTAGGGTGTAGCCGAGGAGTACACCTTGAGCCATGTGGATGGCGTGCTCACTCCGCACCACATGAGGGCTACTGCTATAGCCTGACGTTGTTCCTCCTTCCTTGTTTGGTGGCTAGTATCTAGTCACATAGTGTTGTATAGTGTACTTTCGAAGATTGAATATTTTCTTTATGGTTATTGATGATTTCCTATTGATTGTGAAGGCCGGCACTTTGTTTCTTTTTTATTGTGATGGTTTAGCCACACCTTGTGATCCTATTTGGTTGTAACCCTCGTGGTTACATTTGACTTAATAGTAAAATTGCACGCATTTTTCTACTTTATTGTTGAAATTGAATTTTTATTTGATCTTTCTTATGACATTGGTGGCTAAACTATTTTTTTTCTTTTTTTCTTATTGTTTTCGATGTCGGCCATGTGTCGTATTGTGATTCCTCTCCAAGGACATATGAGGTGGACTTGGTGAGTGTATAAGAGGAAGTAGACATAGGGAACCTTGAGGATGGGGTATGTGAGGTTGTTACACAGCTAGGACCCACTACCAACCTATGTGTGATGACTATCTCTTGCAGGCTAACTACCTTATACAACAAGAGATAGGTCATTGTGGTCTTGTTTGGATGGTCTCACCATGTGTGTGTGGCCTAACACCATCAAGCCACTATGTGTGAGGTATAGATTATGTGAGATGGATTTTGGCTCTTGGCTCATGGATTATGTATCATGGATTAGTATGTTGCTTCTTGGTGTCCAGATGGACCCCTATGTAGCCTTGTGATGTGATTCCCGGTGATGTGAATTGTGTGTATGTGAAGAATGTATGTGAAATTGTGAATATAGTACTTATGAAATGATGAATTGTGTTTACATGCTTCTAAAAGGTGTAAAATCATGATCTTGGTTGAATATGTCATGAGATTTATTGTTGTAAAATGAATAAAGAGGAATGTCTTGTTTATAAATGATGGATATTTAGTGTGCTTTGTGGGTCTAATTATGTTGTGATTTATGGAAATGTAGCATTTTGATGTATTGATTTCTTAATAGTGTATTGGAAAGAGAATTGTAATTTAAGGGTAAAGAAAATGATATGGTAATGCATTTGAAATTGAATACCTTATATGTTTCTGATATGAGAAATTCTGCTAGTTAGGATTAAGTGGGTGCAATGTTTTCTTTGTTCCAAAAGAAACTGAAGGATTTTTGAGTGGTTTATGTACTATGGAATCATTTTTTGAAATGCAAGTCTTGATTGTGTTATTATTGTAACATTAAATGCTAAAAAGATAGGTCTGAAATAGACCATATAAGTATATGTTCTTTCGAGATAAATTATTTTCATAAGCAAACTAGTGTATATTATTTTGATATAATAAATCAGTTCTGATGTTGGTACTAATGTGTTATGTTTCCACCCTACTTTGCGACTTCCAGGAGTAAGTCAAGTTTTAGGGGGGAAGGATGTAGCGACCCTCCATTCTCACCTTGGATGTGCAGGTAGTTTGGCTAAGGAGCCTGATGATGAGGATGGAACAAGAGCTTCTGTTAATACTTTTGGGAGCATGATGCATATTGTTATTATGCAGAAATTTATTTGGATAAGGTGATGCAGTAGTATGTTGTTAGGACAGGTGGAAAGGCTGGCATCATACCATTGGACGTATGGGTGACATACGAGTATGAGATATGATTTCTAGAGTCCCTTCCCTAGTGTTTTGGCTATTATGTACATGTACTCTAACTTGTATGTTTGAGTGAATAGGTACCAGGCATCGACTCCACCTGAATTGGTAGGTTTGAGCGTTTCTTGCACCCAATGGAAGTAGTTGAACGGAGATAGCACTTGGTACCCCACCCTAACCATCATCCTTGAAGAGGATGAGTACCTAGTTTGATACCTTGTCAAGTACTATCAGTGGCCAGTCAGTGTTGCTTGAAGTTTTGCCTTTTGACCCTGGTTAGTGGTTATGTAATTGTTTTGGCTTTTGGTTTAATTTGTCTGATAATATGCCTTGGTTATCTTATGCATTAAAATGGATTGATAAATAATATATATAATCCTAGTTGATAATAAAATAAAATTATAATGTAATATTATAATTAAGAAATAATAATAAAATAGTAAATAAATAGAATATTATAAAGTTGGTTATATAATTAATTATAATATGTGAGTGAGTGTGGGTAAATGGTTTTACCCGTTTGTGTACAATTATTTATTGTGTGTATGTTTAAATTATGTTGGTTGCATATATTTTATTTATTTTTAATAAGGGTTAGTAGGTAGTTAGTTGGGGTAGTTGTAAATTTATTTTGTACGGGAGTGGGAAAAATAACTTCCCTCCCTTCATTATTTATTAAATGGGGAGGGGGAATTTGGGGGCTTTTTAACCTTTTTGGAAATTACTTTATTGGGAACACTGTGCATTATAAATTTCCATGGAGTTTTTTTTTAAGAGGTGGCTACAATATTTTAGACCCAAAGAACAGAAGTTAATTGAATGGTAAGTGCATTATATTTTATAGATTTTGTCATCAATTTTTACTTATGTTTTCTACACAATGAAATTTAAATTATTATCTTTTCATTGTTGTTTATAATTATATTTTGTTAGGGTTTAATATAGTGCTATAAAATAATATTTTATACTATCTTTTAAATTTACAACACTCTATTTTATTTACAAGTGTGGTACAATATTTTATATTTTATAAAGGTTATTTCCAACACTACATTTTATTTGCTGTAAAGTTGGTATAAAATATACTATTAGGGTAAAATATACTATTTTATTAGGGTTTATTTCTAGTACTATATTGTCATGTCCCCATATTAAAGCCTTGTTTAAATTGAAGATTTAAACAATATATTTAATTACGCATAAATATTAATAATTATATATTAATAAATTATATAATATATTATCATATTACATGAATATAAATATCAAATATTATTATTATTATACTCATAAGATATTAATAGATATAAACATTATTATAATATATATTATTAATATGAATTAAATAATTAAATAATATATATATTAGATATTAATATTATGTATGTGACTCTTTGAAGAGTCACCATTCTTCGTAAGAGGCATAATGGAACATATATAATATAAATAGCAGCAGCAAGGAAGGAAAGGGGATCAGATTTGGGGATATAAGAAAATAAGGAAGTCTAAAGTAAGCAAATAGAAGTCTTTAAATATGAAAGTCAAAAAGTATGGAATAACAGTAGCTTGCATTTAATTTAAGAGGAAGTATTATAAATATATGGGAAAGAAATAAAAAAAGGAATATCGGCATTATAAATAAATATAATTAAATCCACATTATATTTATATATTTAAATCTGCATTATATATATATATATATATATATTTCTGAGTCATAAGTAGGAAAGAAATCATAAATACATATAGGGAGGAATTATTCAAGTAAATATATATATATATATATATATATATATATATATATATATATATATCTATATATATATATATATCTATATATATATATATATCTATATATATATATATCTATATATATATATATAATATTAATATTAATAGCATATATAATAATATAATATAGAGATATTATTAATATTATAACAAATACTATAATATATAAATATTAAAGAATAGGCGAAAAAGAATAGAATCCAGTTAGCAGATTCAACAGGACAAGCAGTATAAAGAGGTACGTGCACTTTCCTTTATTAATAGGTTAGGTAATATAAATGTTGTAGATATGAATATAAATAAATGAATACTGCTTATATTAGCATAATAATAATTGGAATATATTACCATCATTGATGTATATACATTCATTATGTATAAGTATGCATACAGAATAGGTATAATAATATGAGAATAAATAGGAGTGTAGAAATAAGGTAAATCTGCTTACATATATGAAAATGGATATAAATATGAATATGAAAGTGAATATAAAAATTATTATGAATATGAAATGGGATTATGAGATCATAAGCATAAGGACATAAGTTTGAAAGGATTTTTAACCGTGTACTTATCAATTAAATCAAGCTTTTAGTGATGAATAAATATATTGGTCAATGGATTCATTACTTCCTATAGATAAGTCATTGAGAGTTGGGGACATTTAAAATAAATAAATAAATTACATTATGTCTAATTATAAACTTTGTTAGGAATAAGTAGTTATAACGTTTCTTATACCATTTAAACAATGTTTTGTTTATTTTGATTTCTCATTAAATGTTCATGAGATTCAGTTAGGAATAAATGGAAAGGTTATATTCTTTACATAGAATAAATTATTTATAGATGACAATTAAAATGTATTCTTCTAGTTAGAATTTACAATATACCAGTTGCAGAGAAATTAAAACCATACAACAACTCTAGAGACTTAAGTTCCAAATTAAGGCTTAGTTGATGTTTTAATTGAGTAGAGTCATGTATAAGTAAGAATAGTAAGTAGTTAATCTTAATTAGATTTTAATTAATTATGAATTATCTTTTTATATGCTATCTTTGAATAAAGAGAGAAAGAGTTATCATAGAAGGATCTCATGTTTAGAATATAGGATTTTATTAATTTTCTGTTATAATAAAAGTTGGCTCTTTGTGTTAAGTAAGAATAGATTATTGTGAAATAATTACATATAGGTAATTGTCTTTTATGTTTACTATTTACTTACACTATGCATTGAATTATGAAATTGGTCTATTCTAAAATTGAGATTGGATAATGACCAAGTTACAATCTTATATTGATAACTTTGTTATGATAAATTCTCTATAGTAACCAATGTATCTAGACTATTGGATTAAATGTTTATGCTTTTGTTATAGTGGGATGTAAGTTCTATGTCATTGGGAAGTTGGATTGTAGAGGCTAAGAAGGGTGTAGTTGTGTGTATGGTCCTTGTGATATGTAACCGTAAAATGTTGTCTCCTTTTTTGACATGAACTCATTTAATTGTGATGAACATTCAAAGATGATTAATGCCTTGTTTGGTGTATGGATTATGTGGTTATGATGGTTGTGCAAGATGGTCAATGCCTTGCCCAGTGTAGGGTTTACTAGTTGCAAAGTAGGGGGAGTGGCTCTCAATGGGGGCCGGAACCCATAGTGGTGTCTAAGACAACCCATTGAAGGGTTTCTTAATCTAGTGATAACATTAATAATGAAATAGGGGAATGGGTAGAATTCACATTAATCAAGATAATGTATGCCTCACTCATGGCTCAAATGCTCATTTAGGCTTGAGATGAGATGAGAAGGCCTGGAATGGTAAGATCAACTACCTTGTCCCCATGAAAGGTACATTGATTTTGCATGAGTTTGTATGGGGATCAGGGATTGGGAGAGGCTACCAAGACAACCCAAAGATGGGAGTCGGGGCCTAGTGAAGTCGACTAGGACAACCCATATCAATCCATGTGATGACACTCCTCCCTATTGCAGTCTAGCACTCCCTAGTTGTATTTCCTCCCTCAATTGTGTAAGTGCCTCTGGAAGTGCAGTTAAGTATGTCAGTGATGTTTATTGTGGACAGTTTGATAATTGGTGTCATGTATAACCCTACTGCTTGTGTTAGTCTATTGTTCTCCTTACTATCTTTGAGTGTGGGATCTTGTGTTATCTCCTAGCTCGGGGGGTGGACCTTGGGGTTCCACATGGTCAGGTGGAAGAGCTTTTATTTCCATTGGTTTTTCCCTTGCCAATGTTTGTGGGTGAGGAGGATGTATCTTGTGCATTAGATATCAGATCTTGTACCAGTTTGAGGAAGATGATTATGCATACTAATGGTCTAGCCTTGTGTGACAGTCGATTCATAATGTATGTATTTAGAAAGGTGATAATGTAATCAATGTAATGAATTACTCATGTGTATCAGAATTTGTACATTTACATGTAATCCTGATCATGTCGATTATTCATTTGATGTTATGATATGGAGATGTATATGTTTATTCATTTAATGCTATAGATTTAGAATGATCTACTAATGTTAGTTAATAATGTTTGTTGAATTATGTTAATTGATTTGGCAAGTAATGCAACCATGAAATCTTAGAGGACAAGTCGTTAGTTCAAATGATGTGTATAGATGTGTTAACATTACTTTGTTATCTTATTCATATAAAAAAAAAAATTATCCTACTTTGCATAGCATAGATATGTTGTTCTCTAAGGTGTTCATGGCAGGGCATTACATGAAACATGTCGTATAAGACACCTGATCTAGTTTTGACAATGTAACATCTTGTATAAGACAATTGATTAATTGATTGACACTAGTGTTGTTGTCCATACGAATCAACACCAGGATTTGATTAATTGATTGATTGATTAATTGATTTGGTTTACATCAAGACCATTGGTGTGATTGGTTAATTTGAGTAGATTGATTGACTTGATTGCTAAGGATTAAGGATGACTTACATTTTGATCATTGCTAGATTGACTTGATTGATTTGATGATTTGAATGGATTCTATGAATTGATTTGATGGATTGATTTGAATTTGATGATTTGATTGATTTGATGAATTAATTTAAAGAGTTGATTTGATTAATTTGATTTTGATGGATTTATTGAAAGAATTGATTTGATGGATTGGTTTGATGATTGGATTTGAAGAATTGGATTGATTTGATTTGATGATTTGATTGAATTGATTTGAAGAGTTGGATTGATTTGATTGAATGAATTGAATTGATGAATTGATGTGGATGAATTGAATTGATGTTGATGAATTGACTGATGATTTGATGAATAGATTTGGATTGAATTGATTGATTCGATTTGGAATGAATTGATTGAATTGATTTGATAGATTGAGGAATTGGATTGAATTGATTGGATTGGTTTTATTGGTTGGATTTATTTGGATATTTGTTTTTTTGCATTTCTGTGGAATATGTGATATTTTTGTATTTTGGGAATATGTGATTTTTTTTTATGCTTTTGGAATGTTTTGATTTTTTGTTATTTTTGAAATGTTTTGATTTTTTCCTTGGATATTTGAAAGTTTTGGAATGTCAATGGATTACAATTTGAATAGCCTTTGTGCTAGATGCCAATGACAAGGGAAAAACAAGTCTAGATGCAAGGATGGATGTAGGATGGATGATATTAAATAGGATGAAAGACTCATGATAGATGGACATATAAAAGGATAGACAAGAGTAGATGGAATGGATGTGTGCATCATAAGGGAGCTAGGATGTGATCTCCAAATACTATGTTGCATAAGAATAACATGCACCATTCTAGGTATAATGCTTAGGATTTTAGATGACAAAGCTTATGAAAATGGGATAATGATGCGATTGTTTGGGAGGGATGAGGTTTATCAAGAGATATCCAAAACATTTGTCAACATTTTTCCCCTATATCTTCATCAAGATCAAAAGGAGGAAGGGAACATGGATGAATTCAATGGGATAGGTATATGGGTGTAATGGCTAAGTATGGTAGGTAGGATATGGTAAGATAGGATTAGATAGATAGGATGGAAATGATAGTGTAGTAGGGATGAGACAATGTGCCCCAAGTGTAAGTGACATAGAAGATCAACCTACACATGATGCCTATTTGCTAGGTTTTCATTATGGTACTTATCCAAGGTGCCACCAAGTGTGTTTTTCACCATTGGATGGAGGGATTTCTCTTTGCTATTTTGAAATTCTTTTTTTAATTTTTATTTTGACTTTTTGAATATTTGGATAGGATAGGTGGATACGAAGAAGATGAACTCAAGCGTCTAGCTCCATGAAAGGTGATATTGTCCCATTAGAGATGAATTTCATCTCATCGACCATGTCAAGTCATTATACTCATAGATATTGGTAAGGAATTGCTTGAGAGGAAGATGGAGTAGGTAGGTAGTGGATTATGTTGTGGATTATGTAGGCTTTGTCTAAAAGGATGGATGAAAGGTCTATCCGAAAGCATAGATCATAGGGAAGTGATGGGGAAGATATGTAGGAGAATGGCTGAAAGATGGGGAGATGGAGGAATGTGGTAATGTTGTGGAATGGTGTTTAGGGGAAAATTGGATTTGTTAATGTTTTAGTGTTTTGATGTTTAAATCCTCCTCTCCACTATACATTCCAGGAGCTAGGGTTGAGTGGCAAGCACTATCATACCCTATGTCGCTTACAAATGTAGTGAAACTGGGATTAGAGAATTTAATTATCAATTTTCCTTCTCCTATCCTCAATTGACCATTAAAACCCTAATTATGAAAATATGGCAACAAAGTCACGAATAATGGAAAAAGATCTTACAGACAGGAGTAAAATACCAAATCACATAGTACCTATTTTCAGGGTTCCAAAGTGAAATAGTCAGGGACACTGGAGTGGGCGTCTAAGTCTAAGGTACTAGTTTCTTCGCGAGATCCAAACCTCCTTCCAACACTGATCAACCCTATAACTTTTGTTTCCTAAAACTTAGATGCGGAGGACACTAGAGTGAGTGCCCAAGTCCTGGAAGTGCTCCTGTGTCTTTTTCTTTAGATCTTGAATCCTTGATGCTTGTCAATCCTTCTTGCAACTCCACTTTTCCCAAATATGACACCTGTAACCTACAATCACAAGGCTTGGTTTGGGGGTTGTGGTGTTTAGAGGCTTGCCTCAGTAAGCCCCCGAAGGATACTTAAGTCTCTGAACACCATTGTCAGATAGAGAGTGTGTGCCCTTGTGAGGCAGAGGCAAAAACCAAAGAAATCAACGATGACAACACAATATAATGTCACCTTGTAGTGAAGCTCTCATGGGAGGAAGACACTCTTCATTCCATGAGGAAATTGATGCTCACATCTACAAATACAAACACACAAAACACACAAGCCTGCTCTTGCAACACAATGAAAGCCTTTAAATCACCTTGAAAAGACTTGAATATCAAAATTGCCATCTAGTTTATAAATGAATGCCTAAGCATGCTTATATATATAACTACAAGCACTCCCTCCAAGATTTTTGTAATTTAAACTTACCGTGTCAGCAGAGGGATCTAATAACGGTCATAAACTAACACCAAAAAATTAGGGTTGACCCAAAATAGGGTAGGACTAGGGCACAATCGCTCAAGTCCTCCCCCTATTTTGGGTAGGGTACAGCTCAAGGGGTCCTCCTAGGTCCAATTTTCCATGGAACCTAGGTCTCATTCCATCAGGATGCAAAAATATGAACTAAGATGTCCTAAATGCATGCTAAAGACTTGGGAACTAAACCTTATGAGGGAAAAGCCCCCAAGGGGACATTTTCTGACATTACATTTAGCCCCCACTTTAATGTATGTATAAACTCAAGGCCAATACATGCATTAAAGTAAGGTCAAAAACACAACAAACACGCCAAGCATGGAGAAGACACGCCAATCACATAGAAAACAATAATAGGCACGCAAAACATAGAGAAGGCAGTTACAGTCACGAAGAACACGGAGAATATAGTTAATGGATAGAAGACACATTAATGCATGGAAGACAGAAGTGATATCTTTTCTTTTCCTTTTCTCATATATGAAATGCAGATGCAAGTACTGGAAAGTAAACAAACCTCCCATAATACATGATGCACTACCCTAGTACACAGGTCTCTATATATATGGGGCAACACACACGTAAGACATGCAAAACCTCCCAAAATGTAGGAAGCAATACCCGAGGGCGCTGGTCTCTGCATATGGGGAAACAAACATGCCACACAAAACAAGTACATTAAAACACACACACTTGAAGACACAGAGAAATCATGGTAGACAAGTGATGGAGTATACCTATTTCTAGGTCCAACACCATCTTAGGCACATTACAGGCACACACCAATGATTGTGCTTCACCACAGTAATCACCAAAAACATGCTTAAGCGTTGAGTTAGTTACAGAACCGCTCCCCACCTCTGTAGAGGACTTTTGAAACTAACAGGATGATGTAATTTACTCTGAGAAATACACCATCCCCACCTCCACAGAGGGCTTAAGAAAAAATGATATGCTCGATATCCTGTCTCCACAGAGGGCTTACATGATTGATTGATTAATTGCAAACAAACTCAGGATGCATGATGCATTATCCTAAGGTGCAAGTCTTTGCATATGAGGTCAAACACATTGCTAACATCTATAATAGACAGCTTACCTTATATATGCCCCCACCTTAAGGTGGTTAATATCAGGTATCAATATCAAAGATGTTAAGGTAGGAAGAAAACACCCAAGGGAACACAAACTTTCGCAAAGCCCATGCCCCTCAGAGGTGACATGTACTTTATGATCACCAAATGTTCCCACAAACACATCCCTGCAAGAAACATGTTAGTGCCTACAACATTATGATAAACAACATCATCAATGCATATGATTAACCACACAAAGAGCCAAGGTTATACAATGAATTCAGAGTTCAAGGATAACCATGGGGCTATAGCACGAAGCTCTCCAAATCGAGTACCGCCAAGGCTAGATTCAAAGATAAACAAAGGTGCAAAGAGTAGCAGTATTGTTAAGATTTGTAAATGCTATATAAACATCATCAAATTCACTATGCAAAAAGCATGAGTGCTTCCACTAGCTAAGCATCGGATAAGATATACAACCCCATCGTCATATTAGGAACTAAGTCCATCTTTTGATTTCTCTCAAAAGGGACATTAGGTCCGCATCAGTATAAATGTTTGTCGTTATCCACCTACTAGGTGGAAACACTAGAGGAAGGGAAACAATAAAGAAGAGAGGAGAAGCAAGTGTCTTAGGGATAGTCATGTAGGAGGGTGCCCCCAAGTCACCAACTGTGACACTATGTCCGTAAGACACAACACACAACAGTGAAATCAAAGAGAGAGGCAATATAGAAGAATGATGATACAAATAGAAGGTCACAAAAGAGGTAGTCTCCTAGTATCCCAAACCTTACGAGAGAATCTAAGGTCATCCTAAGAGGCCTAAACAACATATAACACATCACAGGAGAAGCACATCATGATAGAGATAAAGGGTTAGAGATACTTACCTGTAGGGCCCCTGCCAGGCTAGAGATTGTCTATAAGCAAATCATCGTCGTCATCTTCCCACTCTCTAATGTTGGAGGAAAGAGGGACATAAGGTATCATAGCCAAATTCATGTCTTGCTCATCATTATTATTTGGTTAAATGTTGGGATTAATGTTTTCTTGTTTTGAGGCTAGGTTTATGGCATATTCTTTTCTGCTTTTTCTTCTTTCTCTCACTTTTCTATTTCTATTTCTTCGAGCACTTATCTCTTGTAAGTCAAGGCCTTTCTCTTTCATAGGTTTTTGTAAATTAGAAGATGAAGCACCAGGATCAAACCTCATTTGTCGCAGTGGAATATTTTGTTGTTGACAATGACCTCCCGATGCTTGTAAGGATTTTGGGGGATGAACCTCAGCATATGGACCTTGTCCTTTTGGTCTAAAGTTCTCTTCATATGGAGGTTGTTTGTCTATTGTCATTTCTTGTATAGAAGGTCTAGGTGCTGGATGTAATAGTTTTGCTTTTAATTTCTATAGCTCAAAAATGTAAAGTCTATTCGTAGCTCTAATTTGTCATTATTTTTGTTGCAAAAGTAATCTAATGTGAAGTGTTGTTGTGTAGTTGAAGTTTTGTATGTATTTCAATGAATGACATGCACTTGTCCATTCAAAGGAAATTTAACAAATTTATAAATAGTTGAAGGGACCTCTTTCATAACCTTTAACCAAGGGATTCCAAGTTTTATATCAAAGGTATCAGAATTGGGGGTAATATCAAACCATTGTTCAACATGTTTCTCAAATACAGTTACTAATAATAATATCTTACCCAATGGTTTCTTTAAGGTTCCCGTATGTGTCTTAATCATCAAGTTTGAAGGGTTATAGGACCTTGTATTAATTGATTCAAAAAGAGGAATTTTTTAGTGGAAACATTGGTCATGCAATTAGGATCAATAAGAGTTCCCTCCACATTGTTTCCCATTATTTTCATGGTGATGTAAAGAGGTCCTTCAGAATCACCGATTGTTCTATCATGAGGTGTAAATACAATTTTAGGCTTAGGTGCTTTTCTTTTCATGTAAGGTCTAGGAGGGAACCTATTATTGTTATTGTGATTAGAGGTCATGTTTATATGTTCAAATCAATGTCAAATCAGATTTTGAAAGCCTAAAATGTTTGATTTTTTGATATGTTTTCAATGCCAATAAATGAAACAAAGGGTTCTGCAAGGATTTTGATCAAGGGAAGAAAGTGATATGTCTGATATCTATCCAAAACAGAAATAATCTCCTTCTCAACATACTCCTGATGTAAATCTGAGATAATGCCAAGTCAAAATATAGTGAAAATATGTCAAGATAGGCACTTTTTTCAACAAAACATAATGCAAAAGAGAATAACAAAAGGTATTGTGAGGAAAATGATTATGGATAGAAAATAATATCAGTAATAAAATCCACTTAGTGCCAAAATATCCAACACAACACACTTTTAGTGCCACTTAAGGTAAAACCCTAGTGAAAATATAGCAAAAAATAGGCTATTTTCCATGGTTTTTCAACTCGAAGTCCTATAAAAAGGGGTGTTGTAATAAATTTCAGGAGGTACAACAAATAATATCAATAATATCAGTCACCTTAATCCATAAATTTCATCACAACATGCTTGGAGTGCAAACTAGGTGAAACCCTAGGGCAAAAATAGTCAAAATATATTATTTTTCACCACATTTTCACTACAAGAGCCTATTAAAAGGGTGTTGTGAAGCATTTTATGAGGGGAAGAAAATGATTACCTTGATAACAATAAAATAATTCTAAAATATCTTTCACAACACACCTATGGTTCATGTTTATAAAGTCGATAAAGCCAAATTTAGTGAAAATCATTGTTTTCACAGCCCTAGGTTTGAGATCTTGGGACAAAATGCTATGTGAATGTTTTGAAGTCTAATTTATGATGAAAATTAAATAATCTCAGATTTGAAAATGATTTTCAATCTTGATCATGCAAAATACCGATGCAAATTTAAGGAAAATGCCTCAAAATTGCTAGTTTTTTGTTGAAATTTTCTGTGCAAAAAAGCAAATATTTTGAATGTAATTGAAAAATCACACTAAAATGCAAGAATACAGCCAAATAAAAATTTGAATGATCCTCTAAAATCAGTAGGAAAATCTAGAAAAAAATATTTTGCCTACTAACCCTACATTTTGGAATTACTAGGTTATATAAAATTGTCAAAATTTTCACAAAACCCTAGCAAATTAATAATGAAAATGCAATGCAAATTTTTAAATTTTTGGATTTGTCTATAGTTTATATTAGATTTGATGAAAAATCATGAATTAGGAAAATTTAGAAAGAATTGATGCAATTTAGTAAGCCAAACAATGCAATTTTTTTAAAATTTTCCAATTTTTCAATTTTTAAAATTTTTTTTGAATGCAATAAAATGAATGGCTATATGAATGAATGAAATCAATCTAAACCTAAAGACACACACTCAACAAGTTGTAATTTAATTCCAAAAACACGGGTTCATCAAAATGTTTAGGGGAAAATTAGATTTGTTAATGTTTTAGTGTTTTGATGTTTAAATCCTCCTCTCCACTATACATTCAAGGATCTAGGGTCGAGTGGCGAGCACTATCATACCCTAGGTCACTTAAAAATGTAGAGAAACTTGGATTAGCAAATTTAATTATCAATTTTCCTTCTCCTATGCTCAATTGACTATTAAAACCCTAATTATGCAAATACGACAACAAAGTAACAAATAACAGAAAAAGCTCTAACACACAGGAGTAAAATACCAAATCACAGGGTACCTATTTTTGAGGTTCTCAAGAGGAACAGTTGGGGACACTGGAGTGGGTGCCCAAGTCCAAGGTACCAGTTTCTTCATGGGATTCGAACCTCCTTTCGACATTGATCAACCCTGTAACTTTTGTTTCCTGAAACTCAGATGCAGAGGACACTAGACCAAGCACCCAAGTCCTGGAAGTGCTCCTGTGTCTTGCTTTTCTTTAGATCTTGAATCCTTGATACCTGACAATCCTTCCTGTAACTCATCTTTTCCCAAATATGACACCTATAACTTGTAATCACAAGACTTGGTTTGGGGCTTATGGTGTTTAGAGGCCTGCCTTAGTCAAGCCCCAGAGGACACTTAAGTCTTCGAACACCATTGTTAGATAGAGAGTGCGTACCCTTGTGAAGTAGAGGCAAAAACCAAAGGAATCAATGATGAAAACACAATATAATGTCACCTTGTAGTGAAGCTCTCATGGGAGGAAGAGGCTCTTCATTCCATGAGGAAATTGATGCTCAAATCTACAAATACAAATACACAAAACACACAAGCCTACTCTTGCAACACAATGAAAGTCTTGAAATTACCTTGAGAACACTTGAATATCAAAATTGTCATCTAGTTTCTAAATGAATGCCTAAGCATGCTTATATATGCAACTACAAGCAGTCCCGCCAAGATTTTTGTAATTCAAACTTACCGTGTCGGTAAAGGGACCTAATAATGGTCACAAATCGACACCTAGAAATTAGGGCTGACCCAAAATAGGGAAGGACTAGGGCACGAGTGCCCAAGTCCTCCCACCCTATTTTTGGTAGGGTACAACTCAAGGGGTCCTCCTAGGTCCAATTTTCCATGGAACCTAGGTCTCATTCCATCGGGATGCCAAAATATGAACTAAGATGTCCTAAATGCATGTGAATGACCCGAGAGCTAAACTTTATGAGGGAAAAGCCCCCAAGGGGACATTTTCCAATGTTACAAATGGAAGGGAATCAAGACCAACAGTTGAACACACTGTGACAAATATTGAATCTTTTGATTGGAAGGAGGTGTAGGAAGCATTAGAGATGTTTTCTTAGGGGATGGGTGATGTAGGAATTTAGGTACCCATGTAGACTTAGTATTTTTGTGACTTTTGTTTTTCTTGTGGGATGAAGGAATTTGAGATTTTTGAATGGACTAGGATTTTTGGATGGATAAGGATTGTTGGGATTTTTGAGATGTGGATGCTTCTTTTGACTTGCTTTCTTTTTGCTTAGGTATCCAAAACATTTTAGTTTTGGCCTTTTGTTTTGGAGGTATGGGCTTATGTAGCCTTCTAGATGGATTTTGATTCAATTCTTTGCATTGATGTCTTAAGGCATGAGGATCCTTAGGATTTTTAGCTTTATAAGTAGAGGCATCCACATTTTTTTATTTTTGAATCCCATGGACATGGTGGAAGCTTCTTGTTTAGACAATGTGTGAATTGATTGGTCATGGTTAGGATATTTAGGAGATATATGGATGGAGGGATTAATAGTGGATTTATGGATAAATGGATGAGGGGATTGGATGATAGGAATATTAGGCATTAGGAGAAGTGGAGGTAAAGTGAATGGTGGAAGGTGTATGGTCACACACTTTTGGGATTTGTAGGACAATGAAGGTGGAATTATAACATATGTTTTGGGAGGATGATAGGATGCATGGGATTTGTGATGAAAGCATATGTATTTAGAAGGCATAGAGGAAGTACCAACATCTTGAGGTTGTTTACCTTGGGGTGTATATTTAAGGCCATATGATCATGGAGGGACTTTGACATGGATAGGCTCCAAAATAACTTGTTCATGAAGGCCTAAGCCCTTACCTTGATAATTCATGTTTTGAAGTATACGATGGACAATGGGATTGTGTGTTTTGAATAATAGACTTGAGCTCATTATTGGATGGAGAAGGTCAAGTGATAGATAGTGGCTATTGCTTTCCTAGGGAGGAACATTTATGAATGAAGTTAGTAAGACCAAGGGGATATTAGGATCTTGATTATCGTTATGTTCATTAAGATCCAAGATAGTTGTTTGATAATCTATGTTTTCTTGGGAGCTAAGTGTCTCATCAATGGAAGTGAATGTTGTGGAATCATGGATAGGACTATATGGAAGACAAATAGGAGCAATTTGGATTTCTTGCTCATGGATATTTATGCTATTATGGATAGGTAGAGTGATAAGCTCTCGACCATGGAATGCATAAAGTTGGCTAAGAGGATCATCACAGTTTTCTTGATCATAGATGGGATTAAGTGTGTCATGGATGGGTTGGATGGACGTGATTTGTTCTTGATTTGAATTAGGGGCTAATGTTTCCACATGCTTAGGATTATACCCTTGACATATCTCTTGTGGTTTAATGGAAGTGGATGTGGGAGACTCTTGGAGAGGCTCAATGGGTTGTGGACTACATGATGTATTTGGAAGAATAGGCATGGTGTTGTAAGATTCTTTGAGAGGTTCAAGGATAGGAATTTGGTGACATGGTTGATTCCTTACTAGTAGTCCTTGGACCACATCCTTTGGAAGTGTATAGGTAGATGAATGATATAATAGATGGGTAATAAGGGTGGAAGTTGTAGTTTTAGGCTTTGTATTTTTATTGGATGGATGGTCAAAGGGATTAGATGGATTGGTATGGGGATTGCTTGTGTTAGGTGGGATTGAAATTGGATGGGTGGATTTGGGTAACTTCATAGGTTTATTTTTGTAATGTTTGAATTTAGGGTGTGGAGTCGATGGAGGATTACATGATGGTGATGGTAATGAAGGGTTTGATGGATTAGAAGGTGGAGGGACCAATGGATTAGGACTAGAAGAACATGGTGATGTTGCTATAGGACTAGTAGGCTTTAGGATGGGCATTCGATTGGATGGTAGTAGAATGTACCTATAGGTCCCACAAGCTAGAGTGGTGTTCCCCTTGTCAAAGGTAACATGAGGGCTTAGAGGCACGTGATCTTGTTTCAAGGGGTGACTTACGCTCACATGTTCTTGTTGTGAAGTGAATTGATAGGTTGATGTAGGATTGACATGATAGGTGGATGGACTAGGTTGGTATGATTATGGAGGTGACACATAGGATTGATGTGGAATTTGTTGATGTTGAGGTTGTGATCATTGGATAGGGGATGTGTTTGTTGGGTTTGGAATTAGTGGGTGTCTATGAATTGTTGGGCTTTGGCTAGGAGTTGTTGTATTAGAGGTGATTGGTTTTGTTGAAGTGGTTGGATGATGTCTTGTAATTGTCATATGGTTTGTTGGTATAGGGGTTGTGGCATTTGGTGAAGTGTTCAGATGATGGATTGTAGGTGGGGTGCTAGAACCTTGTTCTCTAGTGTTGGCATGTAGTTACACATGTGTTTACATCTTTGTATTTCATCTTGTTCTTCAAGGTATGCAACATGATTCTCATCTTTGTTGAAACTAAGAGGAGGGTTCCATCAAAGTATGAGTTTGGGCTTTGGATTAGGCTTAGGCTTGTTAATAATGACCACCATTTTGACAAGTGATTGATTAGGACTAGGATGATGATGTGGAATGATCAAGATATGATATGAATAATGAGGATGATTAGGATGATTAAGATGATGGTGATTATATGAAACAGGTGATTAGGATTATTACGATTTTGATTAGGATGACTTGTCTTAGAATGAATGTGATGGAAAGAATGTTTAGGATGATGTGTTTATGTGTTTGTGTTGATGTCTTAAATTAGGAAATTGCAAACAAATGATTTCACATGTACATGCCTGAATCACACACACAAGACACATAAGCAAGTTTGACTTTGAAGTTTGATTAATGTGATTATACAAACACTTGAAGACATGTCAATGATCCTAAGATTAGTCAAGTGGGTGTTGCCAAATAGGTATTAGTCTAGGATGCCCCACTGTGGGGACCAGAAATGTTATCAGGAAAATTGGATGATAAATAAAATGAATTATAAACCCAATAACTCAATGGAATATGCAAATAACAAAGATTTAAAATCAATAAACAAACTTACAGTGCTTTGTTACCTGGCAACTTCCATTGTTCACCTATTCTCGATTGATCTTTAATGATGAAAGTAGCCCTCAGGAAGCTTGCTTGCTTTGTTTCCTCAAGATGACAAGGGAAAAATGGCTCAGATACTTATTGTGTTGAAGGTGAGATTCAATACAATGTGAGATGGATAATGGATAATGCAAGAGTGGGGGTGACAATGGCGCGCTATGGATTCAACAGAGTAATCTTACTTGAAAGCTTCTTGATATGAGAATGGAAGAATAGAAGGGTATTTATAGACTTTGCAAGAGAAGATCAACAGTGCAAAAGAAATAAGAAGATCAATGGTAGAGGATGTTTGAGGGAATGTGCATCAATAGAAGGACACGTGTCATTCAAAAAGATGCTTTGTTGTGTTAACTGATTTCTTGATGAGGATGAGCTTTGATTTCATAAATTAGAATATATTTTTCTAATTTAAGAGTTTGTTGATAAAAACAAAGTTGTTTTAAATCAGTTAACTCAGCTTTTGCTTTTGCATGACAAGGAATATTTATTTTTAGAAGATAAGAAAGCGAATTAAATAAATAAATTTATTTAATTGTTTGAGCAAGATTTAGAAGAATAAATAAAATATTTTATTATATTTTATTTTTGGAGATTGAGATTTAATTTAAATAAATTTGCATTTTATTTAAATTAGGGAGAATGAATGATTTTAATTAAATAATTAAAATTATTTAATTGCTTTAGAAGAATAAAGTTGACATTGATAAAATTAATTAAATAAATGTAATTTATTCAATTAATGGGAGAGAAAATGAATCAAATAAATAAATTGATTTATTTATTTATTGATAGAGGAATATTAAGATGAAATAAATATTTAAAAATATTTATTTAGAAAGAGTCATGTCATATTTAGGTGTATACAATATCAAATTAGTTAAGTATGACTAATCCTCCCAATTATCATGCAAAGCTAATGATTATGTCTAATTGTAAGTTGGGGCTATAACATATCTCCCCCATAAGAATCAGTGTTCCTGATGATTAATTGTCTTAAAAGTTAATCAACATAATAAAAAAATGTTTCAAGAGCATAATCAATAAGTGTTTCAGAAAAGATGAGGAAATCTAGCATGAAAGTCATCATAATTTTCCTAGGTGGCATTTTCCTCTGCATATTGGTCCCACTGGACCTTGCACTGCATTATTTCCTTGTTACGTAAGCGTAGCTTATGTGTTTCGAGCACCTTGATGGGCTCGATCACCACCACTCCTCGGTCTTTCACCTGTAGAGTATTCCAATCAAACATAGGAATTTGATTATCAGCAAAATTAAACTTTTTCAAATATGAAACATGAAACACATTATGCATCATGGCCAGGGCTGGTGGTAGAGCAATTATGTATGCCACTAGATTGACTTCCTCAAGAATTTCAAAAGGGCCACATTTCTTGGTGCCAGTTTGGAAATCTTTCCAAATTTGATGGTGCTTTTCTAAGGTTTTACCCTTAGGAGAACTTTATCTCGCATAGTGAAATGCCTTTCAATATGTTTTGCATCCACATAACTCTTTTGCCTCTCATTGGCTTCCACTGTCCTTCTTTTTATTAGATGGACTTGCTCTTCCATTTTTTATAGCATTTCTGGACCAAGGCTAACCTTATCTTCTAGCTTATCCCAGCTTATAGGGGTTTGGCACTTCCATCCATATAATGCCTCAAATGGAGCCATCTCAATAGCTAAGTGATAGGAATTATTGTAGGTGAATCACACTAGAGGAAGATAATCATCCCACATGTACTACTGATCCATGTCGTACATTCTCAACAAATCCTCCAACACTTGGTTCACCCTCTCAGTTTGTCCATCTGTCTTAGGATGATAAGCAAACCGTATGTTCAACTAAGTACCAAGTGAAGAGAACAAGGTTTGCCAAAACCTCGATGTCATTCATGCATCCCTATCTAAGATAATCTTCTCAGGAATGCCATGCAATCATTTTTTTCCAAAAATACAAGGGTTTCACATCAACAAGTGACTTGGTTACTCCAGGATGCCCAGAATATGGTGCAGAATGTACCTCCTTCCATACCATATTCCTTAACTCTGTTGAGTTAGGTACATACATCCTTCCTTTGAATCTTAGTAGCCCATCTGGTTCCAGGTTGAATTGCTCATATTTTAGATTCTAGGGGTTTTCCTCAAGGGCATATTTTACCTTCTCATAAAACCCATCTCCCTTAGATTTTTGTAACACCAAATTCCTAATATCAGAATGTATGGAGATCATGGAGGAGATGTGTCTTCTCCTACTCAAAGCATCTACCATCCAATTTTCTTTTCCTTGTATATATTTAATCTCAAAATCATATTCTAAAATGAATTCTAACCATCTTCTTTATCGAGTGTTAAGGTCGGGTTGACTGAACATATATTTGAGTCCCTAGAGATTTTTTTTCAACTCAAAAGGTTTCCCAAGTAGATAGTGTCTCCACATTTGAAGTGCATGAATGACTGTTGCAAGTTCCAAATCATGTGGGGCATAATTTTGTTCATAGTTTTTCAGCTTACACAATTCATACATGATAACTTGTCCATCCTAGACTAGTACACCACCTAAGCCTTCTCCTAAGACATTAGTAATGACTACAAATTGACCCTCTGGGTCAAGTACTTTCAAAATTGGTACTGAAGTTAATTTTTCCTTCTAAAGGTCAAAGGCCTCCCAACACTTTGTTGACCATTCAAACTTCTTGCCCTTTGTCTGCAAGGAAGTTATAGGATATGCAATTTTAGAGAAGTTCTTCGTGAACTTCCTGTAATATCTAGCAAGGCCCATGAAACTTCAAACCTCATGAACATTATTTGGGTTCCAACCATTCTAAAATAGCTTTAATCTTAGCTAGGTCCACAATTCTTCCCTTAGTTGAAATTATGTGGCCCAAATATTGTACTTCCTTCTGAAAGAAACTATATTTCAAGAGCTTGTTGTACAGTTTATGCTCTCTCAACCTTTAGAGAACAATTCTCAAATGTTGTATATGCTCTTCCCCATTTTTAGAATGAATCAAAATGTCATCAAGAAACACTAGAACAAACTTTTCTAGATAGTCCATGAACACATTGTTCATAGGATTCATAAACTCCATCGGCATATTTGTTAATCCAAAAGGTAGGATAGTGAATTCATAGTGTCCATACCTAGTTCTAAAGGATATCTTATGGATGTCCTCATCCTTCAACCTCAATTGGTGATATCCAGATTGAAGATTGATCTTGGAAAATACTATTGCACCCCTCATCTGGTAAAAAAGATCATCAATGTGAGGTAAAGGGTATTTATTCTTAATGGTTGCTTTGTTCAACATGCAGTAATCTATGCACAACAACAAAGTGCCATCTTTCCTTTTCACATAAACAACTGGTGGTCCCCATGGTGACACACTAGGTCTAATCAACCCTTTATCTAACAACTCTTGTAGTTGAGCTTTAACTCCATTAGTTCTATTGTGGTCATTTTGTAGGGGGCTTTAGAACTAGGTTTTGACCAAGGAATAATATCAATGGTGAAATCAAAGGCTCTTTTAGGAGGTAACCCTAGTAGTTCATCTAGGAGTACATCCTCAAAGTCCCTAAGGAAAGGATACCTATCCATATCTGATATTTCCTAACCTATGGACTCCTTCATCCCAACTTCATTAAGTTTTTGGAATTAATAAAACATTAAGTCATCTTGGAAGTAGGTTTCCTTAGTCTCATTTAATTTTTTCCATTTTGACAGCAAAAAGTTGACATCCTTTCCTTTGAGCTCTTTTCATTTGCAAAGAAAAAATTTGCCTTAGTTTAACTTCCCTAGGTTTCCCTTGGAGAAAAAAATTGTTTCTTAAATCATCCAGACACTCTACTATTTTGGCATAACAATCCACTTTGGTTTGATGTCTCCATAACCAATTTATCCCTAGGATAAGATCATATGAGCCTAGTGGGGCTACATAAAGATTTACTTCCATGAAAAAGCTTAGAAGTTCAACCCTAGCCTCAAACATGCATTGCTCTACTTGACCCTTGGTGTGATTTGCATATTCTATAGACCAAGTGTTTGCCATGAATCCTACCTTTCTAGATATTTTATTTAAAATTTTGGGAGAAACAAAGCATTTCGTAGCACCAGTATCAATCAAAACTGAATTTGAACTCCAAGTAAAATACATGTTGTCTCTATTAGAGTTATTTGGTACTCGGCTTGCTGTTTGTCCAAGGCTACATGGATACATTGCTGGAATGCCACTTGTTGAGAGAGTAGATGGTTTCCTCTTGGTTGTCCTCCCTGTGATTTATTGGGACACTGATTGGCATAGTGATCTCCACCACAAATGTAGCATCCACTTACCAGTTCTTGCCTCTCCTAAGGTTTGCCAAAATTGTCTCCATTCTTTCTAGAGTGGTTATTCCCCATTTTCTCTCCCCTAGACTTAGTTTGTTTACTTTTGGCCCCTTTGTTATTTTTCTCAGCATATTCCTATTTCTTCTCCTTTTTCTTAGATGATTGACAAGATTGAGGCCAATTATATCTCTTTCGATTTCTTTCTCTATAAGATGACATAGCCTTCAATTTTTGTTCTTGCTTGATAGACTTCTTGTAGACCTAGTCCATAGTAGTAGGACCGTGAACATCAACCTCACCCCTAATCTGGGTATTCAACCCCATTATAAACTTCCCAATGCTGAATTTCTCATCCTATTGTTACTGTGGCACATACTTCAACAATCCGGTGAATTTTTCCTAATATTCATTTACAGACATATCATCCTATTTTAGGTTCTGAAAGTCTATAAGTTTTTGATCATAGAACAATTGAGACAACCATCTTTCCCTAAAAATTTATATGTACCTATCCCATGTAAGGCTTGTAGACCTCAAGCCTAGTTCCATCTTTTTGTTCATCCACCATGTGGATGCTTCACTTGCCAGTTGGAATACTCCCACACAACTTTAGTAACCTCATTATAGTTTCTGATTTCAAAATAATTCTCCATTTCTAGAAGCCATGCCTCTGCGGAATATCTTCTTATAGATCTATCAAATTTAGGTGGCATGACCTTTTTCATGTCATGAGATAGTTCCATTGCCATAAGGCTCCTCTTATTCCCTTCTTGTCTAGCTACAGAGTTATTTTCTTTGTGCTCCCTTTTGGTGGTGTCATTATGGCATTCCTCACCATCACCCCCATCATAAGCATCCCATTGGGCTTGCTGCCGACCTCTTACTTCCTGTTCAAGAGTTTCTACCCTCATCCTTGTTTCTTTCAACAAAGTCAATATCTGGTCTAACTTATACTCAGATTGCCCTGAAGGTGCTCCTTCATCCTAGCTATCTACCATTCTAGTTCTAATTTGAACCTTTGCTGCAATCTACTTTTTCCTGAAGTTTGCAGGCTAATCATAGATTAGTTTTTCCATGCCATTTAATTCATTCATTTTACAAATCTATTCACATTCATGTAATATTTGAAAAGAAAAGAAAGATTGTCAAAATTTTCCATTGCATTGCAGTTTCCATTAGATTACATATAATCTACCAAAATTACAAAATTATATTTACACCTTAATACTACAAGTCATTTACAATTTGGGATAACTTCCCATATTCATAGTTTCTTTTGTAGTCTAAGGAGGTGAGGATACACATTGGTATCCCTTTACACTCTCCTTAGATACATCATAATCCTCAGGTTTGTTTTCCTCGGCTAGTGCTTTAGGGGTAGAGGGTCCTACTGATGCATTAGTAGAGTTAGGGGTAGCCATCCTTTCTCCTTCCTTAACTCATGCTTGATGTTTTTCACGGCATTAGTGAAGTTTTCCTCATTAGATAACCATGCTTCTATCAAGCAGTCATTTTTTTCAAGTTTCTTCATCCTCTAGGCTCGTGCCTTCAGGATCTTTTGTTGACATAGGTAAAGTCCATGTTACATTACCTTCTTTCAAGGTTTTATTCTAATTCTTACCATTCTAGTATAGAACATCCAAACATTAGCATACTTAATGTTGGATGCAAATAATCATCAAGTATTAAGCTCATAGGTCCATGTATTAAACCCAGTTGCTCTAATACCATATGTAACATCACTATCCATAATGCTCAAGATTTAACTTAAACATTTATCTTAATCAAGAGATTAGTAAACAACATGATTATGGAAATCAATTCTTAACCATAAGGAATCATTATCTTTTCATCAATTAAGCATGTCATTCTAATCAGAATATAACAAAGCTTACAATACAATTATCATTTACAAATCTTTAGTGAGTAGACATCACTAATCATGTACAAGTTATGCCCAAGGCATCATAAATCGATTCATATATATTACAATAGACCATCTAGTCATAAATGGAAACACTCTATTTGGAACCAATGACATCTATCTCCATAAGCCTCAACTTGTTTCATGCTTGGGAAGGAGAGCATCATCCTGGTGCTTTTCCACCAACCACAAACCTGTAGTTCCCTGCTCAACTTTCAAACTAGAAGTGGCCCTACCCTTCACAGAAAGGTTAGTTATTAGAAACCCTCAGGTTAGCCATCTATGTAACTGGTGTTGTGTCCTTCCTATTGTCTCATGATCACACAACTATAGATCCACTCTCACTATGTATGACACTACTAGAGAAACTAGGCCATCTAGAGCACTGTGGACTGACAATGCATGCAGAGATGATCCATGCATTACTTTGGCCAAAGATTTTACATACATAAACAATATGCATTGAACGTTGTCATATGTCCACCACCCTGACTCGACTTAAAATTTGTCATCTCCTACAGGAAGTTCAAATCGACCTTTCTCACTAGGTCTAGAATATATAGGATCATTTTGATTCATTGCCCATATCAAGACATTCGACTCCTATCATGGTTTGGTTATGACAGAAAAGGTTATTTTCATAATGTGGAACTTGTGACTCCTCGCCACCTTGTTCCACTATGCAAGTCATATCAAAATCAACCATTCTTGGTCTAGTATAATTAGTATTTAATGCATTTAAGTCCAATCCTTGGACACTAGATTGTTATTTCAAAAACCATACTTAGGTTCTTGGTTTCATAATCACTCGATTACTAGTGACTCCACATCACATTTCCCATTTTCTAGAATAATGAATACAATCTTATTTTCAACACTCACCCTACTCGGTCAATGTTTACTTTGTTTTCCTATTGTCATGGTTAATAGAAACCAGTCCATAATAAAAGAGAAGGCTCAAATCATAGTATATTTTAAAAGTTCATAAAGACTCATAGAGTCGAACCCCTCAAAGTTCTTTTCTAGAACATTTCATAAAGAAAATATAAAAACACAACTACCATTTATATAGTCAGTATTCATCTCATATAAAACCACTAGCTTATAATGAAACTAGGGTAGATTCTAATATCGAAATGTATATCAAGATTTTACCTCATAACGAAGGAAAGATTGAAGTCTCGATTGTCATGATAACATTATTATGATAGTGTAAGAATAGTATATAACTCTCCTTGAAGAGTTATCATGTTCACATAACCTATATTTTTATTGATAGCCATTCGATTTTTATCATCTTTTCTATCGAATTGGCAAAATAAGGTGTCAGGTGCAGTAATATAACCATTTATCTTGGGTTTACTATGTTTAAAGTAATCATGGTTGCAGCCATCAGAAATAATGGTGTTGACTATTCAACAGGTTGATACCACCATTGTTCATTTATTATAGAACATTGCCCTATTAGGCTCATAAACATATTCAGATTTCCAAGAGTTAACAACTAGTAATCATAAAGATATAAGACATCATAAAAGATGTTTGGCGCATAGGAATAGCTAAAACTTGTGGGTGCTCATGCATGCAATCCCACATAGGGTTTATGATGTCAAGCTGGGTGACTACCACAAGAAAGCAATAGTTTCAAAGTATCACAAATTAAATTTCATTTCATGCTCCAAGAGCCTTCGACTACTCTTAACATTTATTGATATGCATAATTAAATATACAGTCTCAACTTTGTGCATTAAAAGCAATATAATTCTTAGTCTTTATAGTTGACAATGCGGATGTTACTTCCAAACAAAATGATGTTAACTGTATTACAGTCAACATATCATATGAGCTAAGGTCTCTAGATAAAAGATACCTAAATATATTTCACAAAGTTAAAGATGTAGCTCACAGAGCTTGAACTCTTCTGGCTACTCTAGTCGTTCTCTCCAACAGTAATTCTCTGCAACCAGAGAATGTATCTCCTCCATGGTTCCCACCCACACACCCCACTTCTCTCTCTAAGTCCATCACCAAAAAATTAACAACTAGCACTCCCATACTCCAACTGAGTCCTTTGATAAGACCTCCAAGATGGTGTTCGATAACTAACCAAAGCATACTCTATGCATGTGATCTGAGCTAGCCACCTAGTGGGAACTTTTGATCCACGCTGCCCACTTAGCCTATCCTCTCTCCTTTCCCACTCCTCATGGGTTTAAATATATCGATGAGGTAAGAATAAGATAAGATAAGACAGTTATTTAAATAGTCAAGAGTTATTAACATTGACCTCTAAAGAGGTCCGCATATATAAACACCCTTGACTAATACCATGGGTCGAAGAACTATTATATATAATATTCAAAATCATCATAGAGATGGAAGGAAAAGATATCACACTAAAATATTAGGGCAATCGGGGTTGAGTAATACTCCCCCATCATCGACGGTCAATTTTAGTCGATGACTAGAAAATAAAGAAATAATATCCCTATTTAAGGATAGGGTAATGAGAGATCTCATTGACTCATAACTCAACTATCATACGACCTGAGATGTTGTTCCAAGAATGTCGTCTAGTCATTAAGGCACCATCGACAAAAGGACTCACATGGATAGTATTACAAAGAATGAAGGCATGACTAATGACAACTTATAAGGGATTCGGAAGGACATGGAAACCGATACTTAGATGACTAATCAACCTTATTTTCTTGACATCTAACCATTCCTCTAGGATGATACCCTCCTTCCTTCTTTGAACATCATTAACTTTTCATGTTCGCACTTAGGAACACAAAATCATAATCAATGCATCATAATCATATCTCATAATATAAAGTAATTAATGTTCAAAACTAATTAACATCAATCATTAACATCATTAACAATGATCAATTCAAATATTTCCACAATATCAAATCAATTAACTATGACTAATCCTCCCAATTATCATGCAAAGTTAATGATTACGTCTAATTTTGAGTTGTGGATGTAACACATTGTCTATTTCAGTAAGAAGATTAATGATGCCAAGAAAAAGTATTCTATTTATGATCAGTAGTTTTATGCTATAGTTTAGGCTTTGAAGAATTAGAGACATTATTTTTTGTCAAAAGAGTTTGTTTTATGTACTAATCATCAAGCTTTGCAGTATATTAATAGTCAAGGAAAGTTAAATCAAAGGCACTTAAAATGGGTTGATTTTTTATAGAGTTATACTTTTTTTTAAGCATAGGAGTGGGAAGTTCAAGAGAGCTGTAGATTCCTTAGGCAGAAGGTAAAATTTGTTGATAGAGATGAAGATAGAGGTTGTTGGGTTTAATTAACTCAAATGTTTATACTTTACGAAGGCATGGAAAGCTTGTTTGGAGCCTATTACCCTAGATCAAATGAGATGGTTGGATTACATAATCCAAGATGGTATGTTGTTCAGAGGAAGCCAATTGTGCATTTTGATGAATTCAATAAGAGAGAACCTGAGTAAGGAGAAGTATATTGGAGGGTTGGCATGACACTTTATTTGAGATAAGACCATTAATCTTGTTAGTGAGAATTATTACTAGCCACAGTTTCTCCAGGATGTGAATAATTTTTTGCAAATTTGTAGAGTATGCTATATGGCCAAATGAGCGAGTTAGAATAGTAGGCTATATCATCCATTACCTATACTATATGAGCCATGGGAGGATATCATCATGGACTTTTTTCTTGGTTTATCAAGGACACATAGAGGGTATGATTCAATACTTGTGTTGGTTGACAATTTTTGAAAGGTGGTACATTTCATTCCATGTCAAAAAACTAGTGATCATGTTCATATCACAGAGTTGTTTTTCAGAGAGGTGGTTAGACTACAGGGTCTACCAAGGAGTATAGTTTTAGATAGAGAAGCCAAGTTTGTTGGGTATTTCTAGGGTACCTTATCGAAGAAGTTAAAGATTGAGTTGAAGTCCATTTCTACACATCAGCCGCATACTGATGGATAGATAGAGGTAGTGAATCAAACATTGGGCAACCTATTGAGATGCTTAGTAGGAGATAAGCCCAAGGGATGGGATTTGATATTACCATAGGAAGAGTTTGCATACAATAATTGTATCAACAAGAGTACTGGTAAATACACATTCCAAATTGTATATGGGAGTAGGCTGATAAATACTTCTAAGCTGAGAAAGAGAGATAGAGGAGAGAAGAGTAGTACTATGGCTAAAGACTTTATAGAGCACTTGAAGAGCTTGCATGAAGAGGTACAACCACACATTAATAAAATGAATTCTTAGTACAAGGCTGAGGTAGATCAAGAAGAATTTTTTATGGAATTAAATGTTGGTGATGAAATCATCGTTCACCTAAGGAAAGAAAGGTTCCCAATGGGGGCATATAGTAAGTTGAAGATGAAGAAATTTGGACTGTGTAGGATTCTGAAGAAGTATGATTTAGGTAATACATATGAGGTAGAGCTGTCGACTGGAATCAACATTTCCCGTATTTTCAACATTGCTGATTTAATAGAGTATTATGAAAGTGTCATAGAGGATGGACCAACAAAAGAACAATGGAGTATACCAGTATCTACTTCAAAGGAGGAGATAGAAGAAATCCTAGATAGCTATGTAGGAAGAAGTACCCAGAAAGAGAAAAATGAAGAATATCTAGTTACTTCTGGAAAGGAAGGCATGTCAAAGATTCTTCCTAGTTGTCGAAGGCATATGTTGACCATTTGGGATTTCCTCAAACCCCTAAGATTTGACAAGGTCACATCTTAAATTACCTTGGGTGTTTGATGCAGGAACATCCAGTGGTGTAAGGGCAATCTTCCATCAAACAAAAAAATGATGATTTTATTTTTTTGTTCTTTTTAATTTTGGTGTTTTTGGATACCCAATTGCTTGAATAATGATGTATAACATTCAGTTTTCTGAACATGCTAAAAATAGCAAATTGTTATTTTAGAAAATTTACATTTGAGCACCCATGGAAATGGAAATTTACTCAAACCTTTGAAATTGAAAAATAAAATATTTGGTGAAAGAAATGGCCAAAGAATACTTGTGGGCTAAAAGATATTAAAGTTTTTATTTCTTTAAAAACCACCCAAAAAGTTTCAAAATCAAATATGGGGCACTTAGAGGTCCTGTACGACCCTAAAAATGGGTTGAATCAAAAATTTGCTTTTAATGACGTAGAACACTTCATGGAATTTCCAACACATCAAACAATTTATCAATTGGACACCTAGATCAAAAGTTATGGCTTCCGAAAGTTGACCGATATTTGGACGGAGATACAAATTTTGAAATTTTTGCTAGAAGTTGCCAAAACGAGCTATTTATGACCATTTTTGGGAATCCTTTGGGTAGTATAGAAATGGGGGAAAAGTGGTGAGTTAATAAAATGAGGGAAAATAGACACCCTAGTAGATTTGAACCAACATAAGGTAGAAGCTTCAAAAATCTAGAGGAAGCTGGAATGTGTTTTAGCCTATTGAGGATTCATCCTCTAATTTGATTCTAGTTTCTATAAAGTAATGTGTTGTTCAATTCAATAAAAGAACATTCCTATTTTCTGTGTGCAATTTGTGTTATTATGTGTTTTGGGTTTGATCCCCTCATCAGTTTCTATATTTGATTATCTCTTGTAGATTGATTATAGAATTGAAGGATAACAATCCAAATTATGTTTTATATTACATTGTATCAATTCTAAACATTTATTATGTTGTACCGTATGAGATTATAAATGAATAGATTTCTCTTATCTATCTAATAAACTTATGGCTTTAAAAGATTAATCATTTACGCTTATGTTGTGAATATTATATATTAGATACTCTTATTATATGTTTTAAAAAAAATTAACCCTAAGTGATGGAAAAAGTTATATTCTTTCAAACTAAGTTCTTCCTTTGAAAAGTATTATTCTCTATTATTAGTGAATTCTAGAATGATCATTACATGATTAGGTGTGTTACCATCAAACACACTATATGTTCTCACGTATTATTGATCAAATTCCTCCAACTCATTTATGTAGATTCCAATCAAAACAAGATACACAAAAGAACTTTGTTCGCACAAACTCTTTCAGTTGGGACTTTATAGAAAATTTAGGTTTGAAGTAAACCATATCTAGGTTGTACATTGTTACAAACCAGTCTAATCTACTTATGCATTGAACATGTAGTCGAGTACACCTCACCCAAATAAAATGAAAGACAAGTTTAAACTAAGGAAATACTCTCTATACATTGGTATCTTCATTTAAGTAATATCCAAGTGGGCTCACTTGGTGTGAAATCACCATCATATATGCTACCAGTTCCCATAGTAGTAGATCATGGAAACATCTTTCCAGCATTTTAAATGCACAACTTTATTGTATTTATTAATTAATTTAAATTAAATTAATTAATAAGTACGGTAAAAATGTGCATCCAGAATGTTGGATAAATAATACAATAGATCACTAATCTTTTACTTTGTAGTGATTAATACTCCAAAAATTCCTTGTTGCTAGTTGTCAACACAGTAGAAAGTCAGAAGAACTACCTAAAATTATTTTTTGGGGGATTGTCATTGTGTACATTTAAGATCTATTATTTTTAGGTCAAGGATAAGTTTGTCCTTAAAAGAGACAATATTGACACCTAGTCTTTATTTTATATCGTTATATTTAACTACATTTTTCAATTAACTAAAATTAATTTAATTTAATTTTAATCTTTCTTTATAATATATTGATTTCATTATTTATTTATTATATCTATAATTCTTGCATTTATTCTCAAATGTTTCATGGGAGCTATGGATATTAGATTGATTCTACATTCATGGATTTGACCCCTAAAATTCAAAAATTCAAATTCAAAACTAGCAATCTGACTCAAAACATGCTTACTTGACTTATTATATTGAAGGCATGCTTTGAATACTTCAATTGAGAAATTAAATGAAACTAAGTGTATATAATCATCTGCATGTTGAAAGATTGTTGACCCTAATTATTTCCACAATCTTAAATCTAGTTCTAGTTCAAGGGTTTCAATTTGGGAGAAGATGATTCTTGTGATTTAATGATCTCCCATAGATGTTTATAAACATTGCCAATCCTTGACAATAAGAAAAAAATCATAAAATTAGGTGAATTGACAATAAGGAGTGTGGACTTTCATGGAATGGATTTGTGGACCACATATTAGGTTTCTGCTTATGGACTCGATTCAAATCCCTGATTTAACTTATAATAGACTATCATTCCTCTATGATTTGAATGAATTCAAAGCTATTTTGGATTTTACTTTATTTCTCTTGATCCTCTACCTATAATTTTTTTGAGAGAAGATCTAGGAGTTGCTACTCTTGTAGAAGCTTGTATAGAGGCAAATTATCTAGATCAACACTTTAAGTCTTGGGGACTCAATATTAGATAGGAGCTTCTATTTATAATCATATGAACTACATACCAACCCTTACTTTACATAGTTCACAACTGATCCAAATCCTATTTATAATGGCCAAATAGTGTATGCTATGACAAATCTTACATTACTCATCATATTAATTATATCACACAACATAATCTTACACCTAACTGTAGTAATATGATCCTTTACTTGAATGAGTTCAACACTCATAAGCTGAAATTGAGTTTATTTATCCCTCATGTAAATCTCGATAATGCTCCATGAACTTATCCTTATGATTCCAAATTTTGAGGACAATGTCAAGGGAAGCGTTGTGGTATCCTCATTACATCAAGAAACTTTTTAACATGAGCCCATAGATGTTTGTTTTGAAGAGGAAATTGAGTCATATCCATCTAGACGTGAGGAGATACTTTCTCAAGATGTCATTCACGTTTTACTTTTTGTAGCGTAATGAAAAGGAGAGCATAATTATGATAATTATTTTTCTAAGGGGGGTGGTGAATCTAGCAACAATGTTTCAATTTGTGATTATATTGTTAGAGAGGAGGTTCTATAGGTACCTAAATTTTAAAATATACATCCCTAAGTAAAATATAAATACAATTGTATACCTTTAAATATAAGGACATAGCAATAAATCAAATAAACATGTTTTGAGTCCCATCATAAACCAATTTAAAATTTGAATTTTAAAGGTTAAATCCACTCTCATATCCGTAGCCAATTTAATATTGTCTCTTTAAGGACAAACTTATACCTGTCAAAATTGCAATTAAATCATCTGTTCTAAAATAAAAAGACATCAGTTAGTGGAGGAGGAAAAAGATTAGGAGACAATCTCATGCATTTTGCAGTAAACAGCCGGCATTTCCGGAGACTATTAATAACGGCGAAGTTAAATATTAGGGATCTATCGTATTGTTTATGTAGCATTCTGGATGCACATTTTTACCGTATTTATTAATTAATTTAATTTACATTAAATAATAAATACGGTAAAAGTGTGCATCCAGAATGCTGGAAAAATGTTGCGGTGATCTACTACAGTGGGAACTGGTAGCGGACATGACGGTGAGTTGAGGCCAAGTGGGCCCACTTGGATATATCTTAAATGAAGATACCAAGTTAAAGACATTACATGAAGATACCAAGTACCAACCTATCGACAGTATTTAATCAGTTTAAACTTGTCTTTCGTTTTATTTGGGTGAGGTATAGTCGACTCCATGTTCAATGCATAACCACTCCAAAGTATAGCGGACTGGTCAGCGGAAACGTACACCCTGGATATGGTTTACTTCAAACTAAAAGTTTCTATAAATTGGCAGCCGAAACAGTTTGTGCAAACAAAGTGCTTTTGTGTATCTTGTTTGTTTAGGAATCTGTATAAATGGGTTTCCCTCCAGCAGGTACTCACGGCCCCGTCCATACAGGCCACACCGGCCATACAGGCCATGGCCACACTGGCCATACCGGCCATACCGGCCATGGCCACACAGGCCATACAGGCCATACTGGCCATACAAGCCAGACAGGCCATACCGGCCATACCGGCCATGGCCACACAGACCATACAGGCCATACCGGCCATACTGGCCATGGCCACACAGACCATACAGGCCATAACGGCCATACCGGCCATGGCCACACCGGCCATACAGGCCATACTGGCCATGGCCACACAGACCATACAGACCATACAGGCCATACCGGCCATACCGGTCATACAGGCCATACAGGCCATCCCATCGGATGCATCCACTGTGGTGGAACGACCTGTGGCAGCTGTGGTAGCAGCTTCGGTCAACGAGGCTGTCTCAGCTGTGGTGGAGCAAACTGTGGCAACTGTGGTGGCAACTTCTGCTGTGGTGGAGCAGGCAACTGTGGTTGCAACATTCGTCCAGTAGGTTACACCAGCTGTGGTGGAGCGGGCAATTGTGGTTGCAACTTCCGTCCAGTAGGTTGCGTCAGCTGTGGTGGAGCATCCTGTGGCAACTGTGGTGGCAACTTCGGTCAAGAAGGTTGTTTCAACTGTGGTGGAACAACCTGTGACAACTGTGGTGGAAACTTCTGCTGTGGTGGAGCAGGCAACTGTGGTTGCAACTTCCGTCCAGGAAGTTGCACCAGCTGTGGTGTAGCAACTTGTGGAGGCAACTGTGGCTGAAGCTTTAACTAGTGGGTGTGGGTATGACTGTGGTGGAAGCTATTTAAAATAGGTTTGGGTGCCTTTTTGTTATTAGCCAGTATTAAAGTTCCATGCATATGCTTTTCTAAGTTGCATGTAGATAATATTAAATAAAGGTGCCCAATGCATATATTTTGTACGTCATCTTACCAATTTGTTAGAATAAAGTATTTATCCCACATGCATGGGATAATAGTATATATCTTTTCCATGCATATATTTTCTAAGTTGCATGTAGGTAATATTAAATAAAGGTGCCCAATGCATATATTTTGTAAGTCATCTTATCAATTTGTTAGAATAAAGTATTTATCCCTCATGCATGGGATAATAGTAGATGTCTTTAGTAAGAACTTTTATAATGTAATAACTTCCCAAGTGGAAGGTATCTCTGATATTTGTAGTTGGAGTGTATGCTCTATTTGGAGGTTCACCCCTCCAAGTGGTACTGTAATGAAAATAGACAATATAAAAAGGACACCTACTCTTGGTTTCCACACACCAAATCTAAGTATAGTCCAATGCAAGACCATTCTAACCTAATTGACAAATATTAAATGCACGATAGTCATACAAAATGCTATCTCAATATATTTCCAAAATGAACAAGGTGTCACATTCATGATGATTGTTGTTCGAAACTAAAATTCTCCAACAACATTGGATATTCTAGAATTCTTCGAAAACAAAATATAGCTTTGGAAACCACTCTATAGCATATATGTTCCCTCAACCATATTCACACATAATTGAGAATCATGAATAAAATATAAAGTATATCCCTCATATTTCAAATCTAAAATCCTAAACCAAACTATGTTCATTAAAAATAAAAACACCAATAGCTATTCTAAACCTTAGGACCATTAAACCATAATATGTAAACTCTAAATTTAGGGTTTAGGGTTTGTATCTTAGAGGTTACTATAATTTATGATACAATAAAAACCCTTGAAATATCAATTGATATATTGATCGATATATTAATTAATAGGTTGATTGAGTTTTTTGGGATTAAGGGTTTGTGATTGATTTACAGGTTAATTTTATTTAATTTATGATATAATAAAAATTAAAGGTTAATTTAATTTAGTTTATGATACAATATCTAAACCCTAGAACTATTAAAAAAGGTATAAAAACTGAAATGAAAGGAAATAAAACCAAAGACAAACAAAAATAAAAAACCAAAAAAAAAATAGAATAAATCAAAACCTTTGTTTCTAGTCAACAATCAATTCATATAAATTTAATATGTTTCAATAGAAATCCTATATAAATTATTTACCAGTTTGATATCATTATCAATGGATATACACCAACAATTATATATATATTTTGAAGAAATAGAGCTAGAGGAATCACGTTTTTAAGGATTGGAGGTGGCCAATTGGTACTAAAGTTACATGTTTCTCCTGACAATGTTTATAAATCTTCACTACCTCCCTTCTAGTATGACCCCTGACTTAATGATAACTGCAAATGCTCTGTCTATATAACCCTAAGTGAATTAGGCTAAGTGGCTCTCCTTGAAAATTCAAAGCCTAACTTACTCGTTAGAAGTTTCTTCACTTCAAACTCCCTATGTGAAATTACACCCACTTCACTACAACAACCCCCCTTTTATCCTTATGTAAGGAATCCCTTAAACACACTTTTTTTTTCTTGCCTTCTACTTACTACACCTGGTCCTACATCTTTGATGCCTTGTGTGCTACCCTTCAAGGGTTATCTATCTATTAAAATAATGTATCTAAAACTTGTAGACAACTAATTATTCATTACATTTGGAATACTAGATGTTATGTTATTTTTACAAATCTAATTTATCCTATGAAGATCAACATTCTATCACTTTTACTCTAACCTATGTTTTGAGATGAAAAATCTTACCCACTTATTGAATTCACATGAACAAGTAAGAATTTTAGAGAACAATCAAGAGAAGTTTTTGTTGGCAAGAGACACTATATGGATTCATGGTTGTTGTCATTGATGGCAACAAAGGTCATCCCACATATCCGCAAGACATGATATGTCTCTACCGGAAGTCAGAATAAAGAATGTTGTGGTCCGGTGAACAAGAACAGAGCATGTGGCAAGGTCCGACAGATTGGTCCGGACCTCTCAGAGGAAGTGTCTTGGTGCAGTGCGGATTTGGGGAAGTCAAGAGGACTACCTTGAGTGGTATATTCCAAGGATTTAGCCTCCGGTGATGGACAAGGAAAAAGATATGAATGGTTGAGTACCGGATTCCTGAGAGACAATGAAAACAGAGGAAGAACTGACTGGCAGAGTATCAGACTGCTTTCCGGATGTGTTACTATTGATGACAGAGGTTGTGAAGGCATGAATCATGTTTGGCCGACATGATTAATGATATCTACAAGTATATGCTTGATCCGCATTGCTTGGTGAGGAAGGATTCAGCTGACAGAATGAAAGTTTATAAGAAACTAGACTGTTCCGGATGCCGACTAGAAAGGTGATGAAATTACTTGTGCGGATATATATAGAGGATGGATTTAGTTGTGAAGGTTGTGTTGTTGTTGAGAGATATGCGAATAAGTCCAGAAAAAGAGCAGAGGTAGCAAAAAGGATCCGGTATGAGAAAGATAGCAGAATAAAGAACAGAGGAAAGATGAAGTGCAGCAGATCAGTGTACTGACCCTAACCGGAACTGAACTCCAGCATATGCAGATGCTTCCAATCAGTTCAAGACTGTGATTCTCATCACTTTGTAGACAGTGTGTCTTCTTGTAGGTAGTGGGCCTCTTGTGAGCAGTGTGCTCGGGCAGTGAGCCCTAATTGGCAAGTGCCATCTTTGTAATTTCCTATTCTTCTAACAGAGAATAATTTTGGGTTAATCACCCCGTGGTTTTCTCCCTTAACAGGGTTTCCACGTCAAAATACTGTGTCATGTGTTTCTTGTTTTATGGTTAATGTTTTATGTTTGATTTTATGCTGCATCAATTAAAGGGAAAGTTCAATAAAGGAAATAATTAGGATAACTGATTCACCCCCCCCCCCCTCTCAGTTATCAACAATTGGTATCAGAGCCAAGTTCTTCCTAATAGAGCCTAACAGCTTGAGGAAGATCTGGGATTTCAAATGGATGCATATGGTTTAAGGGAGCAACTCAAGACTGCTCTTGAGGATCTTGAACAGTCGAATTCTGAAGTCAGTGAATTAAAGGAAAGACTCAAACAGGCTGATGAATTCATGAGAGAATTAAAAAACAAATTAAGTCTCTCTATGAAAAAGAGAAAGGAGCTGCTTCAACAGTTGGCAAGACAAAGTGAAGAAAGCAATACAAATGAAGAATTGACTGAGCAAACCAAGTTATGTGAAAAGTTATCAAAAGAAGTCATTATGTTAAGACATGAAATGGAATCAGGAACTATAAAGTTTACTCAAGAGATTGAAGAAAAAAGAAAGGCTGAAGACAATCTAAGACAATCTCTTAAAGAAAAATCAGAAGAATGCCACCAGATGGACAGGATTATCAGACATCTTGAATCTGATCTTGAAGATGCCAAAGATAATGAAGGAAAACTTGAGGATCAAATTGCCTCTCTCAAAAGAGACCTTCAAACAGCAAATGAATATAAAGAGAAATTCAAGATAAGTTCTGCTCAACTTGAAGTTCTCCTTGGAAGTCAAAAGAGGACAGATGACAAGTATGGTTTGGGATATGAGAAAGGAGAAAGCTCTGGATCCGGTCAGAAGAATCTTGGATCAGAAAATCCAAGAAGCAGGCCTAGAAGACCTCCGGTAAGACAGCCAAATGCTCAAAGATATCCATCCTTCAATGGATACTGCCACAGCTGCAACCACTTTGGTCACAAAGCTAATCAGTGCAGAATGAGAATGAATCAGATTAATTCATCCTTCTCCGGACAGTGCTTCAACTGCAAAAGGTATGGACACAAATCCCATGAATGCAGAAGAATGCAAGTAAACAAATCATTCAAAGGTAGATGCTTCACATGCAATAGAGTAGGTCATATGGCTAATCAATGCAGATCAAAAGGATATCAGTCAAATATGCAAAGAAATGTTATTTGCCAAATCTGCAATAGGTCCGGTCATAATGCTAAAGTTTGCAGAAACAAGAATCAGGACAAAAGAGGTCCGGTGTATAATCAGAATCAAGACAAGGGTAAACAAAAGATGAATGCGGATGAGGTTAGGAATCAGATGAGCAAGATTTGGGTGAAGAAAAGTTCAGAGAATGTAGAGGTTGGATCCGCACCAGACTCTGGTGCTGACATTTCTTCCGGAAATTAAAAAGTGAGCTCAGGCTCAGGGGGAGACTCAAAGAAAATCTTGTTCCCCCAGCCAAACAAGTGGTGCCGGATGTGGCACAAGATGCGGATCAAAGGGTTTGTAGATATGAGTCTTGAGATACTTCAGTCAAGTTTTCAGAGGTCCGCATGGAGTTATGAAGAAACTGTGATCGATCAAATAAGACCTGTTCAGCGAGATGCTCTGGTATGATAGAGGATTACAAAAAGGTCCGGAAAGATCTGGAAATGCACTATCTTGTTCTGCGGATTGGACAGAGTGTTTGGGATGCTCTTGTAATATGTTACCTCGATTTATTCATGATTGAAAGATCCGGATGATATCCTCAGATCAGAACCAATCCGGGATACTCCAAACTATCCAGACAAGGCAAACCGGAATGATGTAGGTGAAGCATTTATTGCAGACAGATATTAGGGTTCGCGGAGCAATTTAAGGGATTTCTCAAAGGTCATTTGCTCATTCTGCACTCGAGAAGAAGCGAAAAGTGGAGCTCTGCAACAAGGTTCATCAAGCACCAAGGATCTCCTGCCGAAGCTATTACATAAAGAAATCAATCCAACCACTCCGTGCAAACCGAAGGCGCATAAGGTATTCTCCGTTTTTCATTACCTCACTGCAAATCTTTGAAGAATGGCTACTCCAAACATAGTTAAGATCTCTGATAGACCTCGCCCCTCATTCAAGAAACATCCCTACAAATCATTGGAGGTAGACCCACTAGGAGCCTTCTCTAGTGTTCCCCACGGAGTTTTACACACCGAAGACATTAGGGTTTACATACATGCAAACATTGAGGAATTTGGGGAATTCAAATTAAGAGACCTCTATCACAAGCAGCTGATTGACAATGCTTTTGAGCTTAAACCAGAGTATAAGGATATTCAGAAGAAACAATTTGAGCAATTTATTCATTTCCCCTATTTTGAAGAGGATGAATGGGTCCGGTATGTACTGAGCAGGATGCATGACAACTTTCTATGGCTAGATAGACCCTGCAAGATCACAAAAGAGGCAATTAGAGCAGTAACTGGCCTATACTCTTCCGGAGGAGTACCTATCCTCAAATCTGTCAAGAACAACATTGTAACTGAGGCCACCGGATCAAAATTTGACAAAAGGGCAATGACCATTGAAGACATCTCCGATCCGGATATCAAATATGCATCAATGATAATAGGATACAAGATCTACCACTCCAGCAGGGAGAATTCTGTATCCGGAACTGCAGTATACACTACCTATGAGATGCTAAGAAAGAATGCAGAGTATGATCTCTGCGAACTATTGCTAAGCCAATTAATGGAAAATATACAGAAAATCAAGAAGGATAAGAAGAATTCCTTTAAGTATGGTACTCTGATTGTATGTCTATTCTTCTACTTCATGAATGAGCTACCCGGAACAAGTGGATGGGTATGGCAGAATGACAAACCTGTTGCAGTCCAGATAAGAGACTATTTGCATGGACTTGGGGATGCAAAAGCGAGAAATACAGCTCTATGGGGATACTTCAAAAACTTTCAGAGCATGATGCAAGCAAGAGAGAGAATTCCCCAGTCTCTCATTGAGAAATACAAGGACTCAGTGTGCTTTATGGTTGACACTGATCAGTGCTTAATGGAGGCAGTGGAGCCAAGGACTGTCTGGATCATGCCCATGGGGTATGAAGTTGATGAACAGATAGTGGAGCTGCATGTTCAACACATGCTAAGTCAGCCCAAAGATCCTAAGGCAGAAAGGTTTGGAACCTTTGAGGAGCTGAGTGTAAAAATACATGTAGAACTCAGGGAACCTGAGATTAAAAGAAAGGTAAGAAAAGAAGTAGAGCACATTGCTCAAGGCCTAGGTATCTCAAAGGAGGCACTTGATGCCAGCCGGGAAAAGAGGAGGAAGGCCGAGGAAGAAGAGAAAAGCAAAGAAAGTGCTCCGGTTGAAACTCCCACCCGGACCAGATCATCAAAGAGACCTGCACCTTCCACAACCAAAAGTTCAAAACCGGAAGTTCAGGCATCCGGTAAGAGATCAAAGGCAAAAGCCACAAGGGCTTATGGAAGCCAAAAGGATGAAGAGGAAACAGAATCAGATGAGGGAGTAAGAGAAGTAAAGAAACAGAAAAAGAAAGGATCCGGTAAGCCCTCCACAGGCCAAGACAAGGAGGAAATGGCAGAGGTAACTGTTGAAAAGCCCACTCTGTCACTAGAGAGCATAATCAAGTCGGTCACGGTGGATGGAAACCTTCAACCAATGACTGAATCATATGATGACTTCAGTGAGGCCGACCAAAAGACTCTGCAGGAGGCCACGGTAAAATATCTTAACATATATAATAAGGCTTTCATTGAAATAATATCTCTTATTCCTAAAAGCCTAGAAAAGGAAATGGAAGTGAGAAAGAATAATGCTCATGCTAAAGATCTTGAGATCCGGGAGCAGATAGCTATTCAGCTATATCCTCAAATTGATCCCAAGACCATGAACATTATCTTCAAAGACTGCAAAGATGAGTTCAGAAGCAAAGCCAGGATGAATCAACTCATGCTTGGCGAGACTGACAAAGTGGCCCAAGAAACAGAAGAGATCCTCCGGAAGGCCTTCAAAAGGTTCAATCTTCTGGTTGTAGAGGATTTAGGTACAGAAACAGCTGAGGACTTGGGACCCTCTGCTCCAGAAGAAGTGGCTCATGAACAAACTAGCATCTCTCCTCCGGTTTCCCCTACAGTCTCCGGATCCAAAGAAGAAGAGCAACTACAGGAGAAGGAAGCAGTGGTGAAAGACAAAGAGGGTGACAGTTCTAAGACTGCAGAAGAAAAGAAACATCTGTCTCCGGCAAGAGACACTGCACAAACTGTTCAACAATTTTTGAGTAAAGAAACTCTAGAGATTGATGAACCAGAGCTTCTAAAAGGCCCATTTGATTTTGACTCTCTCTCTCCGGTACAAACAATGAAGATAGCTTCATTTGCAAATGCCAAGGCAAATGAAAAGCTCCTGAAGTCTCATATGGAAGACTGTGAGTTGATAGAGGCTGCTTCCGGAGTACTTGTAAAGATCATGCCATCAATCCAGATAGATCCGACAGCCTCCACTTCCGGTAATCTAAAAACCTTAGTCAGCAGTGTTGATACACATTTTGATTCTTTAGAAAAATCAGCTGAAGAAAAGGTCCGGAAGGAATTTTTGGATAAAAGATTTTCAGAAATATTAGAATTAATCTCTAAGGATAGGAAGATTGTAAGCATTGGAATAAAGAGCTTAGAGAATGCTCTTAAGGATGGCGGTGACATCTATAAATTTTGTATATCCTGGTCAAAGGCAACAGCAGCATTTGACAAGAAAATAAAAGAGGAACAGGATAAGCTACAAAGCTTATCTCAAAGTTTTGATCCTCTCTCTTCCTCTATAATAAATCAAGAATGTCAGACCATTGCAGTCTTGAATGAAATAAAAAATCTTGAGAAGGAAAGGAAGAACATCACTAACCGGATGGGAGAACTTAGAAGGATTATAATCCCTAAGTTGGAAACCATGCATGAGGCCATCAGTGATGCTCAGACCACCGCCCAAACAAAAGATCCGACAGATCTCAAGCGGGCAGAAGCGTTTGCATTTTTGCTAAGTGGTCACATTTCAATTTTGGATAGAATGAAGCAAAGTTGGGCTACAGAAATGATCCAATTGCAGACATCCTTTGCAGACATTCTTCAATATATGTGAGTATGTAAATATGCGGCTAAGTATAAGAAATTTTTGAAAATTTTGATATGCGGACCCTACCCTTTGCCATTGATGTCAAAGGGGGAGTGAGGAGCAGTGAAAAATGAGAAATCCAACTAAGGGGGAGTTCCAGAAATTGTATATAAAGACAGAGCATCAGCAAAGGGGGAGCACAGTGAAAACACTTAGTCATTTTTCACTAAGTGTTGCCATCAATGCCAAAGGGGGAGATTGTTGGCAAGAGACACTATATGGATTCATGGTTGTTGTCATTGATGGCAACAAAGGTCATCCCACATATCCGCAAGACATGATATGTCTCTACCGGAAGTCAGAATAAAGAATGTTGTGGTCCGGTGAACAAGAACAGAGCATGTGGCAAGGTCCGACAGATTGGTCCGGACCTCTCAGAGGAAGTGTCTTGGTGCAGTGCGGATTTGGGGAAGTCAAGAGGACTACCTTGAGTGGTATATTCCAAGGATTTAGCCTCCGGTGATGGACAAGGAAAAAGATATGAATGGTTGAGTACCGGATTCCTGAGAGACAGTGAAAACAGAGGAAGAACTGACTGGCAGAGTATCAGACTGCTTTCCGGATGTGTTACTATTGATGACAGAGGTTGTGAAGGCATGAATCATGTTTGGCCGACATGATTAATGATATCTACAAGTATATGCTTGATCCGCATTGCTTGGTGAGGAAGGATTCAGCCGACAGAATGAAAGTTTATAAGAAACTAGACTGTTCCGGATGCCGACTAGAAAGGTGATGAAATTACTTGTGCGGATATATATAGAGGATGGATTTAGTTGTGAAGGTTGTGTTGTTGTTGAGAGATATGCGAATAAGTCCAGAAAAAGAGCAGAGGTAGCAAAAAGGATCCGGTATGAGAAAGATAGCAGAATAAAGAACAGAGGAAAGATGAAGTGCAGCAGATCAGTGTACTGACCCTAACCAGAACTGAACTCCAGCATATGCAGATGCTTCCAATCAGTTCAAGACTGTGATTCTCATCACTTTGTAGACAGTGTGTCTTCTTGTAGGCAGTGGGCCTCTTGTGAGCAGTGTGCTCGGGTAGTGAGCCCTAATTGGCAAGTGCCATCTTTGTAATTTCCTATTCTTCTAACAGAGAATAATTTTGGGTTAATCACCCCGTGGTTTTCTCCCTTAACAGGGTTTCCACGTCAAAATACTGTGTCATGTGTTTCTTGTTTTATGGTTAATGTTTTATGTTTGATTTTATGCTGCATCAATTAAAGGGAAAGTTCAATAAAGGAAATAATTAGGATAACTGATTCACCCCCCCCCCTCTCAGTTATCAACAGTTTTCTAAGAAGCTTTTCAAGATAAGTAAGAGTGTTGATGACCTATTCCAAGTTAGGAAGACACTCAAGAATAAGGACAAACATAACATAGCCAAATTTCAATATAGCAAAGGCATGCATCAAACCTTTAGCAATATAACCAAATATATTAATCTTAACATTGACACTCCTATTATAAGAGAATTTGAATGATAATTAGTTGTAACTTACCATCTATTGTGATTTTTTTTATGTACTATTATAATATGTTTATGCTTTGTTGAGATTATTAATACTAAAACCCTCTTATAATATTCTGAACTTAATTCAATGCAAAATATCCTTAACTTACCCTACTTGATGAAAAAAAATCCTTTATTACAATTTATAAAAAAAAAATTATTACTAAGATTCTATTTAGAGTTTTGATATAATGTGTCACTTATAGTGGTGTCATACACACTCAATAAAAAGGGTGATAAACTAAAGTTTTGTCAACCTCTAAGAATTATGAATTCTAACAACAAATAGTTTTATGGTGAGATTGTGTCCAATAGGAGACTATGACCACAAATATTTAATAGAATATACAAGACCTATGCAAATTGCCAAGGACACAACTATCAAGAATCAAGGATTTAACCATCTAATTAATTCACTATTTATTTAAATAATAAATGTTATCTTTTTATCCCATGTTTTTACCATTAATCTGTCATAAAATTATGCGAGGATCTTCCTACACATGTCAAGTGAAATTTAGACTACTTAAGAGTTTTTAATATCAAGGGATTTTAATTAGAATTTAAAGGGACAATAAAGCACCTCGCCAACTATCTTTTCATTTCTATTATAGGTAAGTTTTTAGAGGTACAATATAAAACTTTAATCTATTTGGCTTCTGCTTTAAGGGAAAGAGCATTAGGGATCTACCTAAACCTTGGACATTAGCCATAAAGTGCATATTTTATACAATTATTTGATAAATCAAGCTAAATAAACTAAAATTAGTGCCTACCATTTTAATAATGTTAATCCCATGAAGTGGGATTCCATGTAAATATATTATTATCCCTTAGACCTAAGATAAATTTTGAGTATCAACATCAAAAGTTTCTAAATGTTTGAATCTATTGTGATACACAGGTTCATGTAGAGATATAGGACACACTGAGTGTAGCTTAGAGTATAGTACAAGAAAAACCCCAAATAGTTGTTAAGGGTTTCTCACTTAGTTTTTATTACTCATGAAGAATGTGTGCCTACAATGGTGGCACAATCTGGGAAATTTTCCTCATTGGTTACATTATAATCAAATTACCCCTTCTTCATAATATCCTTTGTCGCATACATTTGTTCACAATAGGAAATTTTTGATCAATATATTGAAGTAATGGCTTGATGCTCACCATAACACTTACATAACATAAACTTGAACTTCATGAAGTTATGACTATTTATATAGATTATTAGATACTTTTATCAACTAGCTTACATAGGATCTAAATACTTTTCCACTCCACATATCTATACGTATAGCTAGTTATCATCAGATTTTGAAAACATAACAATGACCTTTGCTATGTTATTTATAACTCAACTTATATTCCTCCTACATTTATAAATTTTTGCCAAATACACATCCTTGTAGATATGATTATACCTAGGATTATTCCCCTTGTCTCTTAAAATTATTCAAGTATTGGGTTCCTAGTTCCCTATTATAACATAACCAAGGAATTCAACAATGAATATTAGAAAATAATAGAAAAAATAAATATTAAACTATTGATCTCAAGTATTGAACTAAGGGAGAAAACTATTAAACTTGAGTATTACACAAAATAAGCATATTACAATAGTAAAATAGGAGAAAACAGAAAGATGAATTTAGGGTAAATAATTAGAAAGAAATTGAATTACTAAAATGAAAGGTGTAAGAAATAATTTAAGCAACTATTTAGGGAATTATCTTAGTATGGAGAATAGGTACTAAATCAATTATATGTTTTCTATGCAAATGTACATGTCTGGGTGGATATAAATGTGTTAAAAATACAAAAATAACAAAGACAAAGCTCAAGAAGAACTAGAGTTTTGTTGAAAAAATTGTAACACATAATAAAATTTAGAAACCCTCGTAATATCAATTGATATGTACACCAACAATTTGATGCATATAAAATTTAATATTTTGCAATTTAGAAACCATAGAAATATCAATTGATATCGATCATTATATTGAAAGTGTAATTAAATAGGATTGTTATATGAATTTGATACATAATTATTTCAATTATAAATTGAATACATATATGTAAATCAATCATAGTTATTACAAATCAATTGCAATGTATTATTTTAAAACATGTATAAATATTTCTTGATGATATTTATTTTAAACAATTCAGATGTTTCAAAATTTGTAATAATTTGAATTACAAAATGATTTATTTATTTATTTTCAAGTTTTAAATCAATAAATATTTTTCATTTGACATTTTGAACAATGTGCACATAATTAAATTTATATTTCTTTTTCATAATTGTAGCTAGTTTATGTTTACTCATATAGAGATCATTTACTATCTAACATGAGCTTTTACTAGAATTTTTTTGAAAAATGAATCTCCATCTCACAAAAAAACTCCCACCTCAAAGTTCCCCACACACCAAAGCCCCACACCCCAACCCCCACCCACTCCATCTAGTGAGGCTCACTTCCGAACAATGATAAATGTGAACATAACCACTCTACAAGAAAAAAAAAATTAACCAAAATGAGCCAAACATTCCCCCACATATTGCACATATTTCATCTTTTAAGAAAACCATTGTTGATTTTGTTAGATCTATTTGTCATTAGGGAAAAACATTCAAACACATACAAATAGTATTATGCATGCCCTAACTACTCAATGGAGTACTAATAGCTTTAGAATAAGAGAATGCAAACAAAAGACATGAAACCCTAGACTACAGGTGTCAATCCTCCATTGTTTCTCCAAGATTTTGTTGTACTTTGCTCTCAGATTTGCAAACCTATAAATATGATGAGAAGATCAAGAGTGTATGAATGGAAAAATCAGAGAGATAGTGCTAAAATTATGCAAGTGGGAAATGAGAAATACGGCTGAGAGAGTGATTTTATAGAGGAATAGGGTTTGCATAAAGGGTTTTGATTGTATGTTTGACTTTTGATGAAATGAAGGGTGTATATTGATTAGGGTTTCCTAGTCACCAAAGGACAAAGGCCAATTTTTAATTTGAAAAAATGGTGAGGTGTAAGATGTTTTTAAATTAAATAAATTGTATTCATTTATTTATTTTATTAGAGAAGGGGAATAATGTGATGGGATTTAATTGTATAACTGGAACCTATTTAATTAGGACTAGACCTATAATTTAAATAAATATTTATTTATTTAAATTAATAAGGAAAAGGGAATGTTCGAATAGTGAATAATTAAATAATAATAAATTATTTAATTATAGAGGAAATCTAGAAGAAAATAGCTAAGTAATTAAATAAATAAAACTTATTTAATTAAAAGCATATGAGGAGAAGCAAATTGATTAAATAATTAAAAACTATTTAATTAATAGTAGAATGTGAAATTGGGATAAATAAGGTGTCAAAATGGCATTCGTGGGCTCATGACTTTTTTTAGGTGTCTACATTTGCTCCTCTTTGATACAATGTCGATTTCGGCATTGCATAAAAGAAAAATTTGAGAAATATGCTCTAGACATACCCTGGTGTGTCCTAAAGGAGGCGTGATGGCCTTATGCCCCCTTAGGAATTGTTTTAGTTTTCTTAAAAAATTTCAAAATATTCAGAAAATTTTCTAAAAAGTTATATGAGATGCTAAAAAGTGATTCAAGAGTGAAAATCAGTCTCAAAAGGTGTTTGACATGCTCAAATGGTCCTCAGGTTGTTAAAGTTTGCAAAAAGGGGCCCACCTAGGTCAAGAAGTTCTATAACTAGCCCTTAGAGGGGCCTATAGGGCTAATTTGTGCACTTGACTTTTAGAAATTTCAGAGAGGTGAGAGTAGCTTGTCATGAGTTTTTGATAGAGCACTTTCTAGAATGTCTCCTATTCTAGCTTATTTGCATCGTGGATCGAGGGTCAAGACATATGGTTGGCTCCTCGGGATAGGCACAGTGGTATGTATCTAGTCCATGCTTTTCAATATTGCTATTTTTTGCTAGATTTAAGGGCCCAAAAATAGGGCACATATGTGGTGCAGTTTTCTGCTCCGCATGTGCATTCATGAGTGACACGTGCAAGGAATTACAATGCATGCATTTTCATATGACACATCTTCTGTTTTGTAATGCATGTGTAGGTCAGTGTGACACATGCGCATTTGGTGTCATGCATCTAGAGGATCTGATGCCTACGCAAGATAGTGTGACACAATCATAAAATTGCACCACATGTGCTGGTCTATGTGACACATGCATGAAATTACAATGCATATGTGAGTAAATGTGACACATCTATTTTATTCATGACGTATCATCTTGACAGTGTGACACATGTACTTGTTTAACAATTTTAGTGATGAAATTGTGACCTAATTTGCCCCTATTTTTCCACAAATGATTTGCCTAGGGTCTTTAGATTTGACAGTGTGTGCTAAATTTGTGAATATAGGTGAGACTGCCACCTATCTACACTTGTGAGAGTCATTCAGTCGGTTATTTATTGTGAGATCATTTGTCTTTGGAGGAGTGAGATACCCTACATGCCCTAGGGCTATATGGTGTCACCTTCATGCCTAGGATTAGGGCTAACTAAGGGTTGCTTATTGCACTGGCTAAGTGGTGGCACTCGAAGACTAGTTCATTCCATCTTCCCACAAGAGAGGCCACCATTAACTTAGGGGATGTTCAGTGGATTATGTAGCTACCAATTTGTGGGGAGCAGGTCATTTATAGTTCATCTTGAGGATTGCTTGCACTCTAGCGGTTGTTTGAGATTGATGATGATGCTAAACTAGGAGTGGAGGATTATGAGATCCATTGGGATACCTTAGTGGATCGATATGACTGATTGATTGTAGTACTATGTATTTACATTCGTGGCATCGCTATTCTCAATTGTCATGGGCATGGCTTTTCAGTCGGCTAGGTGGAAATGTTGGAGGGCATGATGGTTGACGTGACTGTATATGCCTGGAGACCATGCCTACTAGCGATGCTTTACTTTCAGTTACATGGAGTTGCGTACTAGGGTGAGTAGTCTATTAGTTGCAACATAACTCTTTTGATGATCTGGGCCTGGGAGCACATCCCAGTGTTTATACCTCAGGTGTAGTGTGAGATTCTAGAGGAGCTCCCTTTTGTGTTATGCTATACCAAAGCAGTTGTTCAGATGAGGATGGGAAATGTCATTTTTTGGAGACATGGCATAGACCATCTAGATGTATTTATTTAGAGGCCTTATAGATCCTACCCTAGATGGACCGATGATGGGGACCATTTACTGTTTTGTAGACACACACACTATTTGATAGGGCGGATAGTGCAGAGTCAACACATTATAGAGCATTACTTGCCATAGCATGTTTTGAGGCAATTTGGTGAATGAAAGGGTGATCCAGCCTAGATTGTAGAGTTTTCCTGAGCTACTTGAGAGATTTAAGATTAGGGGTTGATGATTGCAGTCTAGACAATGATTGATGAGATTGCGGTCCTGCAACCTATTTAATGGAGAGTAGTCAATGTGGCAGATGTAAGTACCACCCTTGAGTATGATACTTGGTGGGCCACTCATAGGCCAGTTCTGTACTTACATCCTGATGCGCTATCTCCAGTGGAGAGGTTGGGGAGGGGTGAGAGGTAGATTTAGGGGATGAGGCTGGGAGAGAGGTAGAGGGCAAGGTAGTAGTGGCAAAGGGGGTGATGATGGTGGAGCTGGAGGAGGTAGAGGAGGCAAGCATTGAGGAGATCGAGGGAGGGGAGTTATAGGGAGAGGATGGGATGGGCAGGGCAGAGGTCCTTGACTTGCTCAAATTCGTGAGGAGGGAGAGTGGGCAGTTGGTCAAGTTGCAGTGGTAATGGGAGAGATACAAATGGAGGAGATAGAGAAGGGGGAGGAGGATGTGGACATGGAGGACATCAATGGGGATGAGATGGGAGATGATGAGGAGGAGGTTGATGCGAAGGAGGAGCACATTAGAGAGGAGGCACTCTAGGATGTGCCTATTGTAGAGAAGGATGATGATGAGGAGGAGGGGAATTAGGGAGATAAGGTGGTTGAGATGTAGCAAAAGCAATTGCGCATTCAAGAGCTAGAGGCTCAACTGGCACATCGGATAGGGGAGAGGGACATGGCCATTATTAGAGATCAAAGGGTCAAGTAACAGAGTATAGACTTCATGGCTACAGTCAGTGGGCATACTGTAGATCTAGCACAAGATCTTTATCTATCTAGATTGGACATAGGCTATTACAGGTCATTATATGAGGGTGTGGTGCTAATGGATCAGAGGGCACCCAATTTTTAGAGTAGGAGTGCGAGAAGGTCTCACTCTCGGCGGTCACATAGTAGTGTAGGGGTTTCTCACTCATAGAGGAGGGCTTCACCATATGATAGGCCATTTGGTTCTAGGGCTGAGTCAGAGCATAGGGGTCCTCCTACAGGGCCAACAGCATTTGGAGGCCATGATAACACTCACTAGGCCATTTTGATAGACATGATGTATATTTTTGATGGAGCATGTAAGCTCTAGGTTTTTATTGAGCCTGCGAGCTCAGTTTTTGACACACAGATTAAGATTTGTACTGTGACACTTTTTTGATGATATATATATATATATGAGACATATTGCCTTGATGATGATCTGTTACCTCTATATGGATATGATGTGATAGATGTATGTGATATGCTCTTGTATGTTATGGTTCCATGTTGATGCTTTATGATCCATGATTTATGATGGGATGGTGCAGTCCTATTTGTCATTTTATGTGAAGATGTTTATGATGTGATGTATGATGTGACTCATGGATGGACATGTTGAGATGATATTATATGGCTATGAGATGGTTGTTTTTATTTTTAAGTGATGCCTATATGTATACAATGTGGATGCAAATATGTTTGTGTTATATTTTTTATGATAGATGTGGATTATATGTGAATGACGATGTTATATCTTATAATGTAGTATTAATGATCTAACATGATGATGGTAATTATGATGGTTGTGCTATTACGCTTATGATGGAATTTATATGATTTACTAATGTATGTAGGCTTATGAGATCTAATACAATTTTTTGGTGTCACAATAGGATGAAAGATGATCAGAAGAAATGGAGATGAGGAATGCGTGAAGGATGAAGATTTGGCTAGAATGATGAATCCAGATTTTGCCTTGATAGATTTTCTTCTTGCTTGCAATTACTACTTATTGTCACATAGATTATTATGTCAAAGGACAACAAACACTACAACATATCAAAGGCCAAGGTGTAAAGTGTGGTTCCTTGTGAATAAGCACAAGACAGACAAGGAGTGCCTGATTCAAACTAAGTAACCATGGTACCTTGTTAGAACATGTCATGAGATGACCTTGAGGTATGTAAGTCCTCACACAATGAAGCATTTATTCTTTCCAGTACAGAGGATGTCTTTGATTCACACCTAATGGAATCCCAATCACACGCAAGGAACCTAGTTGCTCCAGTCATTTTGCAAAGACAAACCGCAAACAAATAGTCAAAGAAAAGGTCTCACTTTATCCCCGCTTCTCTTAATCACTTAAGGATTTCCTTGAGAAGTATAAGAATGAGATTGCAAAGCAAATAAGACAAATGAGATCAAGAGTCAACAGCCATGTAGATCATTTGCTGAGTGTGCATGTGTCTGTCTGATTTATTATGATATGTTGAATAATGCCTGGTTTCAAGATAGGAAGTGTTAGGGTAAAATGTGGATTAATCAATTTAACGATAATAAACCCAAACATCAATAGAATAATGAAACTAAGAAAGATTGAATGAAATGAAGCAATGAATAATACAGTGCAAACCTTCCTTGAGTCAAGCTTTTATTGTTTGCCTATTAAAACCGTCCTTGTTTGTAATGAAGTTGGGCCCTCAGTGAGTGCACTCCTTTTGCTGTGTTGTAGGATGTCGGTAGTAAATGGCTGTATTGATAGATACTGCTATGAAGAGGAGCTTCAAAGCAAATGGTGATCTCAAGTAGATTGTATTGGGGGTGCCAAAGGTGCCTTGGTGAATTTCTGTAGAGTAACAATACAAATAACCTAGATGAATAGAATGGAAGAATGAGGTTTCTTTTATAGAATCAGAAGAATGAGGATCAACGGTTGAAGAGAAGTATGAAGATCAATGGTTGAGAATGGTTGAGGAATGTACAACGAATAGAAAGAGGACAAGTGTCCCACCTCCATCATGTAACAGGGGAGTTAACAAAATTGATTGAAGAGTTAACAGAATAGACCAATCAGTTAAGTGAATTGATTAGGGAGTTGACTAAATTGATTGTTCAGTTAACTGAGTTGATTGAGGAGTCAACAAAATAGATTGATTAGTGAACTCAAATGACTAATTAGTTAATAGATTTGATTGATGAGTTAACTAATTTTGATTGGAGGGTAAATAGGATATGTGGGTGAGAGAATATTAGCTAATTAAATATTTAAAATATTTAATTATATGTGCAACATGGTGAGGTGTAAAAGGTGAGGTGGAAAGATGAGGTGGATTTATGAAATTAGAACTTATGATAGAGGGGTTTAGGATTAATTAAATAATGTAGGATTATTTAATTATGTGAAACACTACAAGAATTTAGGGAATTTAATTAAATAAATTAATTTCATTTAATTATGGGATAATGAACCAATCAAATAAACTTAGAATATTTATTTAATTGATAGAAGAAATGAGAAGGGAATAAATATTAAGAATATTTATTTAGAATGAATCGTGTCATTTTTAGGCGTACACATTTTGCCCCTCTTTGATGCAATGCAGTTTACAGTGTTGCTTCAAAGAATAAATAGTCTAATAATGATACATGCCCCAGTTTGCCCTTGGTACAGGTTTGATGATAGGATGCCCCCTTAGGAGATTGGACAGGAAGGAGGTAGAAGGGATGTGAGACGGACAATCTCACGAAGACGAAGGGAATAATTAGGTTGGGTGAATAAATTGGTTGGAGAAAGAGCCAAATGATACACAATGCATGGTAGAATGATACCACACACAAGCAAGTAAGCAAGTATGCACAAATGATACAAGAACAAACAAGGTATTGCCCCTGTCAAGCGGTAAACCAACTGATTAATTGATAACAATATACGACAGTGTTGTCATGGTGGGGAATGATAGATCCCTAGAGAAACACAAAGGATAGTGTCTGGTATCAGAAAATGAAACATGTCGTGTAAGACACATGTATTGGTCTGATTTTGACAATGTTACATCCTGTATAAGACAATTGATTGATTAACTGATCGAGTTGGTTTATGACCAAACAAGGATCAAGATCACTGATTGTGATTGGATCATTTGCAAAAGATTGACTTGACTTGATTGGTATGGATTAAGGATGGAGCTGCATTTGGATCATTGCTCAGACTGACTGGACAAGGATGAAAGATATGATAGATAGAAATTTGATTGATAGCAGAAAGACTCGATAGAAGGACTCACAAGCTTTTGTAAACATTGATACTCTGCATTTTGTGGATCTTTTATTGCATGGGATATGGATGTATGGATGTATAAATGGATGTATAATGGATGCTTTGCTTTTGACATCTTAACAGTGCAAGTATTTTGAAGTGCTTTATTTCATCATTAGGCATTTTTGTTTTGGTACTTTCCTAAAATGTTGTAAGTTAATACAAGCATCTAGGTATAATTGAACTGAGATGACCTAAGTATTGCTTACATGGATTTTGATTTAGCAAGTTAATACAAGCATCGAGGTATAATTGAACTGAGATGACCTAAGTATTACTTGCATATCAACAAACAAGGATTGCCCCCGTTCATGTTAGACCTTTGGTGTCCTTGATGATCTTTTGCCAACCATGTCCTTAAACAAGGCTTCACATTACTAAAGATTAATCCACAAACAATAAACAAAGAAAAGAATCATGCCTCCATCATAGCATCTCTAGCTTTTGGCATCCTCGAGTAGCATAGGAAGGCATGATAGCAAAAATCAAGACTCCGTACTTTAACCATGTTTCCAATCCACAAAACTTTTTTGCATTTAGATGTGTTTGTTTCTTGCCATAATTTAAGTAAAATTATTTAGAAGACCTTAGGTGTTGTTCTACTTTGCCTTGGATAGGTTAAGTGCCTTATGTCAAAATTTTTTCTTTGGAGAGCGGTTCTGCTTGCACTTGCTTGCTTGGTGAGAAGGTTTCACAATCCTTCTTGGAGAGACTGACCCTAAGGGACTGACCTAGTGGCTCGGGGGCTCATTGCTAAGTGGCCTTGCCTATGTGATGATGCAGAGGCAATGTAGTTCGGGGTAAACCCTAATGGACCATGGATGGACTAGAAGAAAGATGACAAGAAAGATGACAAGAAATGGGATGGATGGGACCGTGGGAGCCTCAGGGGTGCATAGGAATATGGCCTTGCCAATGTGACGGTACAGAGGCAATGTACTTCATGGATTTGGACTATGGAAAACTGATGAGAGACACTATGCTAGGCTTAACGATGGATACGGTATAGGACAAAACCTTGGTTGACAAGGCCAACAAAGAGATAGAGTATCAAGCCATGATAAGTAACTATCAGGAGTTTATTATGGGACAGATATGGGTCGAATGGGACACAAGGAAAAATGGACTCAAGGCGATTGGTTTCCCAAAGATGGATGAGGCAGTTTATCACAAGTAACACCTGTTTACCAGGTTTTCACCACTTGCTTTTATTTGCATGAAAAGATAGAAAGTAAACATGATGCCTGTTTGCTAGGTTTTCATCATGATACCTATCCCAGGTGCCTATTTGCCAAGTTTTCACCAAAGGACAATTTTTTTGTACTTTTCTGATTTTATGATTTTTATTTTTTTTATTCTTTTTTTTTAATTTTTTTGTATTTTGTGCCTCCCTTGCATTTGGGTTCTCCTAGGTATAGAACCGGAAAAGATGCATGCTATTGATTGGGTCATCAAACAGCTCACCCTCTAATGTTGCCAACTGATATGCCCTTGATCTGTATGCTGCTACAATTACATAAGGCCCAAGCTAGTTGGGTTCAAACTTGCCTTTCTTTTCTCTGTTTTGTTGGTTGCGAGGATTCTCCTTAAGAACGAGATCTCCAACCTTGATGATTCTTGGGTGAACTCTGTGGTTATAGCTTCTTGACATCATCTATTGATATGCTTTGAGATGATCAAAGGATTTCTATCTCCTTTCTTCTAGCAACTCTAGTTCTTGTAACTTGGTGACTCTGTATTCTTCATCTGATATGAGGCCTTTTAACGACACCCTAAGAGATGGTAGTTCAACCTTAATGGGGAGGATAGCTTCTGAGCCATAGACAAAGGCGTATGGTGTAGCACCTGTGGGAGTGTGTATACTGGTTCTGTAGGCCCACAGAGCAGGATTGAGTTGGATATGTCAATCACAGCTAGCATCGTTGACTATCTTCTTGAGAATTTTCAAGATGGTCTTGTTGGATGCTTCAACTTGATCATTACCTTGGGGGTAGTATGGAGTGAAGAAATGGTGTTGGATCTTGAAACGTTCACAGAGTTCTTGGACATCCTAGTTTTTGAATGGTCTTCCATTATCTATGATAATGGATGAAGGAATTTCATATCTATAGATGAGGTAATTTAGGATGACTGAGGAGATTTGCTTACTTGTGACGATGGTGAGGGGAACGGATTCAATCCACTTTGTAAAGTACTCAGTGGCAGTTATGATGAATTTGTGGCCGTTGGATGAGGGTGGATGGATCTTTCCTACAAGTTCAAGTCCCCATTGGTAGAAGGGCCAAGGTGTCATTAAAGGTCTCAACTCTTGAGCCAGTGCATGTATCAGGTTCCCATGTATTTGGCACTGCTTGCACTTCTTGACAAATTGATATGAATCCTTTTCCATGTTTGGCCAGTAATAACCCAAACGCATGAGTTTCTTGGCTAAGGAAGGACTGCTAGAGTGTGTTTCGCAGATCCCCTTGTGTACGTCTTACAAGGCGGTTATGGATTCTTCTCATTCTAAACAATGGAGCAAAGTACCATTGAGACCACATCGGTATAGGGTATCGACTATTATGGTGTAGTGAGAGGTTTGTCGTATAAGGGTTTGCCTTTGGTTAAACAATAGGTTAGGTGGGAGAATGTTGTCCTTGAGGTAAGTGTAAATCTTACTGTACCAAGGTGAATCAGAGCCAACTAGAAGGCATATGGAATGGGTCTCTGGAAGATCATAAGCTGGTTGCCATATAGTTTCCACTAAGAACTCATACCGTGACTCATTTTCGAGTATTTCTAGAAGAGAGGCGATGGTTGCCATTGCATCTACTTCTTTATTCTCAATCCTGGGTATTTGCTCAAAGGAAATGGTTCCAAAGTGTTCTTTGAAGTCATCGACCATCCGTTTGTATGGGATAAGCTTTTCATCTTTGGTTTGGTATTCATCGTTGACCTGATTGACTATTAGTTGGGAATCACTGTAGACATGTAGCTCTTGGATTTTCCACTCAGTTGCCATCTTGAGACCAATTACTAAGGCTTCATATTCCGCTATGTTGTTGGTGCATGGAAATAACAAATGGTAAGACTTCGGAATTGTGTTGCCTTGAGGAGTTACAAACAGGATGCCTGCCCCTGATCCATGGTTTGTGTAAGACCCGTCGAAGTAAAGTTTCCAAGGAGATGTTGATATAGTGAATAAGGGCTCATCTAGAAACTCAAACTACATTGGTGTGGTGTCTTGTAATGGTGCATCTGCTAGTTGATCAACTATGATTTGTCCCTTGATGGCTTTTCTATCTACATATTCAATGTCATACTCACTTAGAAGCATTACCCATTTTGCTAGGTGACTTGTGAGAGCTGCTTTGCTGAGGAGATACTTTAGTGGGTCTATTTTTGCAATGAGTTTAACTGAATGCACAAGCATGTAATGTCAGAGTTTTTGTGAAGCAAAAACTACTGCAAGGCATGATCTTTCGATCTGCGAGTATTGCAACTCATAACCCACTAAGGTTTGGCTGATGTAGTAGACAGCTCTTTCTTAGTTCTCATAATCTTGTTGTACTAGAAGATCCCCAAGAGCTATAGGTGTAGTAGATATGTAGTGTATCAGTGGTTTCCCTTGAATAGAAGGCATGAGGATGGGTGGATTCATAAGATATTCTTTCATCTTATTGAATGCCTCTTCACACCTTTAATCCCATTTGAATGGAATGTTCTTGTGTAGGAGATGACTGAATGGTTGGCACTTGTCTGCAAGCTGTGATATGAATATATGGATTGCCTGCAGCTTGCCCTGTAGTGATCTCAATTGAGTTAGAGTCTTAGGTAGTGGCATTTCCATTATAGCTTTGACGTTGGTAGGATCCACCTCTATTTCGTTTGCCGACATGATGAAGCCTAGTAGCTTTCCTGAAGTGACTCCGAACACACATTTCTTTGGGTTCAGCTTGACTTGGAATTGGTCTAATATTTGAAAGACTTTTTCTAATATGTCCAGGTGTGATTCCCTTGTGAGTGATTTTGCTAGGATATCATTGACATAGTTCTCCATTGTTACATGCATCGTATCATGGAATATGGTTGTCATAGCCCATTGATATGTGACTCCTGCATTTTTCAGCCCAAATGGCATGACATTCCAGCAAAAAGTGCCCCATGGACAAGTAAAAGTTGTCTTGTGTTGGTCCTCTGGTGCTATTTTGATTTGATTATATCCCGAGAATGCATCCATGAGAGATAACATGGTATGTCCTACAGTTAGGTCGACTATGATATCAATATTGGGCAATGGGAAATCATCTTTGCAGCATGCTTTCTTTAGGTCTCAAAAATCATTGCATAGTCTGACTCAGCCATCTGGTTTGGACACTGGCACAATGTTGGATATCCATTCCAGGTAATCTATAGCTCTGATGAACCCTACATCCATCAATTTCTTGAGTTCTTCTTTGACCAAAAGTGCTATGTGAGGATGCATCTTTCTAAGCTTTTGCTTTACTAGTTTTACTCCTGGATCCAATGGAAGATGATGTAGAATCAAGTTTAGGTCTAAACCTAGCATGTCTGCATACAACCAAGTGAAGCTACCTCTCTTTTTATTAAAGAACGGTACAAACCTAGTTTTCTCTGGTGGGGTAAGAGATTTAGCAAAGTGGATGACCTTGGGCTATTCCTCTGTTCCAATATTAACAGGCTCTATCAGTTCTACAACAATTTGTGACCTTTCCTAGTACATATCATTAGGGAGAGTGTCAAGCCTTCCATCGTTAGGTGCTACAGTTGGGTTTTCACCTTCAGATGCATCCTTTCTTTTTACTATTTTGGGATCTGACACTGCTGCAAGGCAGTTTTCACCGTCAGATCTAGTTTTGACTTTGATATTTTTGTGACTGGAAGGCTTGGTACCCTCTCCAAAGTAAGCCATGGTATTTAGTTTAATAGCAAAACCAGCTTTATGATCTCCCTTGGGTAGTAGGTCTCTAAGTTCCATATAATCAATGTAAGCATCATCATTTTGGAACATATCCAGTTGGGGAGTTCCTCACAGATCCTAGTCAATAAGCTCAGGGTGCACAAGGGGGAGGGAGTCAGATGATAAACCTGATTCATTGATGGTGTGAATGGAAATGTTAGGAGCATTGGTAGGGGTGGTACTTTCCTCCAAGTTATTTATTGTGATGGAATTTAAACTTTCCTCGAAAGCCATAATCTTAGGGATGGGCAAATTAGACTCCAATGGTCTGTTTTGTTGCCTTTGTCCCTCACGGTAGGGGCTAAAAGTTTGGACAGTATCGACCTCTTTGTCATCATAGGAATGCTCTGTTAGCTCATCCCACTCATATTTATTAGAATCTATGTCACTGTCCTCCTGGAGTGTTGGATCATTTCTACAAGACAAGCATTTTCTTTAGCCTTGCCCTTGCCTTTGTATCGTAGGCCACTTGTGTTTCTAGTTGATGAGGACAATTAAGGTTGGATAGGTTCAATGATTCCTTCTTTTCTGAGGCCAATGGGGCCTTGTCCTTTGTATCCCATTCTATGTAGGATAGTTTCGCCTTGCCCATAGAGTTCTGTTGGGAGTCTAGGCGGATCTTATGTTGTGTTCTCTTCTTCAGCATAAAGCCACTGTAGGAGATCTCTCTCCTTTATTTCATCAGATAAGGTCCCCCATTTTACAAAGGGAGTTGCGGGAGCTACATGAGGAGCAGATGGCTTTGGAAAATGTTTGGGTTGGCCAAAAGATCGAGAAGACAAAGGCATCTTGGCAAGATTGAGGCTATACTCAATGGAGTATTCCCCCACTCCACTTTCTTTTATGGTAATTTTTTGCTCTTTGGGCCTTGATGAGGAGGCTTCAGCGATATGATCATACTGTGGGATAGGGGATATATATGCTCTGTTATTTGGGATGATGCATTCAGGTTTTGCAAGGAAAGAGTTGTAATGCTGATAGGGGTCAGGGTCACCTTGAATGGTGACTTATTTGCCATTGTGTGGGAACTTTATGCATTGGTGATAAGTAGAGGGAACAACCTTCATGGCATGAATCCATGGTCTCCCTAGAAGAATATTATAAGTAAGCTCCCTATCCAGGACTTGACACACAACATCTTTTATTACTGGTCCCACTTGAATGGGTAGGACTACTATTCCCTTTGTGGTTCTTTCTTCCTTGTCATATGCTTTGATTGTAATTTTCCTCCTTGGATCAACTGCCTGTTCAGAGTACCCCAATGCAAGGACTAGCTTTAATGTGCAAATATTTAAACCGGCTCCCCATCAATGAGAACTCTCTTGATGTGGTGCTTGTGGATGAAGGTGACGATATGTAGAGGGGTGTTATGGGGTTGAGACATAGAGAGGTCATCTTGCTCGGTAAATGATATGGTGTTGGAGGAAGGCAGATTACCTACCATGGTCTGAAACTTTTCTTGGGTCAAATTAGTGGGGACAGTGGTTTCCACTAAGGCTTTCTCAAGGATCTCCTTATGGGAAGGAGATAGACATAATAACTCCAAGATAGAAATGTGAGCCGGAGTTTTCTGTAATTGGTCGATGACATTGTACTACCAAAAGTTGGATGGAGAAGGTGACGACTTGGGAGGGGTGGTATTGAGTGTGACTTCACCACTATGGGTAATTATACTACAACCAGTCCTGTTGACATTGATTTGCGGGACATGCTCAGAAATGCAATTTATGGTATAGTCAAATGGCACACTTGCATAGTTGGTATTACTAGTCCCGCTACTCAGATTTGGCCTGTTGCGATTGTTGTTGTTGTTGTCATTATTGTTATTGTGGTTGCCATTGTAATTATTGCCATTGTGGTTGTTGTCATTGTTGTTATTCTTGTTGTACGGCCTGTTGTGATTCAGAAGTGGATCTCTATAGGCCACATGAGTTTCATTGGAGGTATGCTATTGGGTTCCTCCCTGGTTCTGATCTAATACATCTTATATGACATTTTTGAGATGGATACAATTATTGGTTGTATGCCCCCTTCCTTGATGATATTCACAATAGTCTGTGTCCTTCCAATAGGGAGGTTTGACTATAGGCTCATAATCACTTGTTGGCGGTAGAGAGATTTCATTGTTAGCCAACAACTTCCTTAATGCGAACTCTTGAGACTCACCCAATGGTGTGAACTTTCACCTTACAGTTGAACTGAACCAAGGTCTTGGCTCCTAAGAGAATGTATTATTGGGTACAACATTGTTTGTTTCTCCTTTGAGAGTGAATATGGGTTGTTGCTTGGGAGCTGCCGCCTTGGCATCCACTACCCCATCATTGACCACATTCTTATTCTTGGTCCAAAACTTTGATTTATCCGTTGTGTAATTTGAAGTAGGTGTGTCCTTGTATATCTTGATTGCTCCTTTAGTGACCATAGCCTTTTCAATGAACAATCCCATTTCAATGACTTTTGAAAACGATGTAGGGCATTGTATCTATATTTGATAGCTAAGATCAGTGTTTAAGTTATGGACAAACATCTCCAATAGCTGCTTCTCAGGCATATCATAAGAACATTTACTAGCTAGTTGTCTCCATCTTTGTAAGAAGGTGGTGAATGACTCACCACTCTTTTGTTTGGTTTGAATAGATCTAGCATAGATACCTCATGTTTGACATTGTAAGATAAGTGTGTGATAAATTTGTTGACAATTTCATCAAAAGTTTTGATTCCTGGTGGGAGACGTGAGAACCACTCCATAGCTTGACCACCTAAAGATTTGGGGAATAATATCATCAAGTCTAGGTCTTGTTGTGAGCTACTTCTAAACATGCTGCACTAAATTCCCTAATACGATCTCTAGGGTCCCCCTTCCCTTTGTACTTGTCAAACTTTGGAACTTCGAACCGATAGGGGAATGGTTTCATGACCAAACTTTTGTCAAAGGGGTATGGTGCTATATCTTCCAAGGAGTAGTTCTTGGTATTTGCACCCATCTTAAGGTCTGATATTTGTTGTGTTAGGCTCTCAAGTTGTCTCCTCATTTCTTCCATAGGAGCATTTTGATCCATGGATCTCTTTCCTCTATCATTTGCATTTGGGTCTATGGCATTCCTTTCTTTTTCATTTGCGTGTGGGTCTGTGTCATTCTTTCCCCTTTCACGATCATTGTCTATATTTTCCATGATTGAGCTTATATCAAAGTCTACGGGGAGTTTAATTTCGAGACTAGCAAAATGATAGAAATACTTATGAGGGTCCACATGGAGCACCTTCTCTACTAAACATTGGAATTTCCAATCTTAGATGCTCCCTTCATAATCTTCATGAGAGATCTCTTCGTCACTATCATGAGGTGTGACGATATGATTGGATGAGCTAGCCATTTCAAGTTGCTTCTTGTATTGAGATCTAGTAAGGACCATGCAAGGTGATGTGGGATGAAGTGGACTAGGATTAGAAATTTGGGCAAGGTGCCGACTGAGACTGTTGTGAATAGGATACTAAGGACAAGACTTGGACAAAGGACTTTCTCACTCAATGACTTCAAGTAAGATGGTAGCCACTAGTTAGGGTAGTTGATACATGTCTTACTGTGTAGGGACTAGTCGTGCAACAAGGCTACTAGTAAAGTTCTGTGACCTACTAGAGTTATGTGAATTTACAAAGGATACGAAAAGGGGACCTATGTCGAGCTAATATGGAATAAACTGACTTTGGGACAAGAAAGGTTTTGACAGAAGGTGAATCAGACGATTGATGGAAGAGAGACACTTGGATGAATTCGATGAAGATTGACTGCAAGGTAGAACCTGATCTCTTTGTGAAGCTAGGCTGAAATGGGTACTCCAAATAGGTAAAAATTTTCTCTTGAAAATAGTGCAAGTACTCACTATTGTGGATGCGCTGAAACATATGCACAACATAAATCCACAGATGCATAGGACGTCAGTGTATATGCGCTGTAATGGTAAAATATGAATGCGCAGCAATAGTTAGCAAATGTGCAGCAAGTCTAAACAGATGCACAGGAAGTCAGAACAGATGTGCAGGAATAGAGGGCGGATGTGCCGCTCTAGTTTTCTTCAGTGTTTTTGCAAATTTTTGGGATTTTCTATTGTTTTTGGCATTTTTTGGCTGGAAAAGGGTCTTTTTGATCTAATTTTATGAATTAACAGTAAGAAAACACAGCAAGCACAAAGAATATTTTATAGTTTTTTCATTATTTTTGTGGTTTTTTGTGACCTTTTTGGACTGAAAGAATAAGTACACCCTAAGTTGGATAGGACAATATCTATTGAATCCTCTAGCTATGCATATTCTTAGCATGTAGCTTCAGGATCTAGTAGCACCGGCTCCCCTCCATGGCACACACTTCTCACGCATACTAGATCCAGGTTTCCTTAGGCTTGTACCCCAACCAAACCATAGGATTGTCCCTGCTACCTCTACTAAAAATCACATGAATCAAGGCTGCTTCAAGGGCTCTACCCTTTGCATCAATAGATAGGGGTTTTTTAGTATGCTATACATTAGGTTTGTAGTCAGGGCAACTGTTTGAGTGGTTACACATGCGGCGGCACTACTCTCCGTTATGGAGTCTCCCAGCCTCAAAGAGTTGTGCCTTAGAGGATTTTGGGGGAGGTTGGTCATTGGTGTAACACAACAGCACTCATTGCAAGAGGTTTTCACCTCAAGCATAATTTATTTTAAGTGGCTTGGTAGGGCTTGGCTTTAGCCTGTTACCACTCAAGGTCGTTCCCACTTGGATAGGCATGCATCCAAGGGTAGGCCCCTCTAAAGGTTAAACATATAGAATGACAAGTCTAGCACTTTGGTCACCCAGTTAAGGGTAGAGCATAAGCCTATTGTTATTCACAAGCACAGAATACACTAGTTAATCCAACCTAGTTAAAATTAGAAAAACTAAATGAGCTAATATTACTTGTGCACTCACATTGTTGTCAACTTTGAAGTAGTTAAAAAGATAGCATTGTTCATTACCATTTGTAAGATAGCAATAATCTAACTATGAAAGATAGCATTATGTAGATATTGCAATGGTTCAATTACTCTCTTCCTAGTTAAGGCTATGTAGAATTTTGTATGAACATTCATTTTACTACCCTTTTATAAATTGAAGTGTGAGTTTAGTAAATACAACTAGATGAGTCTAAACCAGTGGCCTAACCTGCAAAAATAGATCAAGATGTTTATGTTAGCAAAAGACCTTCTCAGAAACCCTAAAATTAGTGCCTAATATAGAAGCGCAGCTTCAGTGATTAAATGCGTAGAAGTAATCAACAAAAGCGTAGCAATAACATATGCACCGTAATAGTACTCAAAAGCGCAGCCAGAAAGAACATATGTGCAGTAAAAAACATATGCATGATAACAGTACTCAAAAGTGCAGTAATAAAGGATGGAAGCGCTTGAATAACATATGCACAGCAGAAATGGATATATGCACTATAACAGTGTTTAAATGTGCCATAATATTATAAGCACCGGAATAGAGGACTGAGGCACTGTGGAATTGTTCGAATGCACCGAATTAGCCTGTGTGTTGCCTATATGGAACCTGTCTTCACAAAAGCTCAGATTTTGATGAGATAAAAGGGGCAAAGGCCCCACGGTGAGCACAAAAATTGTTAGGGTAAAATGTGGATTAATCAATTTAATGATAATAAACCCAAACATCAATAGAATAATGAAACTAATAAAGATTGAATGAAATAAAGCAATGAATAATATAGTGCAAACCTTTCTTGAATCAAAGCTTCTATTGTTTGCCTATTAAAACCGTCCTTGTTTGTAATGAAGTTGGGCCCTCAGTGAGTGCACTCCTTTTGCTGTGTTGTAGGATGTCGATAGTAAATGGATGCATTGATAGATATTGCTATGAAGAGGAGCTTCAAAGCAAATGGTGATCTCAAGTAGATTATATTGGGGGTGCCAAAGGTGCACTGGTGAATTTCTGTAGAGTAACAATACAAATAACCTAGATGAATAGAATGGAAGAATGAGGTTTCTTTTATAGAATCAGAAGAATGAGGATCAACAGTTGAAGAGAAGTATGAAGATCAATGGTTGAGAATGGTTGAGGAATGTACAATGAATAGAAAGAGGACAAGTGTCCCACCTCCATCATGTAATAGGGGAGTTAACAAAATTGATTGAAGAGTTAACATAAGAGACCAATCAGTTAAGTGAATTGATTGGGGAGTTGACTGAATTGATTGATCAGTTAACTAGGTTGATTGAGGAGTCAACAAAATAGATTGATTAGTGAACTCAAATGACTAATCAGTTAATAGATTTGATTGGAAGGTAAATAAGACATGTGGGTGAGAGAATATTAGCTAATTAAATATTTAAAATATTTAATTATATGTGCAACATGGTGAGGTGGAAAAGGTGAGGTGGAAAGATGAGGTGGATTTATGAAATTAGGACATCGGATAGAGGGATTTAGGATTAATTAAATAATGTAGGATTATTTAATTATGTGAAACACTATAAGAATTTAGGGAATTTAATTAAATAAATTGATTTTATTTAATTATGGGATAATGAACCAATCAAATAAACTTAGAATATTTATTTAATTGATAGAAGAAATAAGAAGGGAATAAATATTAAGAATATTTATTTAGAATGAATCATGTCATTTTTAGGCGTATATAGGAAAAATGTCATATAAGACATTAAGTTTGGTTTCAATAGTCCCTACCTATCTAAGGCAAGTGATAGAATTACGACACCATTTGCAAGACTTTCTAAGATATTGCAATGTGTGCAATGACTAACATGTGATGTTTGATCATGTCTAAAATATGAAATACGTCGTCTAAGGCATAAAGCTTGGTTTTGAATATGTACCATTCTGTTATAAGACATGTGGTAGCTAGTAAAGATTGCCAATAGTTATATGTGATCATCACTATGCAAGTGATTAGTGATAATTGCTTAGATGTTTTGATAAGCTACCTTGATGTTGTTTGAGGTTGTTTTTCTTGTGAAAGAGTGATTGTTTTGGTTTGATCAAAGTGTCCATGGGCCCTAAGGGATTGACCTAATGTCTCGGGGGCTCATCAGAAATGGTCTTGCCTATGTGACAATGTAGAGACAACGTAGTTCGACCAGGTGGACTCTGTGTGACCTAAGACCTATGGTTGGGATGGTTCGGGGGCTCATCAGAGATGGCCTTGCCTATGTGAAAGCTCAAAGGCAATGTAGTTTGACAAAGTGGTTTTGACATAGTTTATTTCTTGAAGTTTTTTGGTTGATTATGTGACTTTTTTTGATTTTTAATGATATTTGATGTTTTTTAGATTTTTGGGATATTTGATTTTTTGGATTTTTTTGAGATATTTGATGTTTTTTGGATTTTTTGGGATATTTGATGTTTTTGGGATTTTTGGGAATATTTGATGTTTTTGGTTTTTTGAGAATTTTTTGTTTTTTGGATTTTTGAGAATTTTTTATGTTTTTGGATTTTTGAGAATATACGAGAGGTGTTCTATAATATTGATTGTTAGGATCAAGAATTGCCCCTAGTCAGCTATAGGACCAAGTTATGACCAAGATGGGCTGGGATGATAACAAACTATTTAGGAAAGTCAGGAAGACGCTTAATGTCAACTTATTTCTAGGCCATGAAAAGGACAATGTGGTTTATTATGGGTTATGATATGAGTTATGGTGAGGATTATGTAGGATTTATTGTGGTAAGCGAAAGACAAGATAAAGTGGTGGTAGACACTAGAATGAAGACTAACTACACATGGCACCTATTTGATAGGTTTTCACCATGGTACTTAGCCAAAGTGCCACCGAAGTGGTTTTCACTTTTGGACAAATTATTTTTCTTTACTATTTTATTGCTTTTTTGCTGTTTTGATTTTTTGTACTTTTTTTTTATTTTTTTTATTTTCTGATTTAGGTATTGTGATTGAACTTTTGAATCATAGTAAAAACTACTAATACATCCAATAACTTCAATGGAAATAAGACAAATGCAATAAACAAAAGATATACCTTTAAAAATAGATTTACCTCATGCCTTCCATTGTTGCCTTTATTTCTTTGATCTTGTGTGATTATGAAGCTCTCAGAAGTTGTACTTCCTTGTTGTTAAGATGACAAAGATAGATTGCCTGTGTGGGGGATTATGCAATGAGGCTACAATGCAATAACTAAAATGAAGGATGGTGATAATGAAATGCAGCCATGGTTGATGATAATGAGATGAGGATAATGGGATTGCAATGCAAATGAGTGGAGTTGAAGGCATGCTTGGGAGCTATGGTGGAATTCCTACAGATTGCTAAAGCTTGAGTGGCTATCAAATGGGTGTGAGAACCTTTATTTTATAGGCTTAGGAGAGGCCAAGTCCAAGTGTCAATAGATCCATGATTGGAGGAATTGTTTGTGACATGTACGGTTGAGATGGAGTTGGTTGAGATGAGGGAGATAATCATGGGAAATGCTCCTACTATGTTTACAAGGTAGAGGAATATGTGAATCTAATAAGGGCGTGTCATTGTGCTCGCAATGACCTATGAGTTAAAAGTGGAAGACTATAAGTAGATTGTGGAAGAAGGACTCTTGATCTATAGGAATGTGAGAGATGAACTGGGATTTGAAAGACAAGTGTCTCAAACCCTAGAGATGATTGAGAAATAACATAACACATGATGGAGAAGAAATAGGGAAGAATATAGGATAAATAGGACATGTGGGTGAGGGTAATTAGCTAAATAAATATTTAAAATATTTAATTATGTGTGCAACATAGTGAGGTGGAAGGTGAGGTGGAAAGTGATGTGGATTTATGAAATTAGGACTTTGGGATAGAGGAATTTATGATTAATTAAATAATTTAAGATTATTTAATTAGATGAGGCATTAGAGGAATTTAGATGATTTAATTAAATAAATTGATGTTTATTTAATTTAGGGAATAATGAACCAATTAAATAAATTAGAATATAAAATATTTATTTAATTCGGCACGAGCCATTTTTAGGTGTGTACATTTTGCCCCTCTTTGAGACAATGTGTTTTATCACATTGTTTCAAAGAATAAAATTTTTTTGACTAGGATACATGTTCTAGTTTGCCCCTAGTACAAGTTTAATGACAATAGGATGCCCCCTCAGGAGATTGGTCAGGTTGGATGGAATTTTATGGAGTCAGAATGGACAATCTCACAATGAGCAATAATGATAAATGATGGCTAAGAAAACAAAGGATGCAAGATAAGGGATGGATGAAAGCGTTGAATGGCATTCTATGCAAGGTAAAATGATAACACACACAAGCAAGCAAGCAAGTATGCACAAATGATACAAGAACAAATGAGGTATTGCCCTTGCCAAGCTATAAACCAAATGATTAATTGATAATGATTGATGACGATAGTATTGTCATTGCAGGGAACTACATATCCCTAGATCAACACAAAGATGCGGGAAAGACATATCCCACTAATAATGATGATTGATTGATTTGGTTTATGAAAATATTAGGATCAAGACCATTGATTGTGATTGGATAATTTGACAAGATTGATGTACTTGATTGGTATGGATTAAGGATGACTTGCATTTGGAACTTTGCTTGATTTGATTGAATTGATTTGATGATTGGATTGATGATTGGTGATGCCCTAGTCCCACAAGAGCGAGGGTGACAAGGAAAGATAATGCTTAGTTAATGAATAAGATGAATGATGATGATGACACCCCCTCAAGAGGACAAAATTTGTTCGCTCTCAAAATGAAAAGAGAAAAAAGGGTGAGTAGATAAAGAAGGGACTTGGATCTTAAGCCACTTGGAAAATGATACGTATGGAATGCTTATAAATGAAATGAAATGCAAACCTAAAATGCACGAATGAGGCTTTGTCATCTTGTATACAAGTATTTGAAGTACTTTTTTATCATTGAGATTTTAAAATGTTGTACGAAAATACAAGCATCTAGGTATAATTAAACCATGATAACTTGAGTATCTCTTACATGGATTTTGATTTAGCAAGTTAATACAAGCATCTAGTCAAAATTGAACCTAGATGACCTGAGTATTTCTTGCATGTATCAACAGACAAGGATTGCACTTTTTCATGCTTAGACCCATAATGTCCTCAATGATCTTTTGCTGATCATGTCATTAGACAAAGTTGTCACATTACAAAAGATTGATCCACAAACAACAAACAAAGGAAAATAATCATGCCCCCATCATAGCTTCTCTAGTTTTTAGATGCCCTTGAGTAGCATAGGAAACATGATAACAAAAATCAAGACTCTAAGACTTAAGTGTATAACAGGCATCAAATTTTCTTGCCATAGATATGTTTTCCTGCAACGAAAATAGATATAATCATCATGATAGTTTAGGCTCATTGTTGTCTGATATAGGTCAAGTTCCTATGTTGAGTGTTTTGTTTGAATAGGTGCATTTGTAATGCTGCATTTTGTCTAGAGATAGTATCACAATCCAGTTTTATTATCCTCTAAGATTTTGTGGCATTCAAGAATCCAATTCTCAACTATGTTGAGGATTTTGTCCCTAGTCAAATAAAGGATTGAATTATTATGGATGGACACAGGGATAAACTGATGAAAGAATCAATACAATGGGCCCTAAGGGACTAGCCTAGTGCCTCAGGGGCTCATCAATGATGGCCTTGCCTACCCAACAATGCAGAGGCAACATAGTTTGGGGGATAGACTATGTGGAACGAGGACCTAGGTGATGGGAATGATGCAAAACTGGATGGATAAAAGGATGGATGATATAGGATGGAATGGGTGTGAAGCCTCAGGGGCTCATCAATGATGGCCTTACCTACATGATAGCTTAGAGGCGATGTAGTTCAACAATGATACTAATGATAGGTTCATGACGAATGACAAGATGTACATAGGATGGGATGGATAGCTTGATGGGACAAGGCAATAAGGGCAAGTAAACAACAAGCCATGATAGTTATCCTTATGTGATTTGATGGTTGTAGTAAGAAAATATGGATGAGGAACAAAATCCTAAAAGATGGAGGAAGAGGTTTATCACAAGTAGCTGTTGTTTCCAAGTTTTCACTACTTTCTTTCATTTGCATGATCCCAAATAGTGCTTGTTGCTAGGTTTTCACTACTTGGTTTTTTTAAATGTTTTTAAGTCCCTTGGATTGGGGTTTAGGTGTAGAACTTGCGAAGATGCATGTTGTTGATGGGATCATCAAACAGTTCACCTTTTGATGTGGCTAATTGATAATCTTTTGATCCATAAGTAGCAATGATGAAATAGGGACCAAGCCAGTTGGATTCAAATTTGTCTTTCTTCTCTCTATCCTACTAATTTCTAGGATTCTCTTTGAGGACTAGGTCACCAACTTGAAATACTTGGGGTTTGACTCTGTAGTTGTAACTCCTTGACATCCTTTGTTGATAAGCTTTGAGTTGATTAAAGGCATGTTGTCTTCTTTCCTCTAGAAGCTCTAATTCCTAAAGTCTATAAACCTAGTATTCTTCATCAGATATTAGGCCTTTTAATGATACTAGCAAGGAAGGTAACTCAACTTTAATGGGCAAGATGGCTTTAGAGACATAGACTAGGGAATATGGTGTTGCACCTATGGGTGTGTAGATACTTGTGCAGTAGGTCCACAAAGCAGGATTCAATTGGATATGTTAATCACAATCGACATCATTGACAATCTTCTTTAGGATTTTCAAGAAGGTTTTATTAGATTCCTCCACCTGGCCATTTCCTTGGGGGTAATATGGGGTGGAAAAGTGGTGTTGGATGTGGAATTTGTCACAAAGCACTTTGATATCTTGGTTTTTAAATGGTGTTCCATTATCTGTGTTAATGGATAGGGGAATGCCATAGCAGAAAATGATTTATATCAGAATGAAAGAAGTGATTTCTTTTCTCGTGACATTGGCTAGGGGTACAGTTTTGATCCACTTTGTAAAGTACTCAGTGGCGATAATTATGAATTTATGTTCATTGGATGATGGGGGGTGTATCTTGCTGACTAACTCAAGTCCCCATTGATAGAAAGGCCAAGGAGTTATTAAAGGTTGTAGCTCTTGCACCAGTGCATGCATTAGGTTCCCATGAATTTGGCATCTCTTGCAATTTTTTACAAAATGATAGGAGTCCCTTTCCATAGTTGGCTAGTAGTAACCCATACATATGAGTTTCTTAGCCAAAAAAGGACCACTAGAGTGGGTTCTGCATATATTTTTTTGAACTTCACTTAGGACGGTTTGATAGTCCTCACTGTCAAGACACCTAAGGAGAGTACCATCTAATCATCATCAATACAGGGTGTTGGTGATTATGGTATAATGGGATGCTTGGTAGATAAAGGTTCTATTTTGGTTATTGGATAGATTGGATGGTAGGGTGTTCTCTTTTAGATAAGTGTATTTTTTTTGTACAAGGGAGAATCTGATTCTCCAACCTGGGTATTTGCTCAAAAGAAATCTCAACAAAGTATTCTGTGAAGTCATCTACCATATGATTCTACAGTATCAACTTCTCGTCCTTTGTTTGATAGTCATAATTCACCTGGTTGATTACAAGTGGTGAATCTCCATACACATGAAGTTCTTTGACTTTCCACTATAATGCCAGCTTGATGCCAATGACCAGTGCTTCGTATTCTCCCACATTATTAGTACATGGAAAGAGTAGTCTATATGACTTTGAAATTGTGTCTCCATTAGGTTTGATCAATAAGATTCCTACATTGGACCCATGCTAAGTATACATGATCCATCAAAATAGATTTTCTATGCTTGGGTTGTGATGTTAAAGGTGGATTCATCTGGAAATTCAAAGGTTAATGGATTCTCATCTGTCAATGGTGCATCTACCAACTGATCTATAATCACCTGACCTTTAGTAGCTCATCTGTCTACATACTCAATGTCAAACTCACTAAGTATCATCACCCACTTTGATAACTTTCTTGTTAGAGTAGCCTTGCTATGCAAGTACTTTAATGGATCTATCTTGGCTACCAATTTGATGGAATGTGTGAGCATATAGTGCCTTAGCATCTGTGATGCAAAAACTACTGCAAGACATGCTCATTCTATGGTTGTGTATTGTAGATGGTAAAGACTCTACATTTTTTTCAGCTACAGTGCTCCGCGGGTTACAATTTTGTCTTTGTGAATGTTTCTAAGTGTGGCTACATAGGTTTCTTACAACTTTGATGCAGGAGTTGCCAAGTGTCGAGCCCTAGTTTAATCCACAATTTTGTTTAAAGTTACAACCCTGTAGAAAGCACCATGTGTCACCAGCGGAGGCACTCCCTTTAAGTTTTAGTATAGCTGTGGAAGGAGCCATGTGTCTTTTATGGTAACTACGAAACCTGCCAAGTGTTAGCTTCCACATGTTTGTTTCTATATCTTTTAATGCTAAGTAAAGGATGGAGGTGGGCCACAGTTTTAAGTGTCAGTGATCCAGAGAATGCCATGTGGTGGATGTCATGCCAAAGTTAAAATATTTTTGTCCCTTTCTCTGGTGATATTAAATGTTTCTTAAATGATGCGGAACTTGACATGTGTCAACCTCTACTTAAGTTTCAAGGAGTTTCTAATAATGTTTCAAGTGTTGCAGAAAGTGCCATGTATCAGTCAGTATAGTTGTGGAGGCTACCACCTGTCCCTGTTTTCCTTCATTTGAAAGCTACCAAGCCTTTAAGTTGTGGGTCCCATTTCTAATATGTCTTAAAGTTTCAAAGCTGTGGATCGCGACAGTTGTCACCTATGGAGACCACCCGAATATAAAAACCCAGTTCTGTGAACTATTGCAGATAAAGACACATATATGTTTCTAAATGTTGCGGACCATGCTGAGTGTCTATTCCTTATAGAAGGAGGTGTGCCACATATGTTTTGTTATAGCCAATGGGCTTGTAGGAAGGAGTAACTATTGTAGATTGTAAAGATCTTAACTGTCAGAGACTTCCAGTTATCTTGAGTTCAGTTGGGCGGTTGGGATTCGATTGTTGTAGACAATCTAGAGTCAGTCTTGGGCTATAAATATGTAACATTTATAATGAATCAGTAGTTAGTTGGTTCTATTTTTTGATAGAGAAATTCATATAGTTTGTAGAGATCTAGAGATATTTTTTGTCAGAGATTTAAGAGGAAAGTTTGAGACTTTTGCTGTGACCAGTGGATATCATTTGCCTTTATTTTGTTGTTCTTGATTTAGAAGTGAATGTAACTATGCATGTATTTGTGCCTCTTATGTTGCTAGAAAATTAATGAGAAAGACTGAGTTATGTGCCTTGGTTGATATTTCTTATGTCATTGCAAATTCTCTAGTTGTGAGCCTTTGATTTTATTCATTTCATCTATTTATGTTAATCATGCAACATCCGCTCTTTAATGTAACTGAATCTTGAGGATAGTTCACTGTGCTTAATTGGAGAGAAACACTTTTACTTAGGCACATCGCTATAGATAGATTTTCTTTAATTGTATCTGTAATTCTGTTAGTTTTACCCTTTTCCTGAAAACACATTTAAGATAGAGAAGAGCCAGCTTCTTTAAAAATCTAGAGGTTGTTTTAGGTAGCAAGTCCCACATTCCTGAAACTTCCCATGTTGGTGTTGGAACCTGCGCAATTTTATATATCAACAATTTTTGGCACGCCTGGTGGGACCATTCATGAAGTTTCTGTCAAGATTGTATGAGCCAAAAAGCCATAGGGAGTCAGAGCTATGGACCTGTAACAAGAGCTCAATCTGCTACTAACCCAGACATTCTTTTGCCACTACTAATAGCTAATCCAAGGAGAAGAGTGAATCAGTTTGTAGCAGCACCAAGAATAAATATGGGAGCATCTGTAGCCCCAAGAAATTATGCAAATTGGAACACTGGCAGTCCTTTAATTCTCCCAATACCACTAGCAACTTGGGATGCTATTCTAGCCAATGCTCTGAAGGCTCTGCCTAAGTTCAGTGGGGAAGATTTCAAGACACCTAAAAAGCATTTGTAAGATGTATTTGACATCTGTATAGTGCATGTTATCACTCAACAGAATGTGGCCATAAGACTGTTGGTAGCTTCTTTCAAAGGGAAGGCTCTGGACTAGTATAGATCTTTAACCCCAAACACAATATCTACATGGGATCAGCTTGGTGACACTTTCTTTGCAAGATTTAAAGAAAAAGGTGATAAATCTTTCTTGTTGCAACAATTGATCACTATCAAAAGGGCACTACAAGAAGCAATGACTGATTTCAGCTCAATATTTCAAAAGACTTGGGAGAGAATTCCTGCTATAGCAAGACCATTACCAGGTATGGCTATTGTGTTTTACCTTAAAGCAATAAACTCATATATATCAGTGATTATTCAATCTCTTGGAGGTCAGACACTACCAGAAGCTTATGAGTTGGCAATCAAGGCTGAAAATAACTTAATAGATGCTAGAAAACTACCCCCAAGGCCTCCTATGCCCATGTTCCCATAAATTACCTTACCTTTTCCTCAAGAAGCTCCTAATCCTACAACCTGACCTATGTCTATGTATTCATTTCTTCAACAACCTGCTAAGGTAACCACCCCTGTTCAATCATCTAAAATGGATGATGTCAAGAATATTTTAAGGGCATTCTCAAATGAGATAATTAATCTAAAGAGACAACAAAGTCCTTATCCAAAACCCCCTTATCAAGGTTACCAAGGAAATAGATCTCCCTTTTAGCCAAATCAATATCATGGCCCTCAAAGGCAAGCTAATGCCCATCCCTCAAACTAGTTGGTTACATTCCCTACACCTTTACAAACTGTTCCTCCTAATCCCAACAAGGAAATTGTTCCAGGGAAAAATAATTTTGCAGATGCGACAAATGCTTGGTGCTTTCCTTGCAACAATGCCCATATGCCCAGAGACTGCCCCAGATGAAATTTACAACAAAAGATAACAGAATAGAGAGTATTATAAGGACAATTTACAACTTCTAACACTCCATATCAGTCTCCTGGTGTACAAAATGCAGTCTTGGTGGCCTAGATGCAAGGGATGTCCTTACAACAAGAAGAGGAAATAGCCTTGAGCATGCTTATTTTCATGGATTGAAGAGGAAGATTCAGTGTTCTTGAATGAAGCATCTACTTCTAAGAAGCCATTGGTGCAATTAGATTATTATACCAAAGTGAAGAGGAGAATGATGGAGCAGCCTGAAGTCACTAATAATGAGATCATGGGAGCTCCTCCATTTCAAAGTCATCAGAACATAGTCTTTAGAAAAGAAATGCCCCAGCCTGTGTAGATTCAAGTAGCCTCAGGACAAGTTCTAGAAAAGTCAAGGTACCCTTATTACTCAAAGGCCCAAGCATTAGGACCTGTGAACATGGTGGATCAACTAAAAAGAACTCTAGCACATGCATCAATTTGGGACATGTTAGCTATTCCTAAGTAGAAGACACTATTGCAGGAGGCTCTTCAAGGCCAAGAAGTCCCTAAACACATAGGTGCTAAAGGAGGATCTGCTGATAAAGAAAAGATGTAGCTCAAAGATACTGTACCTCTGTAGACAACAGTGCTGTTGAATAATGCACCTAAGGTAGGTAAACCTAAACCAAATCACTTTTATTTAACTCTAATAGTTGGGAATAACCTATTGCATAATGCAATGATAGAGTCTAGGGCCAGTACTATACTAATGCCCAAGCAAATAGCAGATGCTTTGAAGATAAAATATGAGCCACTTATAAGAGGAGTCATGTAGTTGGATGGAAAATCTATGCAAATAGGGAAAATTAAACAACTCCCATTGTAACTATATACTTGCCCTAATATAATTGTAAATCAGGATGTAGTAGTCATAAATATTCCCCCTGTATTTGGTCTATGCTTATCTAGAGATTTCATAGCCAAGATAGGAGGTTAAATGTCACTAGATTAGTCACACCTCATTCTGAGAACCAAATATGAGACAAAGATGAAAATATTGTCTGAGCCATTATCAAAAGACCATATCACAAATGAACCAACCCCAAAATTAGAAGCAACCAATGCTATGCTGAATAAAGAAGAGAGAATGTTTGTTGAAGAGTCAGGTGACTGGACTGAACATGACCAACAGGAAGAGGAGAATAATCAATTGTTGACTATGATGCAGAGTGATCCCTACAGAAACTATGACTCTACTAATCTAGGCACCTATGCTATATTTGAAGAGGACCAAGAGATCCCTAATGTTTTAAAGAAAGAAACATCACCAACTCAAGAATCTAAAAAAGACTAAAAAATGTAGACTCTAAATTTCGATGGGGCTAGAAGTAAAAATGGAATTGGAGCAGGAGTTTGCCTTACTGCCCCAAATGGTGAGAAAATTTTAAGAGCCATTCACTTTCAGTTTGCTTGTACCAATAATGATGCTGAGTATGAATCCTTGGTGCATGGACTCATGTTGGAAAAGAAAAAAGGAGTAAAGAATTTGATAGTAAGAGGAGATTCAGAACTAGTGGTGAAACAAATTAGAGAAATGGCAGTAGCCAAAAATGTAAGAATGAGATCCTATAGGCACAAAATTTGGGACCTAATAGATGGTTTTGAAGCTTTCAATATTGAAGTAGTTCCTAGAGCCCAAAATCCCGAGGCAGATAGAATGGCACAGATTGGTTCACAGTTTGACCCAGCAACTAATCTGCTAGTCAACAAAGAGTCAGTCAAAGTTATAGTGAGACCAACTATCCTAGATAATCACCAAAATTGACAAGTTTTTGAAAATGATTTCCAAGTACTCTCATTTTTGCAACAATCAGGAGAATTTGTTGATCAATTGCACCCTAAAATTGAAGAAACATATGGTGACCAAATTATTCAACTGAAGTTAAATAAGCTCCCTAAAGGATTGATTACCTTAGAACACTTGTTTGACATAGAAGATGTAAGCCTAGAGAAGAAGAGGTTTCAAGCAAATAAAGAAGATTATTCTAAAATTCAAGTTAGTGAAAGAAGAAAATTGAAGGTTGGGAATTCTACAAACCAGTAAGAAAGGGAAAGGTTGATTGATTTGTGTGAAAGATATGATAGGGTGATTGCCTGGACCTATGAAGACCTCCATGGCTATAATAGAGATATCATCTAGCACACCATAGAGCTTACTGAAGGATCTAAACTAGTCAAACAGAAGCAAAGGCCAGTGAATCCTAGAATTGAACCTTTAATGGTGGATGAGTTACAAAAGCTCTTAGAATCAAAGATTATTTTTCTAATTAAGCACTCAACTTGGGTATCAAACCTAATGCCAGTAAGAAAAAAGAATGGTGACATAAGACTCTATGTAGATTTCAGGGATCTGAATAGAGCATCTTTGAAAGATCATTATCCCCTACCCTTTATGGAATAAATTTTATAGATTGTAGCTAGATCAGAGAGATTTTCCTTATTGGATGGCATCTCTGGGTATAATCAAATTTGGTTTGCTAATGAAGACCAGCATAAGACTGCATTCACTACAAAATATGGAACATTTGCATATGCTAAGATGCCTTTTGGCCTTTCAAATGCTGGAGCTACTTTTCAATGAGCAATGGATGTAGCATTTGGGGAGCTTACAAACAAAATCATCCTAATTTATCTAGACAACCTCACTATTTTCTCTAAAAATGTTGTAGATCATTTTGACCATTTAGAGGTTGTTTTTAAGAAATGCCAAGAGTTTGGAATATCCCTAAATCCCAAGAAGTGTATCTTTGCAGTACCTCAGGGTAAACTGTTAGGGCATATAGTGTCAAAGGAAGGATTCTCTATTGATCCAAAGAGAGTCACTACCATAATGAACTTATCTTTGCCAATTAATAAGAAAGCAGTTCAATCCTTTCTGGGAAGATCAACTTTGTTAGCCGGTTCATATCTAACTTTGCAGGTCTAATTAGACCAATGACATTGTTGCTAAAAAAGGACCTAGTTTTCAAATGGACTATAGAGGGGAGACAGGCTTTTGAAGAAGTCAAGAAAGCCATTTCAACAACCCTAGTACTTAGAAACCTAGACTTTTCTAAGTCTTTCATAATGTATGTGTATGGAGGAGAATTCAATGTTGCTGTTGTTTTAACTCACAAAGATGAGCAGCAAGAAGGAGAGCACTCAATAGCCTTTTTCTCTAGAACTCTTAGAGAATATGAGGCTAGATACAATTTTGTGGAGAAGCAAGCATATGCCATGGTAAAAGTCCTTAAAAAATTCAGACATATGGTAACAGGGAATAAGATTATGATATTAGTGGATCATCCTAGTGTAAGAGAATATATTATGGAGGGTGAGATCACTGAGAAAAGAGCCAATTAGATAACAAAGATCCTTGAATATGATGTGGAAGTTAGACCCTCTAAGTTGGTTAGGGGCAAAGGATTGTGCCAATATATGGCTCAAGACATGGAGAGAATGATGACTGAAGAAACAGAAAGTGAAAATGTATTGAAAATCCAAGAGGTTGATCAAGATTCTTGGGTCACAAACATAATACAATTTATGAAGCATGGGATTTTCCCAAATGAGCTCTCCCATGATAAGAGAAGATATTATAGGCAGCAAGGGGCCCATTTTGTACTGATTGACCATAATTTATTCAGGAGAAATGTGGATGACATACTTTTGAGATGTATAGAGAAAGATGAAGCTCAAAGAATACTACATGAACTACACCATGGAGCCTCAGGTGGACACTTTTCAACGAGGACCATAGTAATCAAGGTGACTCAAGTAGGATATTTCTGGCCCACCCTATTTACAGATTGCTATCAGCTGGTTGAAGAATGCCTGGCTTGTTAGTTTTATACAGGAAAAGGGAGAAATGCAGCAATGTCTCTAAGCCCTATAATTGTGGATGAATCCTTTGGCCAATGGGGTCTTGATTTTATTGGTATGATCAATCCAGTGTCAAGTATGGGACACAAATGGATCCTCACAGCCACAAATTACTTTACCAGATGGAGTGAAGTAGTACCACTCAAGGAAGCAACAAAAAAGGTAATATTAGACTTTTTAGAATGCATTACTGCTTGATTTGGTCCTCCTCGTACTATTATATTAGATAGTGCTAAAGCATTTTTGGGGACAAAGATATTAGAGTTGTAGTAAGGAATGGGATTTATTTGAAAACTTCTTCAAATTATTACCCTCAGGGTAATGGTCTGACAGAGTCTACTAACAAGAACCTAATCAGACTCATTAAGAGGATAGGGACCAATTATCACAGAGAGTGGCACAAACTACTTAATATAGCACGGTGGGCTAACAGGATCACACCAAAGCAAGTGACAAAGATGTCTCCATATGAATTAGTTTATGGTAAACCAGTAGTAATGCCACTAAACTTAGAGATTCCTACTTTGCAATTATTGAAATGGATAAAGATTGAAGAGAATGGCCCCATGCAAGTTAGACTTGCTGATCTACTAGAAGTACAAGAGAAAAGAGGAAAGGCACATGAGTCACTGATGAAACATAAAAAAATAGTTAAGGACTATTTTGATAAGAAGACTTCAAATCCTTTTTTGAAGTTGGCTCAGTGGTTTTGAAATGGGATGAAAGAGCTGTCAAGCTAGGTCAACACAACAAATTTGAATCACTATGGACTGGTCCTTACAAGATTCATTCCTATAAGCAACAAATTCTTTTGAGCTCAAGACTATGGATAGTGAACCTAAGGAGATTCTTGTAAATGGGATCTATTTGAACCATTTCAATTAAGTAGGGGCTCTTATGTATCATAGTTAGTTAGTTTCCTTTTCTTGCTTTCCTGTTTTCCTGCTTTCTTTTCCTGCTTTCCTTTTCAATAAGTGTTCTATGAACACATGTCAGTAGCACAAGCCCCTTCTCTTTTGAAAAATTTGCATTCATTAAGGTTGTCTGTAATCCCCAAAATCCTCAAAAGTACACACTTTTGTAGCCACTCCCGTAACATTTCAAACACTCCTTTCCACGTGGCTTGCAAAAGATATGTTAATTGTTTCTCGACGTTAATGCTATTTATAAGACAGAATGTGACATTAAAGCACCATTAAATTAGAGTTAAATTCTATGTGTGGCTCTCATTTGCTTCCATCTCTCTGTTGTGAATCACTATTACCTCTAATTTCCCATCCCTAGTAAGCACTTTTAGCTGTGTCATTCCTGTGACATAGTTTCTATCTTTTCTGTGTCAAAGCTTCCCACATTCTCCCCAAAGATACAAATATGGCTAAAGCATAGTCTTCTCAAGAGGGACTCAGGATTTATGAATCAATCGACAGGCTATTAAACAACAAATCATATGCATCAGCACCCATGCAACCGAGGAGAGCCTATTCAAGAACGAGGGTCTCTGAGGTAGGGTATTCTGTCGACCCAGTGAAGGTAAAGGATTTTGCAGATGGCATCTTTGACCCAGCCCTTTAAAAATATACCAGGGCTCTCTGTGAAGGGGCACACCATAGATGTATTAAAAAAAAAGAGTGGATAGTCTGAAACTTTTGGAATGAGGATTTGGACCTCACAGTTGGCACAATTCCTAGTTCCAAGTGTGCACCTATGTCCTAACCTAATTGAATTATGCGCAAAGTTGTTTCATGCACCCTCAAATACCATACAATAGGGTCCTTTTATAGTGCAAATTACACCCAAAGCCATAAGAGACATGCTAGCCCTACAACATGACCGAACAGCCACATTTCCCACTATCGCTAAAATGCAAAAGACATGGGTAAATTTCAACAACAAGGCTAGGTTCCTCAACTCAGAAATGCAATTGGGAGATGAGAACACCTAGATGCCCATACTACCTATAGAAAGGGCACATCTTAGCCAAAGTACTCAAGAGGCACTGTCAATGATAACCTTCATTTTTGGGATGAAGGAAGACAATATAGTCTATGACTGGCAAATTGCTATCATTTTTATATTAAAGACTGTAGACAAGTCACAAGAATACCAGCTAGATCTCTCAGAGAAAATTGCCTACTCCATGGTTGATTAGCTCATTAATTTCAAATCTAAGGGAGTTTTCAGGTATTCTAGTTATCTGTTCCATTTAATGTTATATCAGAACCATAGCCTTTTTGCACAAAATATGCAATTGAACAAGTATGACCTAGATTTTGGTCAAAATAGAACTATTCCTGTGTCTGCATGAACACGTGTTATCTGAGGCATCAAACCCTTATGAGTTCTGGGAACTCTTTGTAGCCCCTGCCTTTTGCCATTTGAGTCCTGAGCCTGTAGAACATAGGTTGACACAGAGCATTAGGGGTTTCATGACCAATTTCCCAATCCCATGTGATTATTTCTTTGGGGCACAAAATACTATCATCAAGGTCCATGGTTTCAGTGGGGAGCCCATGCTACTGCCTAAAATATTAACCCCTAGGGTAGCATTCCTAGAAGTGACTCAACAAGTGTCAATGGTTGATAATGAGTTTGGCACCAATAAGAAGAAGAAGAAGATGTATGACATCCCATGGGTCAAAAGAAACATGGCCCTAGTAGTTAGAGATGCTGAACACCTGTTGCTAAGAAAGCTAGCTGCCTTGGGATTCTTCATCATTAAAGATAAATGGAAATATGACCCAGACAGTTTTATGGACTCCTAGATTAGAAACAACAAGGTCGGGGCTAAAATAGTACATGAGGGTCAACCTTTCTAGGAAGATAGAAGAAACCCTAAAGAGGATAACCCAGACTTGTATGTGGAACTAGAAGATTTGCCTTATGAAGGGCCCAGGCCATGGGAGACTTTTTATGTTAAAGAAAAGGTCTATGACCCTAGGATCAGAATGTCTGCTGGTTTAAAGAAAACTTTGAAGGCCCAAGAATGGAAGCTAGAGAAAATTGAGGCCTATTGGAAATATAGGTAGGAAATTTTAGAGTTGACACAGATGAGAAATGGGAGTCAATCTGGGATGAGTGGCATCCCTCCCCAGTCTCTAGCCCTAATACAAGAAAAATTCACAAGAAGGGTGAAGAACCAGAAGAGGACACTAAGTCAACCCACACAATGCAAGAAATAGGACATGCCTCATCTGCTATTCCTGCATCTTCCTGGCACCAATCTCTCAGTACCTTAGAGGAACAAAAAGGTGTAGTGTCAACACCAACCACAGGGACTCAAGTAGCTTCAGCTCTAGGGGTTTCTAGTTTTGTCCCTTTACCACCCTGAGTAATGGCAAATGTAGAAGAGAAGTCATCAGAAGAGGTAACAGGAGAAAGACGAAGGAAACACAAGAAACTGTACCTGTAGGAAGAGTCAGAGGAAGAAGCAAAACAACTACTACAACAACTGCCAGTCACATCTTTTGTTACTCAGGTAAGTGTCCCTCCTTCCTTTCCCCCTCTGTCTCTTTCTTCTACCTTAGGGGTGGCAATCCCAACTAGCCAAACATTTGTACCCCTGCCACTTCTGTTGTGCCTACATCACTACTTGCCCCAATTGTCAATCCTCAGGCCATGTCTTCACAGGCCATCTCATTGCCACTCTTTTCCCCCTCTATTCCAAAAAGAGCCCCTCCTCAAATTTCCCCTAGCTAACAATTATTAGCTATTCCTTATGGCCTACCTCAAGGTCATCCCTTTGCTAGGGGATACATTGCTTCACCTCCCACTTTCCAAGCTTAGGCAGATACAGCAAAAAGGGCTAGAGAAGCTAGAATGGACAAGAAGAGAAAGAAAGAAAACAAAAGCCTTGCTATGCCACACATGAGGTCACTTTTTGACCTTATTTAGCAACAGTTGACAGTCATAGATTTATCCCCAAATGTGGTGAAGCCCAATGAGAAGATGCAGCCTTAGGACTTTTCAATGAATGTTGTAGCCATGGACATGTCTCTTTTCAGACCACAAGATAGGGTTGAGCTACTCAATGAGACCACTTCTATTGTTCCAATTGACTATTTGAAAGTGTCTAGGAGGTTGCAGAAAGTTGAAAATGATTTAGCTCAGGAGAAGACAAATAGTAGCAACCTTGCTGGAGAGGTGCAATCTAAGAAGAACGAAATAGAGAATCTAAATAAACAGTTGCAAAATATTATTTCTTGTCAGATACATCAGGCAACACAAGCCCAAAATGCTTCTCTTAAATTTGAGCTAGCACAGGAAAAAGCTACAGTGAATGTCCTGAGGCAAGAGAAGGCCACCTTGGAGAAGAAGTATCAAGAAAAGTTGCAACAAGCCACACAATTTCAGCAAAAGTTGCTGAGTGAATAGAATGATGCTGCTGCAATACAGACACAACTCCTAGTAGAGCAACAAACAACAAAACAGCTAACACTTGAGTTAGCTAATAGGCCACAGAATGCTGGGCTTCTGAATCTGGTCAAAGAGCTATATGTTTCAGTTTGGAAAAAAATCTCTGAGGAGATTATCTAGCTAAGGCCATCATTAACATTTCTGTTAAATGTATAGCAGTTGTGTGAGAAAGTGGAAACTTCAGTTCAGGCCACTCTGTCTATTGTTTCTTTGAGAGTTTTTGACTCTCAACTATTGCTAAAGAAAATATATGACACAATAGATGAAATTCTGTCAGCAGTAGGGATCAGTGATAGAATGACAGCTGCTAAGAAGGTAAATGAGGTTCTAAGTTGCAATTCAGTAGCCACAAATTGCCAGGAGCTCCTAGATACTGTCAAGGAAGGAGTCAAAGATATGAAGAAACACATAGAGGATTTGGTGTAGTTGGGTCTTCTCTCACCATTTCCAGATAATAATATTGTACTGATGATTGATGATATCAAGGCCCTGCTTTTAACAAGGGAAAATTATCAAACCGTTTTTCAAGGTTTAAGTGATTCTTCATTAGTACAAGAGGTGGAAGTTGTCTTGATACCAATGGCCTAGTTGGAGTTTCAATTAAAGGTCGCGGTTCAAATTTTGTAGACATTTTTCCACAAGGATATAATAAATCTTGATTTTGCTTTTCAAGATTTACAGAGTAAACAAGGACTCTCTAATTCGGAATGGTCTGTTTACGAGACAGCTTTGTAGAATTTGTGACCCTGTGTTGTATTTTAAATACATATATTTTTGCCAAGTTTTGGGTTCTTTTTTAGTAGGCTCAAAAGTCCTATTGGTCTCCAAGAACTGTAGAGTGTAAAGACTCTACATTTTGTTTTAGCTGTAGTGCTTCGTGGGCTACACTTTTTTCTCTATGAATGTTTCTAAGTGTGGCTGCGTGGGTTTCTTACAGCTTTGATGTGGGAGTTACCAAGTGTCGAGCCCCAGTTTAAGCCACAATTTTATTTAAAGTTACAACCCTACAGAAAGCACCATGTGTCACCAGCGGAGGCACTCCCTTTAAGTTTCAGTATAGCTACGGAAGGAGCTGCATGTCTTTTATGGTAGCTGCGAAACTACCAACTGTCAGCTTCCGCATGTTTGTTTCTATATCTTTTGATGCTAAGTAAAGGATGGAGGTGGGCCATAGTTTTAAGTGTCAATGATGTAGAGAATGCCACATGGTGGATGCGATGCCAAAGTTAAAAGCTTTTTGTCCCTTTTCTAGTGATATTAAATGTTTCTTAAATGATGCATAAACTAACATGTGTCAACCTCTACTTAAGTTTCAAAGAGTTTCTAATAATGTTTCAAGTGTTGCGGAAAGTGCCACATATCAGTCAGTATAGCTGTAGAGGCTGCCACCTGTCCCTGTTTTCCTTCTTTTGAAAGCTACCAAGCCTTTAAGTTGTGGGTCCCATTTCTAATGTGTCTTAAAGTTTCAAAGTTGTGGATCGCGATAATTGTCACCTGCGAAGGCCAGCGGAATATAAAGACCCAGTTTTGTGAACTATTGTGGATAAAGACATGTATATGTTTCTAAATGCTGTAGAGCATGCCAAGTGTCTGTCCCTTATAGAAGGAGGTGTGCCACATATGTTTTGTTATAGCCAATGGGCTTGTAGGAAAGAGTAACTGTCGCATATTCTAAAGATCTTAACTGTCAAAGACTTCCAGTTATCTTGAGTTTGATTGGGCCATTAGGATTTGATTGTTGCAGACAATCTAGAGTCAGTCTGGGCTATAAATATGTAACATGTGTAATGAATCAATAGTTAGTTGGTTCTATTTTTTGTTAGAGAAATTCATACAGTTTGTAGAGATCTAGAGATATTTTCTGTCAGACATTTAAGAGAAAAGTTTGAGACTTTTGCTGTGGCCAGTGGATATCATTTGCCTTTATTTTGTTATTCTTGATTTAGAAAGTGAATAAAACTATGCATGTATCTGTGCCTCTTATGTTGCTGGAAAATTAATGAGAAAGACTAAGTTATGTGCCTTGATTGATATTTCCTATGTCATTGCAAATTGTCTGGTTGTGAGCCTTTGATTTTATTCATTTCGTCTATTTATGCTAATCAAGCAACATCTACTCTTTAATGTAACTGAATCTTGAGGATAGTTCACTGTGCTTAATTGGAGAGAAACACTTTTACTTAGGTGCATCGCCATAGATAGATTTGCTTTAATTGTATCTGTAATTCTGTTATTTTTACCCTTTTCCCCAAAACACATTTAAGTTAGAGAAGAGCCAGCTTCTTTAAAAATCTAGAGGTTGTTTTAGGTAGCAAGTCCCACATTCCTAAAACTTCCCATGTTGGTGTTGGACCTGCGCAATTTTATACATCAACATGTATTAAATCTCATAACCTACCAGTGTCCAGCTGATGTAGTAAATAGTTTTCTCCTTTCCTTTAGAGTTTTGCTATGCTAGTAACACTCCTAGAGTAGTTGGCATAGCTGAAATATAAAGCAAAAGTGGTTTGACCTGGACTGGTAACATCAAGATTGGTGGATTCATTAGATACTCTTTGAGATGTTGAAAGGCTTGTTCACATGATTCATCTCATTTGAAAGGAATATTCTTGTGCAAGAGATGTGTGAACAGATGACATTTGTCAGCTAGTTGAGAGATGAACCGCCAGATGGATTGTAACTTACCCTGTAATGACCTTAGCTAACTAAGATTCTTGGGCAGTGGAATATCCATGATTTCTTTTACTTTGGTCGGCTCCACCTAAATTCTATTAGTTGACACTATATATTTGAGGAGTTTGCCAGAGGTGACTTTGAATACACACTTCTTTGGATTTAGGCATACATTGAACTACTCCAGTCTTTGAATTATATTGTCTAATACTTCCAGTTGTCCTTCTCTTGTGAGAAATTTAGAGAGAATATCATCTACATAATCTTCCATGATTGTGTGCATCAAGTCATGAAAGATTGTAGTCATGGCTCTTTGATATGTTGCCCCTGCATTTTTCAGTCCAAATGGTATCACACACCAATAATGGGTACCCATGGACATGTGAATGTGGTCATGTGTTGATCTTCTAGTGCTATTTAGATTTGATTATATCCAAACAATCCATCCATTAGTGACAACATGGTGTGCCCTATTCTTATATCTACAATGATGTCAATGTTGGGCAAAGGGAAGTCATCCTTCAGATAAGCTTTATTTAGATCTCTGAAGTCACTACATAGTCAAATCATTCCATCTAGTTTTGAGATAGGAGCAATGTTTGAAATCCATTCTAGATTGTCAACTGGTCGGATAAACCCAACATCTAGCAGCTTCTTCAATTCTTCTTTCACTAAGAGTGCAATATGTGGATGCATTTTCCTTAGTTTTTGTTTGACTGGCTTAGCTCATGGAGCTAGTGACAAATGATGTATTATAAGATTTAGATCTAGTCCTGACATATTCACATATGACCAAGTAGAGTTAATATGTTTCTGTTTGAAGAATTTGGTGAATTTTGGCTTCTCTTGTGTAGATAAGGATTTTTCCATATGGATTATCCTTAGATTACCTTATGTGCCAATGCTAATCAGTTCTACTGGTTCTATCAAAAATTGAGGACCTCTCTTGATGTGTTAGATTGGGAATGGTGTCAAGCCTTTCATCCTTTGACACCTCAGAGAGGTTTTCACCATTGAATACATCTTTTATATTTTTACTATTTTCACGATGTACCACTGCCATAGAGTAGTTTTCACCATAAGATCTATCTTTGATTTTTACATTTTTATGACTGAAAGGCTTTGCACTCTCTCAAAAATAAGCCTTATCATTGAGTTATATAGCATATCCAGTGCTATGATCCCCTACGGGTAGATGGTCCCTAAGTTCTAGATAACCCATGATAGCCTTGTCATTCAGGAAAGTATTGAGCTTAGGGGAAATGTCTTGCAAATCATAGTCTATGAGTTCAGGATGTAATAATGGTAATGGGTCATCAGGTTGGTCTAGTTCAAGGCTAGTGATGGTTAAGATGGATGAGTTGGCTAGGTTATTGTAAGTATGGACAATGTTTATGATGATACTCTCCTCAAGTTGATCTATTAAGTGTGACATCATACTTTCCTCGCGAAACTCACTATCGTTATTTTGCTGATTGAACTCTAGAGGTCTAGGCCTTGAGCTTTGTCCCTCACAAGTTGTATAGGTAGAGCTATACTGTTGGACCACATCAACATCTTTGTCATCACAAGATAGTTCAAAAAGACTATCACATTCATATTCATTTGACTCTATCTCACTCCATTCTTGTAGTCAATGAATCTATTCTACTAGGCTAGTAGAAGTTGTCTCCTTTTCTGTCCCTTTATGCTTTTCTTTACTTTTGATCTTTTGTTTGCCTTTGTACCCTAGCCATGTAGTGTCTCAAGCTGTTAAAGAAAAAGGATGGATAGGTTCGATGATACCTTCTTTTCTTAATCCTATGGGACTATGACTATCATATCCCATTCTTTGTAAGATAGATAACCCTTAAACATATTGTTCAATTTGCAATTGGGCTTGAGGTTCTTGTGCTTTGGATTCACTATCTTCATCTTTATATAGCCATTGTAGAATATCCTTCTCATCACTTTCATCTGATAGGCTTCACCATTTGACAAAAGGAACTTTACGAGTCTCCAATGACTTGGGTTTGTTCATGGAATGTGTTTAGGGTAAAAGTGGATTTTGTTAATCTTTTGTTGTTTAGATGTTAAAATCTGCCTCTCCACTAAACATTGAAGGATCTAGGGTCAAGTGGCGAGCACTATCATACCCTAGAGTCACTTTAAGATGTAGGGAAACTTGGATTAGGGAATTAATTATCAATTTTTCATTCTCCTATGCCCAATTGACCATTAAAACCCTAATTATGTAAATACGATAACAAATTAATGAATTACGAAAAAAGCTCTTGCAGACAGGAGTAAAATACCAAATGACAAAATGCCTATTTTTGAGGTTCTGAAGAAGAATAGTCAGGGACACTAGAGCGAGTGCCCAAGTCCAAGGCACTTACTTTTCCAGGGAATCTAGACCTCCTTTGAATACTAATCAACCCTATAAATTTTATTTTCTGAAATATGTCTACAGAGGACACTGGTGCGAGCGCCCTAGTCTTGGAAGTGCTCCTTTGTCTAACTTTTCTTCAGATCCTAAATTCTTGATGCCTTCCAAGCTTTCCTAAAACTCCACCTTTTCCAAATGTGACACCTGTAACCTACAATCACAAGACTTAGTTTGGGGGTTCTGGTGTCTAGAGGCTTACATTAGTCAAACCCCAGAGGACACTTAAGTCTCTGAACACCATTTCTAGATAAAGAGGGCACGCCCTTGTGAGGTAGAGGCAAAAAACCAAAGGAATCACTAATAAAAACACAATGATATGTCACCTTGTAGTGAAGATCTCATGGAGGAAGATGCTCTTCATGCCATGAGGAGAATGATGCTCAAATCTATAAATATCAACACACAAAACATACAACTCTGCTCTTCCAACACAATAGAAAGCCTTCAATCACCTTGAGAATGCCTAGAGTTCACAATGATCATCTAATTAGAATCTAGTTTACAAATGAATGCCTACACATGCTTATATATGCATCTACAAGCACTCCCGCCAATATATTTAAAATTCAAACTTATTGTGTCGGCAAAGTGGCCTAATAACAGTCACTAACCCACACCCATAAATTGGGGCTGCCCCAAAATAGGGTTGGACTAGGGTGCAGGCACCCAAGTCCTCCCCCCTATTTTGGGTAGGGTACAACTCAAGGGGTCTAGCTAGGCCCTATTTGCCAAGGAACCTAGGTCTCAGTCCATCGGGGTGTTAAAATATGAACTAAAATGTCATAAATGCATGTAAAAGACCTGGGAACTAAACCTTATGAGGGAAAAACCCGCAAGGAGATATTTTCCAACATTACATTTATTCCCCACTTTAATGCATGTATAAATGCAAGGCCAATACATGCATTAAAGTAAGGTCACAAACACAACAAACACACCAAGCACGGAGAGGACACGCCAATCACATAGAAAACTGTAATAGGCACACAAAACATAGAGAAGATAGTTATAGTCATGTAGAACAAAAAGCAAATAGTTAATGCATGGAAGACATATTAATGCATGGAAGACAGAAATGATATCTTTTCTTTTCTTTTTCTCATATACATATGAAGTGCAAATGCAAGTACTGGAAAGTATACAAACCTCCCAAAATGTAGGAAGCACTACTCAAAGGCATTGGTCTCTACATATGGGGCAACACACATGCAATACATGCAAAACCTCCCAAAATACAGGAAGCACTACTAGAAGGCACTGGTCTTTACATATGAGGCAACAAACACACCATACAAAACAAGCACACCAAAACAAACACAATTGAAGACACAGAGAGAACACAATAGACAAGCGACAAAGTGTACCTTTTCTAGGTCCAAAACCATCTCAGGCACATTACAGGCACACACTGATGATTGGGCTATGCCGAAAACATGCTTAAGGGTTGAGTTAGTCACAGAACCGCTCCTCGCCTTTGTAGAGGACTTTTGAAAATGACAGGATGATGTAATATGCTTTGAGAAATACACCATCCCCGCTTTCATAGAGGGCTTAAGAAAAAAGATATGCATGATATCCGACCTCTGTGGAGGGCTTACATGATTGATTGATTGATTGATTGCAAACAAACTTAGAATGCAGGATGCACTACTCTAGGGCACAAGTCTCTGTATCTGAGGTCAAACACATTGCTAACATCTATAATAGATAGCTTACATTATATGCCCCCACCTTAAGGTGGTTGATATCAGTTATTGATATCAAGCACGTTAAGGTAGGAAGAAAACACACAAGGGAACATTGACTTTTGCAAAGCCCATGCCCCCCGGAGGTGACATGTACTTTATGATCACCAAATGTTCCCACAAACACATCCCTGAAAGAAACATGTTAGTGCCTACAACATCATGATAAACAACAACATCAATGCATATGATTAACCACACAAAGAGCCAACATTATACAACAAATTTAGAGTTCGAGGATAACCATGGGGCTATATCATGAAGCTCTCTGAATCGAGTACCTCTAAGGCCAGATTCAAAGGAAAACAAAGGTGTATAGAGCAATAGTACTGTTAAGGTTTGTAAATGCAATAGAAACATCATAAAATTCACTATGCAGAAAGAACAAGTGCTTCCACTAGCCAAGCATCAGATAAGATATACAACCCCATCATCATATTAGGAACTAAGTCCATTTTTTATTGCTCTCAAAAGGGACACTAGGCCTGCATCAGTACAAATGTTTGTCATCATCTGCCCACTAGATGGAAACACTAGAGGAAGGGAAAGAATAAATAAGAGAGGAGAAAGAAACGTCTTAAGGATAGTCATGTAGGAGGGTACCCCAAAGTCACCAACCACGACGCTATGTCCGTCAGACACAACACATAACAATGAAATTAGAGAGAGGCAATATAGAAGAATGATGATAAAAATAGAAGAAGGTCATAAAAGATGTGGTCTCTTGGTGTCACAAACCTTACGGGGGAATCTGAGGTCATCCCAGGAGGCCTAAACAACACATAACACATCACGGGGGAAGCACATCATGAGAGAGATAAAGGGTTAGAGATACTTACCTGGTAGCACCATCGTTAATAACATACACATGTAGGATATATCTCATGTTGTTTTAATATTGTATTAACATTAAGTTTAGGATGACAAGAGGCTTTGGTAGATTTCAAAGAATGGTATCCTATCCAGTTGTGTAGTTAATTCCAACAACTTGTAAAGGTACTCTAATTCCTTGTTGATTTACACCGCAACAATTGCCTACATAGTCATTATTTTTATACAAGATTTGAAATCCACAACCATATAGAGAGTCCATTTCTTTAGAAGAAGGTGAAGCCTCATAGGTATCATGATTTGTAGTATAGGTAAGGGTATTGTCTTTATTTTCAACCAAGGAGACTTTGTTTTTCTGAGATGTTTCAAATGATTGTTTAGACGAGATCGATGCAACTTTTGATGTGCCAGGTTTATTAAATTTATATTCCCCTATACTAAAAGGGTTAAAATCTAATGAACCCCAATCATCATCAACAAGTGCATTCGATGGTTGAGAGTCTTGCACAACATTATCAGCTCACAAATTGTTTAAGCACATATGATTGTAAATTGGTTTTTGCAATTCAATGTGCAAATAGTTATCTGGTTCAGGATCAGCATGAATAGTATCAAGAGTACCTTTGAATATAACTTTGATTGAACGATGTAGAGTGGAAGGGACTGCCCCCAATGCATGAATCCAAGTTTTTCCAAGAATCATGTTGCAAGATAAAGAACTAGGCATGACATGAATCAGAGTAGGCACAGTCATAGGTCCCACTTGTATAGGTAAAGTTATAGTACTGATAGATTGTCATCTAATAATGTCAAAACCATGGATACTTAATGGTTCTAGCTTGATGGCAAATGTATCAACTTTAATCTTATGTAATAAGTCAATGCCACAAACATTAAGAGCCGATCCATTATCAATCATAACTTATTTTACCAACGTTCTATTTATTGTGACAAAGATTATAAGAGGATCATATTGGTTTTGAACTTCAATTGATGGTAATTCCTATGGTTGAAAGATAATATATGTCTTTGTCACATGCATACTATCACATACGGCTGCTACATCATTAGGCTTAGTAGTAGGTGGGACAATCACCTTCTGTAAAGCTTCTTGGAGCATTCCATGATATGTAGGTGATGTTTGTATTAAATCCCAAAAAGAGATCTTAACCAGAGTAGCGTGAAGTTGTTTGACAAGATCATACTCTTGACCACTTTTATGAGTAAGGCGAGGTGTTGTAGGGAGCATAGGTTGAGAACATGGAAGAGAGATAGGCACATATGGTGTTTGCTTACTTTGCTTGTTATTATAGGTGTTATATTTGTGAGCAATCACATTGTGGTGTGGTTGTTGTAACACATTTTGAACACCTTGATTTGGTTGAGAAATTTGTTGTACACATTTATAAATGTAATCTGGGGGTCAACCTTGAATAGTAATTACTAGCTTTGAACAAGAGGGTGCACTAGGTGCCCCTTGGACAATGATCTTAGGAATATTGCTACAAGGTCTATTAATGACAATTGAATTAACATTATTTCCTTCTTGATTGCTCCCAACATCCATCCCTAAAGTATTTAATGTGAGAGACCTTTTCTCATCCACTAATGCTACATCTTGGTGAGGGAGAGCAGTGAGATGAGAGGAAGGTACAATATTGATAGGAAGATTAGGTGTTACATCATTGATTGGGCTATCCATGGTCTTCTCATCTAATGTTCTTGGTCTTTCAACTATGGAATCATCATCATCATTATCACCATATATTTTAGCTATTAAATCCAAAGCATTAAGAGGACTTTCACTCTCATCATTCTCAATGTGTTTTGTCAAATGTCTTATGACCGAAGGGTATGTATTCATGACATAATTGAAGCTGTCAAAATTAGATACATAGTCAAGGATTTCAAATGAGGAGCATTTAAATATATCCTTGTGATACATAGCTTGTAAATAAGTGAGCACATGAGGATTCATATTAAGAAATTTGTAGAAACTCTTGAAGTTTTTGATATATGCATGTAAAGATACGAAAGAGAAATGAGATGAAGATGCCATAATGAAATGTCTTGTAACATCAATGCCAAATCAGAAAAACTATGCAAGAGACAAGTGCAAACTATATGCAAAAATGACCTAAAATGCTTGATTTTTGGTACTTTTTAAATGCAAATGAATGAAACAAAGGGTGTTGTAAGGAATTAAGTCAAGTGAAGTAAATTATATGTCTGATATCAGTCCAAAATAGAAATAAGTTCACTCTCAACACACTCTTGATGTGAGCTTTAGTTGATGCCAAGTCAAAATATAGTGAAAATATGTCAAAATAGGTAATTTTTTCACCAAAACTTAATGCAAGAGAGCATAACAAAGGGTGTTGTGAGAAAAATTATGATGGAAAGAAAATAATATCAGTAATAACATCCACTTAGTGCTAAAAATATCCCACACAACATGGTTTCAGTGCCACAAAAAATCCTAGTGAAAATATAGCAAAAATAGGCTATTTTTCACAGTTTTTCAACTCCAAGACCTACAAAAATAGGTGTTGTAAGGAATTTTAGGAGCAAAGGAAAATAATATTAATAGTATCAGTCACCGTAATCCATAAAACTTATCACAACACACTTGGAGTGCAAACAAAGTCAAACTCTAGGGTAAAAATAGTCAAAAAGTGTGATTTTTCGCCAAATTTTCACTACAAGAGCCCGTTAAAAGGGTGTTGTGAAGCTTTTTCTGAGGGAAAGAAAATTACTACCATGTTAACAGAAAACTAATGTAAAAATATCTTTCACAACACACCTATGGTGCAAGTTTATGAAGTCGATAAGGCCAAAATTAGTGAAAATAGTTGTTTTCGAAGCCCTAGGTTTGAGATTTTGGAACAAAATGCTATGTGAATGTTTTGAAGTCTGATTTTTGATGGAAATTACATACTCTCAAATCTGAAAATTATTTTCAAGCTAAAACATGGAAAATGCCCATGCAAATTTAATGAAAATGCACGAAAATTGCTAGTTTTTGTTGAAATTTTCAATGTAAAAATGCAAATATTTGAAATTTAAATGGCAATTCACACTAAAATGCAAGACTAGAGACAAATGTAAATTTGAATTAGCCTCTAAAATCAGTGGAAAAATTTGATAAAATATTTTGCCGACAAACCCTAGATTTTGGAATTACTAGGTTACCCAAGCACTTAAATGATGAAAATTGAAAGCAAGATTTTGAATTTTTATATTTTTCTATATTCTATATCAGATCTTATGCAAAAATCATTAATTAGGGAAATTTAGGAAGAAATGACACAATTTAGTAAGCCCAACAGTGCAATTTTTTGTATTTTTTCAATTTTTTAATTTTTTTGAAATTTTCTCAATGCAATAAAGTAAATGCCTATATGAATGAATGAAATCACACCAAATCTATATGAAAATACTCAGTAAGTTGCAATTTAAGTTCAAAAACATGGTTTCACCAAAATATTTAGGGTAAAATTAGATTTTGTTAATCTTTTATTGTTTAAATGTTAAAATCCATCTCTCCACTAAACATTGAAGAATCTAAGGTCAAGTGGCAAGCACTATCATACCCTAGAGTCACTTTTAGACGTAGGGAAAATTGGATTATAGAATTAATTATCAATTTTTCCTTCTCCTATGCCCATTTGACCATTAAAACCCTAATTATGCAAATACACCAACAAATTAATGAATTACAAAAAAAAGCTCTTGCAGACAAGAGTAAAATACCAAACAAAGCAGAATAGTTGGGGACACTGGAGTAGGCGACCAAGTCCAAGGTACCTACTTTTTTGGGGAATCTAGACCTCCTTCAGATACTGATCATCTCTGTGACTTCTATTTTCTGAAATCTATCTGTGGAGGACTCTCGAGTGAGCGCCCTAGTTTTGGAAGTGCTCCTTTGTCTGATGTTTCTTTAGATCCTAAATCCCTGATGCCTTCCAATCTTTCCTACAACTCCACCTTTTCTGGATGTGACACCTATAACCTATAATCACAAGACTTGGTTTGGGGGTTGTGGTGTTTAGAGGCTTGCCTTAGTCAAACCCCAGATGACACTTAGGTCTCTGAACACCATTGTCAGATAAAGAGGGCGTGCCCTTGTGAGGTAGAGACCAAAAACCAAAGGAATCAATGATAAAAACACAATGATATGTCAGCTTGTAGTGAAGATCTCATGGAGGAAGATGCTCTTCATGCCATGAGGAGATTGATGCTCAAATCTGCAAATATCAACACACAAAACATACAAGTCTACTCTTGCAACACAATAGAAAGCCTTCAATCACCTTGAGAATGCCTAGAGTTCACAATGATCATCTAATTGGAATCTAGTTTACAAATGAATGCCTACACATGCTTATATATGTATGTACAAGCACTCCTGCCAAGATATTTGAAATTCAAACTTACCGTGTCGGTAAAGGGGCCTAATAACGGTCACTAATCGACACTTAAAAATTGGGGCTACCCCAAAACAGGGCAGGACTAGGGCATAGGCACCCAAGTCCTCCCCCCTATTTTAGGTAGGGTAGACATCAAGGGGTCCACCTAGGCCCTATTTGCCAAGGAACCTAGGTCTAATTCCATTGGGGTGTTAAAATATGAACTAAAATGTCCTAAATGCACGCAAAAGACCCAGGAGCTTAACCTTATGAGGGAAAAGCCCCCAAGGGGACATGTTTTGATGTTATTGTTATAGAATGTTTCCCATAGGACTTGGGAGATATGGGTAGCTGTGCTAGGTAAAAGGTTTGGATGATGGTATACTCTCCTACCCCCTTGTCTTTGAACTTGACTTTGAGTTTAGATGTCTTGGAGTTAGAAGGTAGTGAGTTTGGATCAACATGGGATGAAGATGAGGAAGATGCATGATTGGTGGGAATTATAACTTCGGGCTTGGACTGGATGGAATTGTAATATTCGAATGGATCAAGGTCTCCTTAGATAGTGATTTATTGGCCATTATGAGGAAAGTTGATACACTGATGGTAAGTAGATGGCACGACTTTCATCGCATGTATCTAAGGTCGACCAAGGAGAATATTGTATGCTAGTTCCATGTCTAGCACTTGGTACACCACATCTTTCACTACTGGTCCCACTCTTATAAGAAAAACAATAGTTCCTTTTGATGTCCTTTCTTCTTCGTCATATGCCTTGATTGTAATTTTCTTCTTGGGATTAATGGCATTCTGTAAAAACCCCAATGCAAGGATTAGTTTTAAAGTGCAAATATTTAAACCTACCCCTCCATCTGTTAGGACCCATTTTATTTTATGGTTATAGATGAAGGTTTTAATATGGAGGGATTCATTATGCAGTTGGGTGATAGACATATCATCTTTTTAGTGAAAGATAAGAAATAGGGTGTGGTTAGATGACCTACCATGGCCTAAAATTGCTCTTCAGCTAGATTGGTTGCAATGATGGTTTCCAAGAGAGCTTGTTCAAGGATGGCTTTGTGAGATGGAGATAAACACAAAATCTCCAAAATGGATATATGTGCATGTTGTGTATGGAGTTGGTCAAGGACATTATACTGGTTAGACGTGGAGGATGGTTTGGATGGAGCCCCTTGAAGAGTAACCTTTCCACTGCGAATGGTTACATTACAATCAGACTTTTTATTTATAGTGATCACATTGACATATGAGTCACTTTCAGAGATGTGGTTAACAACATAATAATATAACACATATGTGTAGTTTGGGTTGTTACCACCGCTATTGTTTTGATTTGAATAACCTCCCTTCTCGTAGTTGGGGAGAAGATTCTTGAATTTCAAAATGATCATCATTGGATACGTGTCCTTCAATTTTATTACCTTTAAATCATCCAGGTCTTGGATGATATTCTTTAGTCTTTGGCAATCATTAGTTTTGTGACCCTTGCTTCTAGGATCTTTACAAAAGTCTGAGTCTTTCCACCAAGGAGGTTTAAATTTAGGTTCATAATCTTGCACCATTGGAAGCATTATGAGATTGTTTGATATGAGCTTCCTCGGGGCTGATTCAAGTGATTCCCCTAATGGTGTAAACTTTTGATGAGGAGGAAAGTTTGTGGATCATGGTGCATTATTTTGAGGTTTGTTTGATGGTGTGTTATTTTGTGGATTTGATAGAGTAAAGATTAGTTGGTTTGATATCACATGTTTAGCATCAACAACACCATCATTTATAATGTTTTTGTTTTTGGTCCAAAATCATAGCTTGTCCATATTATTACTTAAACAAGGGGTGCCTTTGTAGAGTTTGATTTATCCCTTCTCTATCAAGGCTTTCTCAATGAATAAACCCATTTCAATGACCTTATTGAAGAAAGTAGGATATTGTATTTGTATTTGATAGCTCGGGTTAGCGTTTAAGTTGTGGACAAACATCTCAATTAGTTGTTCCTCTGGGATATGGTATGGACACTTGCTAGAAAGGTATCTCCATCTTTGTAAGAAAGAGGCAAAGGATTATCCACCCTTTTGTTTATTGTTACAAAGATCCAACATAGAGATTTCATGCTCAATGTTGTAGGAGAAATGGGTCACAAATTTATCCGCTAGTTCATTAAAGGTTTGGATGTTGGGAGGTAAATGGGAGAATCATTCCATTGCTTGTCCTCCCAAACTGCATGGAAATAGTCACATTAGGTATGTTTCATTGTGGGTGACTTCTAAGAAAGCAACACTAAATTCCCTTATATGGTCGTGCGGGTCACCTTTTCCTCTATATTTATCAAATTTTGGGACCTCAAATTTTGAGGGAAAAGGTATCATGACCAAACTTTTTTCAAAAGGATATGGTGAAATATCCTCTAGTGAGTAGTATTTTGTGGAAGCTTTGGTTTGAATGTCCATGAGTTGTTGTTGCAAAACTTGGATTTGTTGTGTTAATGAGTCTAAAGGGTTTGATGTATCCTTAGTCTTGTCATTTTGGGGAATTTCTATTTCATTCGAAGAGGTTGTGTCTCTCAATTTTGAGATGTCAAAATTAGGTGGTAGTTTAGTCCCTTGTTGTGCTAGCATAAGAATGTATTTTAGGGGGTCCATGTTTATGACCTTGTCCATCATTCTTTGTTATTTAGGATCTTGCAAAGCACTAACAAGTTCTTCATGTGGGACTTCGTCTTCTCCATCACTATGAGAGGGGTAGGTATAGTTTTGTTTAATGAATCCATTTCTTGTTTTCCTTTAGATTTGGATCTAGTTTCAACCATAAAATATTTGGATATGGGTGGATGCTGGATGAAATGCTTGTGAATGTAAGGGGATGTTTTTGGTAAGATGTGGTTGGGGTGTAGTTGATTGGATTTGGAAGATTTTGTGATGAGATTTTCTAAGCCTTTCCCCTTGATCTATTTGGTCAAACAAAAAGGTCTTGAGCTAAAATCGTATTAGCTATCAAAGTTTTTAATATAAAGGAAGTCAAATAGGGATAATTGGTAACTACTATTTATGTAGACTAGACCTTTATTAAGATGCTCTAATGTAGTTTTGAGGTGAAGGACGATTAATCCTGATAAGAAACTAACTAGTTTGTTTGATTTAGAGGATCTCAATAAAACCTTAGTTGAAATCTTGGTTATTTTGTTTGATTTTTTTTGTGTTTGGATGGCTAGGTATGCTATGGTAAGTGAATGTCTTAGAAATGCATATGGAATGGATTTTTATGGTTTAACTAAGTTCACAAATTGAATCTAAGCAATAATGGGTACCTAAAAATGATTTTGTTTTTCTCTCAAAATGTTAGGAACAAGCCACTGTCATAGATGCTTGGATTTATTTATGCTAGAACAGATTTTTAAATGCATGTTTCTATAAATTACATGTGCAGTTTTGAATGTGTGATTCTAGTGTTTAAATGCACTTAATAGTGTACGCACTAAAAGATTTGTCAAATGTACAAAAAAAAGGTCTCAAATGTACAATTTTGTACTTTTGTAGAGTTTGATCAATTTTTCTTGTTTTCAATGACATTTTTCTAAGAAAGTTATGTGTTTTTGGTGATGATTTTGTGTTAATTTATTGCAAGAAAATACAACAAACAAGAAGATTAGATGTTTTTATTCAAATTTTGATAAGTATTTTGTAAACAAGTACAATTCCTATGGTTGGAAAGGACAATATTTATTGAGTCCCAACTTAGATTTCTCCAACAACTTAAATCAAGGCAGACATATAGCAATTTGGTAGCATTGGCTCCCCATTGTACATCACTCACTTCTCTAGCATACCAAGTTATAGTTCCTCCAAAGAGTTGAACCTTTTGTCTCTATACATTGATTAGTGAAAATGTTGGGTGGCTCGAGAAGTTTATATTCCAACTTCCTACGTCAATAAATAGAATGATTTAGGCATCTAAAAATAATTGGTTCATAATAAGGGCATTTGTTTAGGTGGTTATATGTGCAGTGATTCATTCCATTTAGGAGGCTTCCCAATTTGCAGAGGTTAAGCTCTACAAGTTTAAATGCACCACAAGGGTACTGGGGGAAACATTCATCATTATAACATAGCAACACCTATTGTTTACAACTTTTGTCATAACACTTTTATTTATAGTGGATCAAATTAGCTTGGCTTTAGCCTGTTACTACTCAAGGTCATCCCACTTGGAGGAAACACAATCCCAAGGGTAGGCCTCTTCTAAAGGTTGAACAAATTAAATGATGGGTTTGGCATTTTGGTCACCCAAGATCGGTAGAGCATAGGCCTATCACCATTTTTCAAACATAGTAAACACTGGTTCTTTAACCTTTTAGAGTTAATCTAAATGTGATCTAATCTACCAAGCACGAAATTGACATGATAGCATAAACATGAAAAGATAGTTGATTTTAGCCTCCTAAACAAACTATGTGAAGATTGTTGTTGAAGATTTGATCAAGTTACTTTCCTTTACTTATGCTAAATGTGGATTTGTAAATACAAGATTGGCATAAAACATTTGTTTAATTTTAACCACCTAGTTTTGGACTATGTGAAATTTATATGCAAATTGTATGAGAAATGATGTGATTTACTCCTCCTAATTAAACTAGAGGAAGATTTATATGCAAGATGCAACTAAAAATTGCCTAAACTAGCTCTTAAACCTACATGAACATTCTATCAATAGCCTCCATTGATGATTGATAATACCTACGACCAAGGTTAGTATCAAATTTTTTTCAAATTCAATACAAATCTCTAACAGGAATTAGATGTGGTAAATAGACAATGGATGCATAGGAAGAAAGATTAAATGAATAGAAATACAAATGCATTGAAAGATCTAGTAAATGTGTGGACATAAGTTTTAGATGTGAAGAAAGAATGAAAGTGCAAAAAGAATGATCAGATGCGTAGAAAGAAGTTTCATATGCGTTGGACTGCTCTTTTCATTATGGATGCACAGAATTGGAAAAATGAATGTGCCAAAATGAATTGTTACGACTACAACTTGACCAAAAACTCAAAATGGAGATTAAAAATGGGGCAATGGCCCCACGGTGGGTGCCAAAATGTGATTGAACTTCTAAATCATAGAAAAAACTACTAAAACATCCAATAACTTCAATGGAAATGAGACAAATGCAAATAAATAAAAGATATAACTTTGCAAACAGATTCACCTCATGCCTTCCATTGTTGCCTATCTTTCATTGATCTTGTGTGATTATGGAGGTCTTAGAAGTTGTACTTCCTTTCTATTAAGATGACAAGGATCGAATGGCTATGTGGGGGATTATGCAATGAGACTACAATGCAATAACTAAAATGAAGGATGGAGATAGTGATATGTAGCCATGGTTGATGATAATGAGATGAGGATAATGGGTTCACAATGCAAATGGGTGGAGCCAAAGGTATGCTTGGGAGATATGGTGGAATTGCCATAGAGTAAGATTGCTAAAGCTTGAGTGTTTATCAAATGGGTGTGAGAACCTTGCTTTTATAGGCTTAGGAGAGGCCAAGTCTAAGTGTCAATAGATCCATGACTGGAGGAATTGTCTGTTACATGTATGGTTGAGATTGTTGGAATAAGGTACCATTAACATTGTAAATTCCAATATTGTATTTTATTCCATTTATTATTTGTTATTTGTAAGTACCCATGAGGGAATGAGGTAGTCTCATTGACAGTTGTAATTTCAGAGTTACCGACGACAGTTATGGAGTGACATTTACAATTGGCAAAATGTAAAAACTCATGGTAAATGAGGATAGGCATGCTCCCTTAAGGAATATACTATTTTTGGCATGTATGACAATTGTCATAAAGTTTGGTGAGTGAATCTATGATAGCTGCAAGTTGTCATAAGATTCTGTGATTCTATGATGCATATGACAAATATGTTAGTTGTATATTTCCTATATTTAGCCCAAGGTTCCTATCTTGGAAGATACTCTTTTGCTGGAATCTATGATGGTTATGACATGTCATGAGATGATGTAAGAGGCTAGATTTAGTCTTGGCTTCCCAACCTTTGCATGGTTGTTTGTGGACAAGTGGAAGGTGCTTGTAAGATGGCATTTAATGTTTGCATGTTGGGGAATCTCATGAGAGAGAAGGTGAATGCCTAGGAGGAGTTATAAAATGTTTCTATAAGTATTTGCCATGTATTAGTTGCTGCAATATAGATTTGAGGTACTTAGATGCTGCCAGAATGTTGTCAGATTGAAGACTGGTGGAGAGAGTTGAAGTGTTGTTATATTGTAAATCATTTTCAGATTAATACAAACATTGGGCCTCTTTCCTGTGTGGAGATTTTTACCCAAAAGGGTTTTCTCCACATTAAACATTGTGTTATGTGTTCATATTTCTAATTTTGTATTTCTGTGAAGCATAGTTTTGTTTCTGTGTTACAATCTCCATTAATAACATACAGTTAAAGATTGCTGAAATTTATATTAAATCAGATTTCCATTGAAGTAATGTTTCTTTCATTTCTAACATTTGGTATTAGAGCCTAGCCAACTTTGACTCTTGGGTGGTAGTGTGGAAGTTGTAGCTACAGTGGGAGATTTGGTTGCATTTGTTTTACAGATCTTGTGTTGTTATTATGGCTACATCCACCGTTGCATCAACCTCTCGAATGGACATTGAGAAGTTCAACAGAATGGGATATGATTTGTGGAAGCTGAAAATAGAAGATTTGTTAGATGAAAGAAACTAATGGTTGGCTGTTCAAAAAGAGAAGAAACCTAACGGTGTCTCTCAAGATGAGTGGGATAGACTGGATAAGAAGGCATGGGGAACCATCCGGTTGTGTCTTTTAGATGCTGTCCTGTTGAATGTCACAAAGGAAGAGACTGCATACAAGTTGTGGAAATGGTTGGGTGAGATCTATCAAGCCAAGAATATGGTAAATAAACTTTATTTAAAAAGAAAATTATTTTCCATGAAAATACGAGAAGGTGAATCAATTGCAGAGCATTTAAATTCTTTTAATTTGTTAGTGAGTCAGCTTGAATCAGTAGATGTTGAGGTTAGTGAGGAAGATAAATGTATCTTACTTCTTTGTTCTTTACCTGAGTCTTGGGAGAATGTTATCCTTACTATCACTACTAACCTCGTGGATCCAAAGTTGGATGCTCTTGTTTCAGTGCTACTGTCATAGGAATTGAGGAAGAAGAGTTCAGATAGTTTAGGGGATGCTCTCAGTGTCAAGGGAAGGTCTAAGGAAAGAGAACCTAAAGGAAATCAGAAAGGGCCTAAGGACAAGTCCAAGGGCTGGTCTAAGACTCCTAGTAAAAAGAATAGAGTTAAGTGTTGGAACTATGGTAAAAGGGGACATGTGAAGGAGTGCAGAAATCACAAGAAATAGTGGGAGAGTGCTTCGAATAAGTCCTCGAATGTAGGTGAAGAAGTTTTACTTTCTATATGTAATCTTGTTTCTAATGATCATTGGTTGATTGACTCAGGATGCTCATTTCATATGACCCAACATAAGGAATGGTTCTCCTCATATGAAGAATATGATGGAGGTAATATCTACCTTGGTGATAACTCTACATATCCGATTGTCGGGAAAGGAAAGGTATTGTTGTGTTTCAGTGATGGGAGGATTAAAAACCTCCTGGTGTTTTGCATGTTCCTAGATTATCTAAAAATCTAATTTTAGTTTTGAAGTTGAATGATTTGGGAATGCATGTGACATTTGACAAACATGGTTGTATATTGGTGAGAGGGAACTTGGTGGTAGCGAAAGGGAAGAGATTCAGGAACATGTTCAAGCTTGAAGCCACTACAGTTTATAATGCCTCCTATGTATCTGAGGCCACTACTTAAAATACATGTATGTTCTGGCACCGTAGATTGGGCCACACAAGCAATAATGTATTAAAAGCTATTAAGAATAAAAATTTGTTGGATGGTTTCTCTTATTCTAATGAGCACTTTGATTTCTATGAGCATTGTGTGTTTGGTAAACAAAACAGAAAATCATTTCCTTCAAGAAGCAATAGAGAAAAAGAGAAATTACAAATTATTCATACAGATGTGTTTGGACCCGTGGATAATGAATCTATTGGAAAATCTCATTATTTTTTCACCTTCATTTATGATGTATCCAGATTTACATGGATTTATTTTATGAAGCATAAATCTGAAGTTTTCACTAAGTTTAAGGAAATTAAAGTCTTAGTAGAGAACCAATCAGGTTTAAAGATAAAAATATTAATATCTGACAATGGAGGGGAATATTGCTCTAAGGAATTTGATGAGTTTTGCAAGCATGTAGGTATAATCAGACAAAAGATAACTCTGTATACACCACAACATAATGGTGTTGCAGAAAGAATGAACCAAACAATTATGAAAAGAGCCAGAAGTATGCTTAGTGATGCACAGTTGGATAAATAATTTTGGGTAGAGGCTATGTGTACTACTTGCTACTTGATAAACATCTCCTTGTAAGGCTCTTGACTCAACACCTTATGAAGTGTGGACAGGTAAGAAACCTTATGTTTCACATTTAAGGGTTTTTGGCTGTGAGGCTTTTGTTCATGTGCCTAAGGAAAAGTGATCTAAATTGGATCCAAAGGATGGAAAGTGTACATTCATTAGATATGGTGATAATGTAAAAGGTTATAAGCTTTGGGATCCACTAACCCGCAAGATTATCTTTTCTAGAGATGTAATTTGTAGGGAACTTAGAGCTATTTATGAACCTGAGTAGCTAAAAGAAAAAGATGAAAAGGTAAAGAGAGTGCACTTTGAGTTATAGCAGAAAGATGCACCTCAGGAAGAATAGAATGATGGATTAGGGGGTGAAGAAGAAGAAGAAGATTCAAGTAGTTCTAATGAAGATTAATCTATTGTGATAGAAGAAGTTGGTATAGATGATCATGCAAAAGAACAAATAGAGTCTCTTACTCCACCCTTGAGAAGATCCACAAGACAATGGAATCCAGTTGACAAGTATAGCCCACTAGATTTCCATTGTGTATATGCTTTATTGAGTACTAACGATGAATCTAGATCCTATAGGGAAGCTATTTCTGCAAATGATAGTGAGTCTTGGCAGCTAGCCATGTAGGAGGAGATGATGGCTTTAGACTCTAATAACACATGGGATCTTGTTCATTTGCCCAAAGGAAGAAAGGCCATAGGATGTAAGTGGGTCTTCAAAAAGAAATTTGGAGTAGATGGGTTATTGGAGAAGTATAAGGCTAGACTGGTAGCCAAGGGCTACTCCCAGAGAGAGGGAGTTGATTTTGGTGAGATATTCTCTCATGTTACTAAATTGACTTCTATTAGATTTCTCTTAGACATTGCTGCAGCTTATGATTGGGAGATTGAGCAAATGGATGTTAAGACTACATTCTTGCATGGAGATCTTGAAGAAGAAATTTATATGCAACAACCTATAGGTTTTGAGGTAAAAGGAAAAGAACATTGGGTTTGTAGGTTAAAGAGGTCTCTTTATGGTCTAAAACATTCCCCCAGAATGTGGTATCAAAAGTTTGATTCATTTGTTTTGAAATTGGGTTTTTTTAGAAGCGAGGAGGATCATTGTGTTTACATTCATTGTGTTGATGATTCTATACTAGTTATTGCTTTGTATGTTGATAACATGTTGTTTTTCAGCAATACTCAGGGTATGGTCAGTGAGCTTAAAAACCAACTTTCAGGTATATTTGAGATGAAGGATCTCGGTGCTACAAGGTATATTTTGGGAATGAAGATCAGGAGGGATAGAGTTAATAGAAAGCTTTGGTTGTCACAAAGTAAGTATGTGAATACTATTTTGTAGAGGTTTAGTTTACAGGACTCTAATCCAGTTAGAGTTCCTTTACCCATTGGTACTAAGCTTTCATTAGATATGTGTCCAATCTTGAGGATATGTCTAATGTGCCATATGCTAGTGCTGTAGGGAGTTTGATGTATGTAATGGTTTGCACTAGACCAGATATTGCTCAAGCAGTGGGAGTTTTGAGCAGATTTATGTGTAACCCTGGTGGACAACATTGGAACTATATGAAGAGGGTATTTAAATATCTTGCAGGTACTCTTGATCGTTGTTTAGTTTATTTTGGTACTGATAGTGCTAATAAATCTTTGGACATACAAGGTTTTGTTGGTGCAGATTGGGCAGGTGACTTGGATAGTCGAAGGTCCACTAGTGGCTATGTGTTTATTCTATTTGGAGGTGCAGTGAGTTGGTTGACTAAGAGGCAGCCCATAGTTGCTTTGTCCACCACAAAAACAAAGTAAATGGCTGCAACTCATGTCTTTAAGGAGGCAGTTTGGTTGAGAAGACTATGTACAGGTATTGGTTTTGATTGTAGGAACATCCAGATTGGTTGTGATAGCCAGAGTACTATCTATTTGGCTAAGAATCCCATGTATCATGCTCAAACTAAGCATGTTGATGTTCAGTATCACTTTGTTCTAGAGTTGGTTGCAAATGGAGAGATTGAGATGAAGAAGATAGACATTTAGAAGAATGTTGCAGATTCATTGACCAAACCTGTGAGCACATAAAAGTTCGTGTGGTGCAGAGAGGCCATGGGCCTTGTTTCTAGTGCCTGGTTATTTCATTTGATTTCTTATGGGTTGATTTACAATGTATAATGTCACATGGGAGAATGTTGGAATAAGGTGCCATTGACCTTGTAAATTCCAATATTGTATTTTATTCCATTTATTATTTGTTATTTGTAATTAGCCATAAGGGTATGAGGTAGTCTCATTGATAGTTGTAATTTCAGAGTTACCGGTGGTAGTTATGGAGTGACATTTATGGTTGGAAAAATGTCAAAACTCATGGTAAATGAGGATAGGCATGCTCCCTTGAGGAATATACTATTTTTGACATGTATGACAACTGTCATAAAGTTTGGTAAGTGAATCTATGATAGCTACAAGTTGTCATAAGATTCTGCAATTCTATGATGCATATGATGGATATGTTAGTTGTATATTTTCTATATTTAGTTGAAGGTTCGTATCTTGGAAAGATACTCTTTTTATAGAATCTATGATGGTTATGATACGTCATAAGATGTTGTAAGAGGCCAGATTTAGTCTTGGCTTCCCAACCTTTGCATGGCTATTTTTGGACAAGTGGAAGATGCTTGTAAGATGGCATTTAATATTTGCATGTTGGGGAATCTCATGAGAGAGAAGATGAACGCCTAGGAGGAGTTAGAAAATGTTTCTATAAGTATTTTCCATGCATTAGTTGCTACAATATAGATTTGAGGTACTCAGGTGCTACCGGAATGCTGTCAGATTGAAGATTGGTGGAGAGAGTTGAAGTGTTGTTGTATTGTAAATCATTTTTAGATTAATACAAACATTGGGCCTCTTTCCTATGTGGAGTTTTTTACCTGAAAGAGTTTTCTCCATGTTAAACATTGTGTTATGTGTTCATATATCTGATTTGACATTTTTGTGAAGCATAGTTTTGTTTCTGTGTTACAATCTCCATTAATAACACAGTTAAAGATTGCTGAAATTTATATTGAATTAGATTTCCATTGAAGTAGTGTTGCTTTCATTTCTAATAGAGATGAGGGAGATACTCGTGGGAAATGTTCCTACTGCATTTACAACATAGAGGAATATGTGGATCTAATAAGCCACATGTCAATGACTTGTGAATTAAAAGTGGAAGACTATGAGTAGATTGTGGAAGGACTCTGGATCTATAGGAATGTCAGAGATGAACTATGATTTGAAAGACAAGTGTCTTAGACCCTGGAGATGATTGAGAAATAATAGGAGACATGATGGAGAAGAAATATGGAAGACTAGAGGATAAATAGGACATGTGGGTGAGGGTAATTAGATAATTACATGTTAAAAATATTTAATTATGTGTTTAACATGGTGAGGTGTAAGGTGAGGTGGAAAGTGATGTGGATTTATGAAATTAAGACTTTGGGATAGAGGAATTTATGATTCAATAAATAATTTAGGATTATTTAATTAGATAAGACATTAGAGGAATTTACATGATTTAATTAAATAAATTGATTTTTAGGGAATAATGAACCAATTAAATAAATTATAATATTTATTTAATTGATAGATGAAATATGAATTAAAATAAATATTAAAATATATATTTAATTCGACATGAGCCATTTTTAGGTGTATACAGGTATAATATCTACAAAGGTGCATGTTGTTGATCAGCTCTGGTAGCGGTTCACCTTCTGGGGTAGCAAGTTTATATTCTTCCGATCCATATTCAATCATTATCACATAGGGACCCAGCTAGTTTGGTTCAAAATTTCTTGGTTTCTCCCATTCCTTTTGATTCTTGGGGTTCTCCTTCAGGACCAAGTCTCCAATATTGAATTGTTGAACTCTAACCCTCTTTTTGTAACTGCATGTTGAAGATGATTATGATACGCTTGTAAGAGTAACAAGGTTTTATGCCTTCTTTGAATGCCCTATAGTCTTCATCATCCACAAATTGTTTCAATGATACTCTCAGGGAAGGTAACTCAACCTCGATGAGTAGGATTTCTTCATAACTATAGAAAAGGGAGTATGGTGTTGCTTTGGTGGGAATGTGGATGCTAGTGCAGCAAGCGCACAAGGTGAGATTGAGTTGAAAATGCCAGTCATGCCTAGCATCATTAATAGTCTTCTTGAGGATTTATATAATGGATTTATTTGATGCTTCAGTTTTACCGTTACCTTGCGGGTAGCATGGAGTGGAAAAATGGTGCTGGATGTGGAATCTTTCACATAGTTCATGAATGTCTTGATTTTTTAAAGGGCAACCATTATCCATGACAATAGATTGAGGCATGCCATACTGGCATATGATATAGTTGAGGATGAATTTGGTGATCCATTTACCAGTAATGTATGTCATGGGGATTGCCTTAATCCACTTTGTGAAATATTCAGTGGTGGTGATGATTAATTTTTGGTCATTGGTGGAGGTGGGATGCATTTTGCCCATGAGATCAAGTCCCCATTGAGAGAATGGCCATGGAGATGTAAGCAGTTACAAGTCTTGAGTAGTGCATGCATAAGAACTCTATGTATTTGACATTGTCTATACATTTTGGTGAAGTGATCAGCATCTTTCTCGATGGTGGGCCAATAGTATCTAGCTCTTATGATCATTTTGGCTAGAGCAGGACCACTACAGTGAGCTCGTGTTGAAAATAACTAGACAACTGAGAGGGATGGGTTGAATTAGTTGTCTTATTTCTTTAACCAATTATGCACCTCAAAACATTAAACACATGTCCACTATTTGTTATGATTAAATCATGAAAGCATAAACTCAAAAACACAAACACATTTGTAAGATCATACACAAGAGACATCAAAATTTTTACGTGGAAAAATCTTGTTATGGGAAAAACCACTGTGGATGTCAGTCCACAAGATATATAAGATATAGAAATACCAAAAATTAAAGGTTCACTACTAATAGGGCTCACTACCCAGAGAAAGGCTCACTACCAAGAGGGTGGCTCACTACCATGGGGTGGCTCACTACCAAGGGATGGCTCACTGCCAAGGGGTGGCTCACTACCAAGGGGTGGCTCACTACCAAGGGTTTGTCCTAAGAAAATAACATCTACTCCATGCTTGAATTCAGTTCCATTGAAGCACAATACTGTTCTTGTACTCTTCTCTTCTTTCTTCACTTAACTTCACATCTTCACACAAGGACATGTTTTCCATGACCAAATTACAAGTATAGATATCATTCATCAACCTTCGAATGTACATCAAGATCAGCATTACATTCATCAACCATTGGAACAATCTCCAAGGCCAGTATTATAAATATTTACAAAATATGTCTTGACCTAATACAAAATTATGCTAAGGGAATATAGTAAAGATGTATGTAGACCATGCCATGCCTTAGCTAGGACTCAAACCTGATCTTCCATGCCACAACACACTTCTTCAATATTCAATAGATCTCCACAATCACTCGAATTAACCAAGTCAGCTAAGACAAGTTACATGCTATGTTATCTAGGAAAATCTTCAAACACAATCTTAATTCCTAAGTGCAAACCAATGCAAAGGTCAAAACACAATCAGGAGGCACCCACAAGCATGTTGTAATCACCAAGAGCAACAACACAAACTCTAACCACTTTATCTATGAGATTCTTCATACCAAAGCACATCAACTTCATTGTCTTCAACTGTTATAAAAGAAAGATAGCTTGTAGACCACAAAATCATGAACCATTGTAGTTGTAGGCACTAATCATCATTCTAGATGTCCCTATAGAACTACAGAGCAAAATACTTCAATGTGGAGGAATACAGAGAAAAATATTTTCTCCAGCCTGTCACTAGTGAATAATCAGAAAAAGTAGGTTTTACTCTGGTGAATGAAACTTAGTAAATTCTTCATACTAGAGGCTCAAACTTAGGATTTAGCATCTTCCAACATGCCCCTAAATAACTTCCAATCTACAAACCAAGATCATCATTCAACACATAATGCAGATCAATCTTTTGGACTATTCTTCAGTATGAAACTTACTGTCTTCACTGTGATTCACTATTTCCTTTCTAATTCTTCCGGAGGGGCTAAGTTTCTCAATGTCCTCAACATACAAGGATTCTAATCAATCAAAAGATAAGGATATAGTTAATGCCAATGACAACAAAGATATGTTGACATCAATGACAACATTGATTAGGCACATACTTGCAACAATCTCCCCCTTTTTCATTGATGACAACATATGATGTGAAAAACTATAACAGCCATCAAGGAAAGATTCTCCCCCTATCTTCTTACACATATGCATTCCTTTGTATTTGAGTTTTTCACATGATTTCTCTCCCCCTTTGACACTAATGGAAAAGGGCACATACTTGCACTTTATTATTCTAAACAAAACTCTCTTCTGAACTCTCTCCATTTGACAACTCCCCCTGAGAAGTAGCATGTACAAGAATCAATCTGGGTCTACAAGTGGAAATCTAAGCACCACCAAAATGATGCACTCTTGTGCATCTTAGTTTAGAGTAAGAAGGGTAATAAACCCTAACTTTTCTCTAAGATACTCAAAAGTATCCTTAGGTAGAGGCTTGGTGAAAATATCTGCAATCTGATATTTTGTAGATACATACTCCAACTTGACCTCATTCTCTATCGCCTTTTCTCTTAGAAAGTTATATCTTATGAATATATGCTTTATCCTTGAATGCATTACTAGATTCTTTGATATGTTTATGGCACTTGTATTGTCAAAAAAGATTGCAATTGGATCTTCATACACAACTCTGATGTCCTACAATGTCTACTTCATCCATAATACTTGAGTGCAATTGCATGATGCTGCAATGTATTCTACTTTTGTAGTAGACACAGATATTGAGTCTTGTATCTTGCTTAACTAGGATACTAGCCTTTTTCCCAAGAAGAATGCACCTCCACTTATATGTTTCTAGTCATCCACATCTCTAGCCCAATCTACATCAATGTATGCACTGAGAGTGCAATCATTGTCTTTTGGCTACCACAAATTGTAATCTATTGTGCCTTTAAAATATCTCAGTATTCTCTTAACTGCCATTACATGTGACTCTTTAGGTTCTTCTTGAAATCTTGTGATAAGACAAACTACATGCATTATGTTAGGTCTAGTTTGAGTCAAATAAAGCAATCCTCCAATCATGGATCTGTACCCCTTTTGATTTTCCATAGGTGAATCATCATTTTTACTTAGTTTGCAACTAGTCATCATGGGAGTGCATACTAGTTTGGAGTCCTCCATCCCAAACTTTTTCAACAACTCTTTCAAATACTTAGACTAAGAAATGAAGATTCCTTATCTGATTGATTGATGTGTAGGCCTAAGAAGTAATTCATCTAACCAAACATAGACATTTAAAATTCACTTTGCATTTTGTTAGAAAACTTCATGCACATACCCTCATTGCCTCCAAAGATAATGTCATCAATAAAGACTGCAAGAATTAGGATTTGCTTATCATTAATCTTGAAATAGAGATTGCTATTAGTAGTACCTCTATTGAATCTTAATTATACCATATACTTATCCAACCTTGCATACCAAGCCCTGGGAGCTTGTTTTAGTCCATATAATGCTTTCTTCAATCTGCACACCAAGTCACCCTGATCTAATGATTGAAGTCCTTCCGATTGTTCAATATAGCCATCTTCTTTGAATTATCTATTCAAGAATGTAGACTTCACATCAAATTCATATACCTTGAAATCTTTGTAGGTTGCAAATGCTAAAAACATTCTTATTGCTTCAATCCTTGTCATAAGTGCAAATGTTTCCTCCAAATCTATTCCTTCAACTTGAGAGTATTCTTTGCATACCAACCTTGCTTTGTTTCTTACAACTTCACCATTTCCATTCATCTTATTCATGAAGACCCATTTGGTGCCAATTACATTTTTATCTACTGGTCTTGAAACGAGATCCCAAGTCTGATTCTTCTCTATCTGCATCAGTTCATCTTTCATAGTTTTTATCCAATTCTCATCATTGCAAGCCTCATTTATAGTCTTAGGTTCAATCTTGGAAATCAAATATAAATTAAATTATTCTTCTATAGCTCTTCTTCCGGTGAAAATTCCTTTGCTCTTATCTCCTATGATCTGAACTTCAGAATGATTTAGTCTTACATACCTTGGTGTCTTGATGACAATTTTTGGAGCTTGTTCGTCTTCATCTAAACTGTCTTCATGTTGTACTACTTCTTTTCTTACTGAAACATTTGGTTCATCTAATTCATATCTATTTGATACCTTTTCCTTTCTTTCATCAACTTTGATATTTTCACTTTCAATGACCTTCTTCAACCTATTATTATAGTATCAGTAGGCCTTGCTCTTGGTAGAGTATCCAAGGAAGATAATTGTTGGTGATTGTTTTGAGACAGTCACAACAATAGTTAAAATTCACATAAAATGAACCAAAACTGACTTGAAAGATATGAAAGAATCAGTTAAGATTTGCTTAATCCCAAGTTTAATATGGTCAGGTCTTCACCTATTGGGCAAATTCACTTGGTTGATGTGAAGCTATAATGTTCAAGGGGCCTTACGTGATTTAGGGTTTCTTGTTGGTTAACTGGACTCAAACTTATGCAAGGAGATTATGAATATCAATGTGTTGTTCATTCCTTTTGCATCAAAGTGTTACTATCTTTACAAATCTTTAAGTGATTTGTATTATTGCAATCTTTTTTTTATCTTAAATATTATGAAAACTGTCTACTTTCAACTCAGTTATGCATGCCTTTCAAATATGAGACAATTTCCTTTAAATTTCTACATTTTAAGCTAAGCATTTTCAGATGGGTTGGGAAGAGTTAGAAAGATCTAATCTAAACTTCATTCATTCTACCAAAGGATCTAATTGTTCTGTTATGCACTATATAAATCATACATCAATTTGATCAAATCCATAGACTAAACCCTAAGTGTAAGTTCTAAGCATTTTCACAAACATACACCAAAAATTGCAAGCTCCAAGAGAAAATGTTTCAAACACAATGAAGAGCAAGAAAACACTCAGAAGATAGATACATAATTCCATATTCAATTGTATTAGAAATAGACAGTCATATAAGATTTGCAATGTCTGAATGACTCTTAGCTTCATTGATCAAACTACAGAAAACTTACAAGCTTTACAGATACAGAAAGGAGGTAGGATGTTCCACATGCTCCTTGTTGTAGACACAGGCGACCTCCTTCTACTCCTAAACTAAAAGGTCCCTCTATCCAAAATGTTATGTTTTTTACAAATCTCTACTGCTACAAATCTCTATGTAGCCCCTGTGTAGAATTTTACAGTGTATAGAGGCACCATATATAGACTTTTTGATTCTCCTCAATACAGCTCAAAACCCTAGTTAAGCAATGGTTCAAACCTCCAGTCATAGCAATAAATGCTAGAAAACAAGTCCCCAAAAATATCTGTAAGCATACATCAAATCTGGGTGAAATATGCCCTTCTAGAAACCCTAGCAGCTCAATAATAACTTCTGTTGTCTGTTGCAATAATGTCTTCAGCTACATTTTGTCTTCATTAATAAAGACCCTTGACTTTTTGCACTCCATCTTTATCTTCCTCTGCTCCTGAGATCGGATCTCCTTTGTATGATGTCATCACCATCAAGTTTCAACTCCCTTTTCAATTGCAAACCTGCAAAAAAAAGACAAGCAATAAGCATCATTTCACTCAATAAACCAGCAGGAAATTAAACAGTTATTAAATCCAATCATGACTATGTAAATGCACAAATTAGGCCCAAAATCTGTGAAAATTACACATTCAAATGCATATACAGCACTAAAACCAGACGGGTCAACCATCGTTGACCAAAAATATGCATTCAGGCTCAAAACAAATGCCTCAAAAACCCTATCACACTGCTTTCCCATTCATTTCCTTGTTCAAATCCATGCATATCACCCTTGTATGTATCTCTTCATATGCATGTACATACAAAGAATATTCTGTGCCTAACCCCTTTTGATTCTGCCTTCGTATGCTCCCTAATGTATACCCATTGGAATGCACATTTCGATATACAAGTCAGACATGAAACATCTGATAAATCGCTTTTAAATCCACTTGGATTATGGCCTGCATGCATAAAGCAATGTATAAAGTGCTATATACACCCTTCAGACTTATCACTATTATAAACGGTAATTTGTAACCTATCAAATCCGCAATGTATCTCTTGATATACAAATCGGACGTGATACATAGGATAAATCTGATTTCAAATTCATTTGGATTTCGACTTGTATGTTCAAATTTGCATATCGGTTTATATATTAGAAACATACAAATGCAAAAAAAATATACAAGCATTTTCACTATTTTAATTTCTCTTTTGAGTCCACACCACGTATGTTGTTTTGTATCTTTCGATATGCACTGTTTAAAACATAGATGGACTTAACCTTGCTTGATAAATTTTCAGTTCCGGCGCTTGTATATGTGCAATGTATGTTTGACAATATACAACCCAGAATTATACAATGATTTAACATTGTTTAAAACCCTTTTCATGTCTGCCATTGTATAATTCATTGTATGTTACTCAAAAATACAAGCCTGCGAACATATACAACAAATTAACCATGTTTCATAACATTTGAACTCCGCATGATGTATATTGCCAATGTATATTTTACCTTGTATATTTTGACCTACCAAACATACAATGTGAGATATATGTAACAGAACTCAAATACCTATTCATTTCAACTCTGAGTTATTTTAGATCCATCTTGTATGTATACATAAAGCTCTTATTTAAAATGCATACAAGGAAAAAAAAGACATACAATCGGCTTTGTATATGAAAGAGATATACAAAGGGCATTGTATGTACATTTCAAATGACCCAATCATGTAGGCAACCCTACCATATGAACCTGATTGCAAATGTGACTAAGTATAAAATGACTTTGCACATACAAAGGACTCTGTATATGCAAAGCGATATACAAACCTAAATGTACATTTTACCAAAATGATCATAACTAGCAAAATATGGCAAATTTTAAGATGGTTCAAAAAGTAACCCTAGTTCATTTTTCACAAGGAATCTAACCATATTATGCCCTGGTACTAAAAATGCATTTTTTCTCTATTTCTATCAAAGTTTGTAAATTTAACCCTCTTTTCCCTTTTACCACCAAACAAAACAAAACACACACAAGCAAAAGCAACAGCCATAGCAGGGGTCCTCATTTTGCTAAGGAGTAAAATGGGGCGTGTTGTGAACATCACAACAACTAGAAACCAAACAAAATAATTAAATTCAAAGCATTAAGGAAACTAAATGGAATAAATTCATAACTTCCAACTATCTTTCTTGCAAATTATTATTCAACTTGAGACCCAAGGTATTCAATAAGGGTGCATGAATTTTTATTTTTAGTTTAAGTGTGTGCATGTGATTAATTATCCTCATCTTGAAGATCAGATGAACAAACTAGTGACTGATATTAGCCTTCGTAGTTGAGGATATTCCCTCATAGCCAACTAGATACAGCCTTGCTTCTAGCAAGCATCCATAGCCCCAGCAAGGTTATCGTTACAATTCTCTTAAGTAGAGCCCCATTGCCAGTGAGCGTCCATAGCCTCGGTAGAGTTACTTAGATGGCTTAATCTGGATTTTTAGTATTATCCATTTTATTTATTTATTTATTTATTTATTTTTATGTATTTGATATTTTATGATATTTTGATGCTTGATAGAAATTTCACAAGATATAGCAATTTGTAACTTTATGATGCAAGGAATTAGCACTTACTAAAATTAAGTTGAGAATTGTAATGGTAGCAAGGGTGACCTCAGATTGTTTACCTAATATCTACACTGGCAGGTTCAACAAAACCCAAGGATTTTAGGTGTGTCATCATGAGAAACTTCCCTTGAACTCTCAATCACTATCATTGAATACTAAATTTTAGAAACTAAACAACTCTCTACATTCATGACAGTCACAACAAGTTATGCATAAATTACAAATAATTGACCTGAATATTGTAAATTTCCTACTGTTTTCAATAGTTGCGAGGCTGCTCCTTAATACTCCAAATAAAGACAAAGATCCCTACTGAGGAGACAACAAACAACCAAACAACAGACTGTACAAACAAAAGAAAAGAAAAATAGAAAACAAAGTAAAAAAGCAAAACTGTACAAACAACTAACCGACAAAGCAAGACAAGGAAACAAAGAAAAGAAAATAGAACAACTAGCATACCAAGCTATATACAAGCCTCTACAAGGCAAACAGAACCTAGGAAAAGACCCAAAGACACATGCATTTGCATATCTCCTTAGATTGTGCAGGAGTAATCGGGCACTAGTTATGGTTCTCAATTTAGCAAATTTATCTTTAAATTCTAAAAAATTCTCTTGTACTCTAAATTCACTATGTTTAACAGGATGATCTCTAATTATCAGCAATTGAGGCAACCCATCATGTTCATGACTAATCCATATGCATGTCCTATCCCTTAAATTTCCATAATCAAAATAGTATTCAACATTATTCACTGAGGAAAGGAAAGAGACAACCTGATGTATTTTTAGCTCTACTGGACATGCATGTTTATTGATAGCTGGCTCTCCATTTAACCCTATACTTTCATTGCCTAGCTCCATGTCAGGTCTTTCTTCAAATTGAAAGATGAATGACTCTAGATGTATCATTTCTTCATCTTTATCTAGCTTTGTTCCTTCATTTTGGATGTTCAGTTTATCCTCAAATTCAGCAAACCTCTCAATGTTCTCATCAGTTCCCTACACATCAGCACTTAAGGGAGTATATTCATCATCATAATTTGACATACAAAAATTAATCATTTCTAGATCACTTGAGAGTAAAGGTGGGACAACATCTCTTGATTGGTAGGAATACTCCCCTGTTTTATTTTCAAAATAATGATGGGGTGATGTCTGATTTTGCCCAGCAATAGCATGATCCTCTGTACCTTCCATTTTCAAGAATTGTTTATCAGATGACTCATATTTATCATCTAGTGTGGAGTTTGATTCTATTGACTTGCAACAATCTTGAACTTGATTATTCAATTTAAGCAAGCTAGATAGTAAATCAGCATTAACTTCCTTTTCTATGACTCCATGGGCTACTATAATAGGAATCTCATCAGTTTTAGTGCACGTCAATTCTTCCATCTGTCCACATTTCTCTTTACCATAAAATGACTCAAGGAAAGATGTTTTACTATCCTTTCCTATGACTCCATCATTTGTTGATACAGAAAAATTCTTGAGCAAATTATTTTCATAAAAACTTTTCAGGTCAGATCCAGAGATTTCATCTTGACAAGTGTTGCTTAGTAACACAATATTTTTATCAAGTAATGAATCAAGATGAGCCTCACCTTTCTTTTCTTTTTCATTAAATCTACTTTGCTTATTGTCTAGAAAATGGACATGAGCTGTGATTTCCTCCCTGTATTTTTTAGGATATTTATACCTTTCACTAACCTTAATCACACTTGGACCTTGACAAGAAAGTAGATTATTTTTCTTACCATCACATGATTCTAGAAAAGATATTTTACTATCCTTTATTTCTAGCATTGGTTCCATCTTTGCATTCTCTGAACATTTAATGACTGCTGATATTGCATCCCCCTACTGCTCCATAATCTCCTCATTTTCCTACCAAGTTTCAACCTTATACACATTTGAGAGAGAGATTAGTCCTTTTAAATATAAATCTAACCTTGTAAGAAAAGCCAGACAATTAATTTCACCATGCTCTGTGGACTTATGTATCCTACACCTTCCAAATAAGCCATAGTTAGATAAATTATCAGGATACAATTTCCTATTTAAAGTTTCCTGAAAGACAAGAATATAAACTTGGAATTTTTCCTTATATGAGTCCATTGAAATGGGACCATGTTTTCAAACTTTTAAGTTTTTGAAATTTTATGAGATCTGACGTATCTCAGAATAAAGCATTAAAACTTAGAAAATTAACCTTAAATCCTATCAGGCACTCCTTCTAGCACTAGAGAAACTATTGGTGATTGTTTTGAGATAGTCACAACAATAGTTAAAATTCACATAAAATGAACCAAAACTGACTTGAAAGATATGAAGGAATCGGTTAAGATTCGCTTAATCCCAAGTTTAATATGGTCAGGTCTTGACCTGTTGGGCAAATTCAGTTAGTTGATGTGAAGCTGTAATGTTCAAGGGGCCTTACATGATTTAGGGTTTCTTGTTGGTTAACTAGACTCAAACTTATGCAAGGAGATTATGAATATCAGTGTGTTGTTCATTCCTTTTGCATAAAAGTGTTACTGTGTTTACAAAGCTTTAAGTGATTTATATTATTGCAAGCTTTTTTTTGCTCTTAAATATTATGAAAACTGTCTACTTTCAACTCAGTTATGCATGCCTCTTCAAATATGAGACAATTTCCTTTAAATTTCCACGTTTTAAGCAAAGTATTTTTAGATGGCTTGGGAAGAGTTAGAAAGATCTAATCTAAACTTCATTCATTCTACCAAAGGATCTAATTGTTCTGTTATGCACTATATAAATCATACAGCAATTTGATCAAACCCACAGACTAAACCCTAAGTGTAAGTTCTGAGCATTTTCACAAACATACACCTAAAATTGCAAGCTCTAAGAGAAAATGTTTCAAAAACAATGAAGAGCAAGAAAACACTCAGAATATAGATGCAGAATTCCAAATTCAATTGTATTAGAGATAGATAGTCATATAAGATTTGCAATGTCTGAATGACTCTTAGCTTCATTGATCAAACTATAGAAAACTTACAAGCTTTACAGATACAGCAAGGAGGTAGGCTGTTCCACACACTTCTTATTGTAGACACAAGCAACCTCCTTCTTCTACTTCTAAACTAAAAGGTTGCTCTATCCTAAATGCTATGTTTTTTACAAATCTCTATTGCTACAAATCTCTATGTAGCCCCTATGTAGAATTTTATAGTGTATAGAGGCACCATATATAGACTTTTTGATTCTCCTCAATACAACGCAAAACCCTAGTTAAGCAATGGTTCAAACCTCCGGTCATAGCAATAAATGCTGGAAAACAAGTCCCCAAAAATATCTCTGAGCATACATCAAATCTGGGCAAAATATACCCTTCTAGAAACCATAGCAGCTCAATAATAACTTCTATTGTCTACTACAATAATGTCCTCAGCTGCATTTTGTCTTTATTAATAAAGACCCTTGACTTTTTGCACTCCATATTTATCTTCCTCTACTCCTGAGATCGGATCTCCTTTCTATGATGTCATCACCATCAAGCTTCAGCTCCCTCTTCAACTGTAAACCTGCAAAAAAAAGACAAGCAATAAGCATCATTTCACTCAATAAACCAGTAGGAAATTAAACAGTTATTAAATCCAATCGTGATTATGTAAATGGGGAAATCAGGCCCAAAATCTATGAAATTACATGTTCAAATGCATATACAGTACTAAAACTAGTCGGGTCAACCATCATTGACTGAAAATATGCATTCGGGCTCCAAAAAATGCCTCAAAAACCCTATCGCACTACTTTCCCACTCATTTCCTTGTTCAAATCCATGCATATCGCCCTTGTATGTATCTCTTCATACTCATGTACATATAAAGAATATTCTGTGCCTAACCCCTTTTGATTCCACCTTTGTATGCTCCCCAATGTATACCCATCGGAATGTACACTTCGATATACAAGTCGAACATGAAACATCAGATAAATTGCTTTAAAATCCACTTGGATTATGGCCCACATGCATAAAGCAATGTATAAAGCGCTGTATACAACCTTTGGACTTATCACTATTATAAATGGCAATTTATAACCTATCGAATCCACAATGTATCTCTTGATATACAAATCGGACGTGATACATAGGATAAATCTGATTTCAAATTCATTTGGATTCCAGTTGTATGTTCAACTTTGCATATTGGTTTGTGTATTAGAAACATACAAATGCAAAAAAAATATACAAGCATTTTCACTTTTTCAATTTCTCTTTCGAGTCTGCACTATGTATGTTGTTTTGTATCTTTTGATATGCATTGTTTAAAAGATACATGGACTTAACCTTGCTTGATAAATTTTCGGTTTCGGTGCTTGTATATGTGCAATGTATGTTTGACAGTATACAACCCAGAATTATACAATGATTTAACATCGTTTAAAATCCTTTTCATGTTTGCCATTGTATAATTCATTATATGTTACTCAAACATACAATGTGAGATATATGTAATGGAACTCAAATACCTACTCATTTAAACTCTGAGTTATTTTGGATCCATCTTGTATGTATACATAAAGCTCTTACTTAAAATGCATACAAGGAAAAAAAGACATACAATCGGCTTTGTATATGAAAGCGATATACAAAGGGCATTGTATGTACATTTCAAATGACCGAATCATGTAGGCAACCCTACCATATGAACCTGATTGCAAATGTGACTAAGTATAAAATGACTTTGCACATACAAAAGACTTTGTATATGCAAAGCGATATACAAATCTGAATGTACATTTTACCAAAATGATCATAACTTGCAAAATATGGCAAATTTTAAGATGGTTCAAAAAGTAACCCTAGCTCATTTTTCACAAGGAATCCAACCATATTATGCCCTAGTACTGAAAATGCATTTTTTTTAATCTATTTCTATCAAAGTTTGCAAATTTAACCCTCTTTTCCCTTTTACCACCAAACAAAACAAAACACACACAAGCAAAAGCAACAACCACAGTAGGGGTCCTCATTTTGCTAAGGAGTAAAATGGGGTGTGTTGTGAACATCACAACAACAACTTCATCACATCTTGCATCAAACTTACCTAGATCTTCATCTCTTTTGATATAACACTTACTACCAAAAACTTTGAAATATTTGACAGTAGGAACTTTACCATACCACAATTCATAAGGAGTTTTAGAACTATTATCTTCAACTTACACTCTATTTAGGATGTATACAGCAGTGTGAATTACATCTCTCCAATATACTTCTGGTAGATCAGCTTCTTGAACTATCCTGTTCTTCCTTTCAACTACTCCATTATGTTGTGGAGTCATAGGTGTAGATAATTATCTCTTTATCCCTTGTTCCTCATAGAAGAAGTTAAACTCATTTAATGTAAATTCTCCACCTCTGTCAGACCTCAAGCACTTGATCTTCAAATCTATCTCATTCTCACCCATTGCCTTAAATGCTTTGAACTTTTCTAGGGCTTCTGCTATTTCTTGTAAGAAAGTAACCCAATATTCTAGAATAATGATCAATTAACAACATGAAATACCTATCTCCTTGCAGACTTCTTACTCTTGTAGCCCCGCATAGATCTATATGCACTAATTCTAGTAATCCATCAACAGATTAGTCCTTGCTCTTGAAACTTATTCGTGTCTATTTTCCAAATTGGTACTCCTTGCATAATGTATTAGCAGGTTTCATAAGCTTGGGAAAATCTTTTATATCCCAAGTGGAACTTATCTTTAGTGGAACTTATCTTTACCATATTCTCAAAATTGATATGATACAGCCTTCTATGCCACAACCAACTTTCATCATTCTAAGCCAACAAACAATATTCATTAGTCCCTTTCAAATGATAAATGTTACCTTTTGTCTTCTTACCAGTTGTAATCATTGTTCCAAATCTTTCCAAGATCTTACATCCATTGTCCTTGAATTTGAGATCATTACTTTTCCCACACATCTAACCAACACTCACGAGATTGTACTTTAATCCTTTCACATATAAGACATCATCAGTGTTATGCTTACCATCAAAAGAAATAGATCCTTTTCCATAATTCTTACCAGTTATATCATGACCAAACCTAACCAATCCTCCATCATATCTTTCCAAACTTATGAACTTACTTTTGTCACTAGTCATGTGATGAGAGCATCCACTATCAATAACCCATTCATCTTTGTCTTGCATTGACCTAAACATCCAAGGCACTTTCCTCCACTGGTCTTTCTTCCTTCACACGGCTAACAGGATTATTAGATACAAGTTCTTCTTTACTAGCAATGAACAAGCATTCATTTCCAGTAGTACTACCATTATCTGATTCATCATCTATTACTCCATCATCAAGATCTTTAACATAATATGATTTCTTTGGAATCCTAGGTATATTATCAGACCTTTTTGGAACTCTCTTAGGACATCTAGAAGCATAATGACCAATTTTACCACAGGTAAAACATTTGAAAGGTAACTTGCCTTTGAACTTACCAGAACCTCTGGGCAGAGTGCTGATAAAATTTGCCTCCATTTCTTCAAGCTCATAATCTGGTTCCACCTTGTACTTAACAAGTATGGAATGCCTTTGTGAAATGCTAGCTTTAAAAGTAGTTTTGTCTTAGGAAGTGAATCACCAAATCCTCTCATCGTAAAAGTTGTTAGCTCCCCAAGCAACTAATCTTTTGTAATAATTGTCACTATCATTATTTCTTCAATTGCAGCCACCTTATGACAATAGGATATAGGCAATGATCTCAAAATTTTATTCACGATTTCAGGTTCTTCAATCTTACCTCCCACACTTTTGATACCACTTACAAGCTCATAAATCTTTTGCATATAGTATGAAATATTCTCATCTTCACTCATATTCAAACTCTCATATTTTGCCTTGAAGATTTGTAACTTGGCAATTTTCACAAATTCATCTCCTTCATACAGATTCTTCAACCTCCTAGATTTCATAGCCAGTATCTAGCTTATTGATCTTTGTCAGTGTCAAATAGGGCATTCAACAGGGCATCTTTAGCTTTGATATTCAACTCATACTCCTTGATCTCATCTTTAGATTTAGGAGAATCCTTTGGCACTTCATACTTTGATTGGGTCATTTTCTATACATCAAAACCTAAGCAGATGAGATGGGTTTGCATGTGGATCTTCCAAATGGAATAATTTGTTCCATCAAACCGTGGACTTTCCTTCTTTCCAGACATCCTAGATCTAGCTCAAGCGGTTAAGCTTTCCTCTAAGGAACCTTCCTCTCATACCAATTGTTGAAATTAACCAGACAACTGAGAGGGGGCTGAATCAGTTGTCTTATTTCTTTAACCAATTCTGCACCTCAATACATTAAACACTTTTCCACTGTTTGTTATGATTAAATCATGAAAGCATAAACTTAGAAACACAAACACATTTGCAAGATCATACACAAGAGGCACTAGGATTTTTACATGGAAAACCCTGTTAAGGGAAAAACCATGGTGGATGTTAGTCCACAAGATATATAAGATATAGAAATACCAAAAATTAGAGGCTCACTACCAATAGGGCTCACTTCCCAGAGAAAGGCTTATTGCCAAGAGGGTGGCTCACTATCATGGGGTGGCTCACTGTCGTGGGTGGCTCACTGCCAAGGGATGGCTCACTGCCGAGGGGTGGCTCACTGCCAAGGTTTTGAACTAAGATAATAGCATCTACTCCATGCCTAAATTCAGTTCCACTGAAGTGCAATACTCTTCCTCTACTCTGCTTTGCTTTCTTCACTTAACTTCGCATCTTCACCCAAGGACATGTTTTCCATGACCAAATTACAAGTCTATATATCATTCATAAACCTTAGAATGTACATCAAGGTCAACATTACATTCATCAACCGTTGGAACAATATGCAAGGTCGACATTACAAATATTTACAAAATAGGTCTTGACCTAATACAAAATTATTCTAAGAGAATATAGTAAAGATGTATGTAGATCATGCCACTCCTTAGCTATGACTCAAACATGATCTTCTATACCACAACATGCTTCTTCAAACTTCAATAGATCTCCACAGTCACTGGAATTAACCAAAGTAGCTAAGACTGGTTACACGCTACGTTATGTGGGAATAATCTTCATACATGATCTTAATTCCTTAACAGGGACCAATATAAAGGAAGGGACACAATGAGGAGGAATCCACAAGCACGTTGTAATCACCAGGAGCAACCACACAAAATCTAACCACTTTATCTATGAGATTCTTCATACCAGAGAACATGAACTTCATTGTCTTCAGCTGTCATAAAAGAAAGATAGCTTATGGACCTCTAAATCATGAACCATTGTAGTTGTAGGGACTTATCATCATCCCAGACTTCCCTCTAGAACTGCAGAGCAAAATAATTCAATGCAGAGGAATGCAGAGCAAAATACTTTCTCCTTATCACTAGTGAATAATAAAAAAAAATAGGTTTTACTCTAGTGAATGAAACTTATTCAATTCTTCATACCCAAGGCTCAAACTCAAGTTTTAGCATCTTTGGACATGCCCCTAAATAACATCCAATCTATAGTCCAAGATTGTCAATCAACAAGAAATACAGAGCAATCTTCTAGACTGTTCTTTAGTATGCAACTTACTGTCTTCACTATGATTCACTGTTTCCTTTTTTATTCTTTCAGAGGGCTAATTTTCTCAATGTACATGGAATACAAGGCTTCTAATCAATCAAAATATAAGGATATAGTTGACACCAATGACAACACTGATTAGGCACATACTTGCAATAGTTCCACATATACATTTGTGTACTTTATGTAGGTCCATTTGTGCTTCCTCAGCATTAAGACATCATAGGAGGGTATTTTCAAATCCTTGGCAGTAGAGGTTGTCACCGATGATGACATACTTGGTGGATTGGTGTATAAATGATTTACGTTGATTGGGGGATAGGTCAGGTGGGAGAATTTAGTCATGTAGGTATGTATAGAGGTCATGATATGAAGGAGATGTGGGACCAATGATTTTGCACTCTAGCTTAGATTCAAGGACATTGAAGGTGGGGACCAATAGTTGTTACACCAAGAAATCAAATTGAGGCATGTTTTTTGGGATATCCAAGAGAGATCGTATTGTAGCCATTACATCAGCTACTTTGTTATGAACTGTAGGAATCTAATCAAAGACTACTATGTTGAAATAGAGTCTAAAACTATCGACCATTCTCTTATATGGCACGAGTTTTTCATCTTTTGTGTCATATTCATTATTGACTTGCTTGATGACAAGCTGTGAATCACCAAAGACTTGTAATGTCTTCATTTTCCAATTGACAACCATGCGTAGTCCCATGAGCAATGCTTCATATTCAACAATATTATTTGTACAAGGAAAGGCTATCTTAAATGCTTTAGGGATGGCATCTCTTTGAGGAGTGATGAATAGAATTCCTATACTGGAGCCTTGATTTGAGTAGGAGCCATCAAAGGATAATGTCCATGTTTTAGGAATTTTCAAGGTAATGATTGATTCATCTAAAAAATCTGTGACCAAAGGATGATCTACTGTCGTAGGTGCCACTGCCAATTCATTTGTGATCACTTGTCCTTTTACTACTTTGTAGTCAACATACTCTATATCAAATTCACTCAATATCTAACCCATTTGGCCAATCGTCCTATCAAGGCTATCTTATTAAGAAAGTACTTTAGGGGTCAATCTTTGTAATTAGTTTTGTCTAATGATTCAACATATAATTTCATAGTTTTTGGGTGGTAAAAACTATGGAAAGGCATGCACACTCAATAGGACTGTAATTTAGCTCAAATCCCACTAGTGTCCTACTAATATAATAGATTTCCTATTCTTTTCCTTCATCATTTTGGGCTAAAAGTGCCCCCAATGCTAGAGATGTTGATATGTATAATAAAAGGGGCTTTCCTTGTATTGGAGGCATGAACAGTAGTGTTGACAACAAATAATCTTTGATCATCTGAAAGGCTTCCTAGAAACATTTGTTCAGTCCATATGAAGGGTACCCTTTGCAGACTAAGTGTTGAAATGTGATTGATTGTAATTTTCCTTGTAGACTTAGTAGTTTTTTAAGACTTGTTGGTGGAGGCATATCCACGATGGCTTTCACTTTAGCATGACCAACCTCTATGCATCAGTGAGAAACAATATAGCGTAATAGTTTGTCTGATGTAACCCTAAACACGCATTTCTTAGGGTTTAATCTAACTTTGTACTGTTCCATCTATTTGAAGACTTTATCCAACACATCTAGATGAGTGCTTCTTATAACTAATTTAGCTTGTAAGTTATCGACATAATCTTCCATAAATGTATGCATATAATCATGAAAGATTGTTCGTATTGCTCTCTAGTATGTAGCTCCAACATCTTTGAGGCCAAAGGGCATGACATTCTAGTAGTATGTGCCCCATGGACATGTAAAAGTAATTTTATGTTGGTCTTCCAAAGATATCCTTATTTGGTTATATCTTGAGAAACTATCCATTAGTGAGAGCATTTCAAATCCAATGGTAAGGTTGACTATAATGTCTATGTTTGGCAATGGGAAACCATATTTTGGAGATGCCTTGTTTAGATCTTGGAAGTGTTTAATGACTCTAATCTATTTGTTAGGCTTTGTGATTGGTACAAGGTTAGGTACCCACTCTATATAGTCTATTGGTTGGATGAAACCCACATCAAGTAGCTTTTTAATTCTACCTTTACCAAGAGTGTGATCTATGGATGCACGTTTATTAATTTCTACTTCACTAGTTTGGCATTTGGTAGCAATTGTAGGTGATGTAAGACAAATTTTCGATCAACCTCGAGCATATCGGCATAGGACTAAGCAAAATTGATTTGCCTTTCTGAGAAGAAAGATTTGAATTTGGGCTTCTCTTGTTCTATTAATGACTTAACAAAATGAATGATCCTGGGATTATCTTCTATACCAAGTTTGGCCTCAACATATTTTTCCACTAATAGTGGTGATTGCTCTTACATGATAGGTAGCACTTCCAAACCTCCATCCTTGGGCACCTCGAAGAGGTTTTCATCCTCAGATACATCATTTATTTTTACTTTTTCATGGTCAAGAGGTGCTTTTCAATTTTCACCTAGAGACCTTTTTTCTTTATCTTTTTCACTTTTGTGACTAGATGTTGGAGCACATTCTTCGAAGTGATATCATCTAATGTAGGAGCATCCAAGGTGTATGGGCAATCCTGTGTCACCAAAAATATATTTTAATTTTATTGTTTAGTTTTCAAATATGTTGTGGGCTTTGGAAAACTAATTTTAATATTTGTAACAAATGTATTTTCTTGGGATATATTATAAATACAAATTTTGATGTAAAATATCCCAAAAATTTGTAAATTCCTCCATTAGTGGGGAGAATCTTTCCAAGGCATCCACTTGGAGATATGCATTAATCTGTATTTTAGTGGGGCTAATTTGGTTGAAGATTCCATTATAAGTGGGTCAACAACTCCTATTTTTATTTCCAAAATTGTAATCTCTAAGAAGGGTGAGGATTTCCAAGAGGTGGTTCTAGTGATGGTTTTAGTGAAACCATGGGAAAATTTAATGAAACCATGTGGGCCACAAGATTTGCATGTTGTTGCATGTCTAGGTTGTAATTATGAGACCCAGTCTCTATAAAATAGGAATAACTTTGTCATTTTTTCTTGAAATTGAGAAATTCAAAATCTTTTGGAAAGCTAGGAAAGATGCACAAAACCTAGAACCAATTTTAGAAAATTCCAAAAATCGAGGAATGACAGGTTGGAAGTGACGAGTTTTCTAGTGGATTAGTGGAGGTTGTTTTGAGAAACCAATAGTGGTTTTTTCATAGGTAATTTCTACATATTGATGCTTACTCATTTGGTGAAGGGGAGTGCTTGGGATGAAGATATTTGGATAGCCAGATGCTACCAATGTGAGTCCTGATTGATGACGACATAAAAATTTGTTGCAAGTGCATATTGTGATCTTCTAAGAAGATAGCTTCATGATTCTGTAATAATTTTCAGATTCAATAAAAGTGTTGGTGTAAATTTCTCTTCTTATATTTTCTGTTCTATTTTGTTTCCAGCCTTCTTTTAGAGGCTTGTGAAGTGTTTTGTTTCAGATTTCTAATGGAGAGGATCTCTTTTGCATTAGTGGTATTAGAGCAGGTTTTTCTTGAGTCTGCAGGAAGATCACCGAATGTGAGGTAGCTTGTAGCAGGACCTCTGAGTTGTGGGTGAAGATCAACATGCCTCCTAGACATGTCCAGCATGGTAGAGGAAGAGGTAGGGGTGGTGGAGGAAGAGATCCAGAGGAGATTAGAGCTCTCCAAAGGCAATTGGATCCTTTGTGGGTAGATATGCATAGAAGAGATATGAATAGAGAAGAATATGTTACTAAAGAAGAAATTGAAAAGGGATTTGAAGAACAAGAAGAGGAAGAAAATGATCCTAGAGAAAGTAGATTATTGAAATCTATTGCATAGATTGGAAAGAAACCAAAGGTGGAGGTTTCAAATTTTAATGGAAGCCTAAATCTAGAAGAAATGATAGATTGGAGTAATGACATGGAAGAATTTTTTGAGTTTGAGGAGATTGAAGACCCTCATAGAGTGAGGTTTGCAAGAACAAAATTAAAAGGACATGCCAACATTTGGTGGAGAGAAATTCAGATTGAAAGATGAAGACAGGGACAAGATCCAATTACCAGATGGAATAGAATGGTGGAAAAGATGAAAAGACAATTTATTCTAGTGGACTATGAGTTGGAGTTGCTAAAAAAGATGCAAAGCCTAAAACAAGGAACCATAACAATGAAAGAGTATATAGAGGAATTCCACAAGGTCTTGATCCAAGTGGGACATTCTAAAGAAAACAAGAGAAGGTAGCCCATTACATAAATGGGTTAAGGCCAAGAATACAAGATGAATTAGCATTGGTTAGGATGAACACCATTGAGGATTCTTATCAATTTTCATTGAAGGTTGAAGAAAGATTGAATAAGAAGTTTGAGAGAAACAAAGAGGAAAATATCATGGTGAGAGAGATATAGAAAGATCTTATGAGGAATAAGACAATAATATGAAAAATCAGAAATTTAAAGACCAGGGCAGTAGCAACAAAAAATAGAAATCAGAAAATTTTTATCCTCTGAGAGATCAAAATGCAAGAGGTCGAGGAAGATTAGGTAGAGGATTCGGAAGAGGCAACTTTTTGGGAACCTATTACTGATGTGGAGAAGAAGGACATAGATCATATGAATGTCCCAAAAGAAACAATCTATGGAGGACTTGAGCATCATGCTAGGACAACAAATGTGAATGAAGAATATGCAAGATCATCACACTCCAAACAAGCCAAAGAAGGAGAAATCTTGGTAGTTAAAAGAGCCTTGGTGAGTGAAGACAAACAACTAGATCAAAGGAAGACATAATTCCAAACATGATGTAAGTGTGAAGGTAAAGCATGTAATATGACTATTGATGGTGGTAGTACTAACAATCTTGTTTCTGATGAGATGGTAGAAAAATTGTAGTTGGAGAGGTAAAAACATCTACATCCATATAGGATAGCTTGGCTACAAGATGACAAGAAACTTTTGATCAGCAAACAAAGTCTGGTAAAGTTTAAGATAGGAGATTACCATGATGAGATTTTGTGTGATATAATTCTTATGGATGCTTGTCACATGTTATTAGGGGACCATGGCAATTTGACAAGAAGGTCACACATGATGGGTATCCTAACACATAGTCTAATGAAGGATGGAGTTTGACATAAGTTGAAACCATTGAAAGAAGGTACGACATGTAAAAACACTGGTAATTGTTTGACTTATGGAATTAAAGAGTTAGTGAAAGAGATTGAGGATGATGAATTTGAGTTGCTAATGTAAGTTGCAGCCATGTTGATTGAATTCAACAGTAGTGGAATGGAAGTTTTGGTGGAGAGAAAAGAAGAAGAGGTAAAATCTGATTTAAAAAAAAAATTGTTAAATCTAATTTATTTGAGGAGGATCTTTATCGGCAAAGGGAAGGATATTGCAGCAATGGACACATTGGTAAATGAAGGTACAAGTGAGGAAGAAGATGAGAAGGTGAAGGTTGAATTGTTTGATTATCTCTTGGTTGATGAAGATATTGTGAAAGATGAAAATCTTAAGACTAATAGCCTATTGTTGTAGGATGAGAAATCTGAATTCTCTAATTATTTTACTAACATTAATGTGAATGTAGAGGAGAAAGAGTTTGTAGCTAAACCTTCTCTCTCAGGAGACATAGTGAAAGAGGGACACAATGTTGCAGAGGAGAAATATGATGTACAAATTGTTAAAGCAGTTGCAAGGAAGGAGACAAGGTATAAAATTGATTCTTTTATTGAATAAGATGACATTGAAGATTTTGATTTTTGAAAGTTTCCTAGTGCACATTGGTGGGAGTTGAGTTATGTGAAAAGAAGGAGAAAAAGAGGAAAAATGAAAGAAGGAAGAGACATCAAATTTTAGATAAAGCTAGTGAAGCACAATTAGGAAGATAAAAGGAAGAAGTGGATTCAGAACAAGCATAGAATTTACAAATGTTTATGAGTTTTTCTCATGAAACATTTTTTTTCTTTAACATGGGTGTCTGATGTAGGAGCATCCAAGGTGTATGGGAAATCCCGTGTCACCAAAAATATATTTTAATTTTGTTGTTTGGTTTTCAATAATGTTGTGGGCTTTGGAAAAATAATTTTAATATTTGTAACAAATGTATTTTCTTGGGATATATTAATAAATGCAAATTTTGATGTAAAATATCCCAAAAATTTGTAAACTCCTCCACTAGTGGGGAGAATCTTTCCTAGGTATCCATTAATCCGTATTTTACTGGGGCCGATTTAGTTGAAGATTCCTTTAGAAGTGGGTTAACAACTCCTATTTTTATTTCCAAAATTGTAACCTCCAAGACGGGTGTGGATTTCCAAGAGGTGGTTCTAGTTGATGGTTTTAGTGAAACCACGAAAAATTTTAATGAAACCATGTGGGCCACAAGCTTTGCATGTTGTTGCATGTTTGGTCCATAATTATGAGACCCAATCTTGGTAAAATAGGCATAACTTTCTAATTTTTAATCAAAATTGAGAAATTCAAAATATTATGGAAAGATGAGAAAGAGGTGCACAAACCCAAAAATGATTTTAGAAAATCCTTAAATTTGACAGAGAAATGATAGGTTGGAATTGACAAGTTTTCTAGTGGATTAGTGGAGGTTATTTTGAGAAACCAATAGTGGTTTCTTCTTAGACAATTTCTACATATTGATGCTTGCTCAGTTGGTGAAGGGGAGGTGCTTGGGATGAAGATATTTACATAGCTAGATGCTACCAGTGTGAGTCTAGATTGATGAAGACATAAAAATTTGTTGCAAGTGTGGATTGTGATCTTCTCAGAATCTCATAGCTTCATGATTTTCTAATAATTTTCAAATTCAATAAAAGTGTTGGTGCAAATTTCTCTTCTCATATTTGTTGTTCTATTTGATTTTTTAGCCTTCTTTTGGATGCTTGTGAAGTGTTTTGTTGCATATTTCTAAGGGAGAGGATCCCTTTTGCATCACCATTGAGACCCATGATGTATCCAACTTTGTGACCCCCTTGAGGTATACCTTCATGAAGTCCCATGAACTTAGCAATATATTCGTCACTCTCAAATAAATCAAAGCTAGGTAGTGTCTATTGATCCTAGTCTATGAGTTTAGAATGGACTAAAGGAAAGCCATCATCAATGTTTATGTAGCTTATGGTTATAGGAGTTAGGGTGTAAATGGAAGTATTTTTAAGATCCTAGAAGATGCTTGTCCAAGCCTCATTTTCAAGTAGGTGAGGATGGGAAGATATGGGCTCAGGTCCGGGCGGGTCCCTTGACGTCTTGATGTCCTTGGAAGAACTTGCATACCTACTCAAAAGTAACTTAGTACTATGAGTACTTTCTTTTCATGATGTAAACCCTAGCCTCTTGTTGTGAGTTCACATGGATGGTTGAATGCATTTTGTTCTCCCATTTTTGTTAGACCCTAGTCCACTATGCCCATTGTATCCTTGATATTTTACAAACTTGTAGCCTTTTCCATATCATTCCACCAATAGTTGTACATGCTTGAGTCCCTCTTATTCCTCCTTGTAGAGCCACTTAGAGACATCATCGTCCACATCCTCCTTGCTAAGTTCTCCCCATTTTTTGAAAATGGTGGGGGTGGCAGAAGTAGTTTCCTTAGGTTTGATTGTGTTAGGTTTGCCATGAGACCTAGATGATGTTAGGAGCTTGCTAAAGCAGTATGAGCCTTCTATCTTATATTCCCCACATCCTTTATCTTGGATCTAAACTTTAGGTTTAAGTGGTAGAATGAAGGTGGTGGTGGATTTTGATAATGTGGATGGATTGACATAATGTGATGAGTTGGAAGGTGAAATTCCCCTATTTACAGGTACTTGATGTTGTGGAACTTCTCTTAGGTGGCTACAATATTGGAATGCATTAGGATCACCAAGTATAGTGATTTCTATGCCATTGTAAGGGAATTTAATTAATTGGTCATAAGTGGATGGGATAGCCTCTAGGGCATGGATCCATGGTTGGCTAAGGATGAGATTGTAGGAAAGTTAAACATTGAATATGTGAAAATGCAGCATTGACAGTGGTAGGCCCAACCCTTACAAGGAGTGAGATCACTCCCTTGGAGGAATGTTTACCATCGTCGTAAACTTTGATGACAATTCTTTTGGTGGGGTTCGCACATGTTTCTGACTATCCCAATATCATCACTAACTTTTAAGGACATATATTTAATGTGAGGATACATTGGTTGTAATGAAGGTGACATGGTTGGAGGTAGCAAAATGTCCTATCATGGCCTAAAATTGATTGATAGTTACATCTATGGGGACAAAAGATTCCAATAAGGCCTTGTCTAGAATGGCCTTATGCTCCAGGGATAGGCAAAGCAATTCAAAAATGGATATTTGCGTCAGAGCCTTTTTCAAGTGGTCCAAGATATTATATTGGGTCTTTGGTTGTGAACTAGGTGGATTGGATGAATTAGATGGAGTGCCCTGTAGTGTTACCTTGGCCCTAAGAGTGGTGACGACACACTCAAGATGGGACTTGATGGCTATCATGGAGATAATATCATCAAATGTGCAAATATTGTTAACAGTGTATTCATAAGTGATGTTGCTATAATTGAGATGGTCATTTGGCTTAGTTCTTGAGCTGGAGGCTTTTCCAGATCGATGATTTTGTAAAGAGTCTTGAAAGATAGTGTGATTTGTATTTGAGGAACCTTTTGGATTATCTATAATGACATCCCCTTAGTCGATAAAATCTTCTATGATGTTCTTCATCTTGTAACAGTTGGATGTTTTGTGCCCCTTTATTCTATGATATTCACAAAAGTCATTGTCATTCCATGAGGGAGGCTTAAAAGCTAGGTCATATGGTTTGACCTCTAGTAGTTGGATGAGGTTGGACTATAACAACTTCTTTAAGATTGTTTCAATTGGCTTCGTTAGGGGTGTAAAGTTTCATCGAGGGGTATTATTCATTCAAGGTAGTCTCCTCTGATTGTTTTGAATTGCATTAGCCATTTGTTGTTGTAGTTGTGGTTGTTGTTGAGTGGATGGCTGATTTTTTTGTACCAGTGGTGCTTTGAGTGTAAGATCAAGGCTAGCCCTATTGATTGCCTTTGTTTCTAGTACCCCATCATTGGTGACATTTTTTTTTTGAGACCAAAACTTGTTTTGTCCATAGGGCAGGTTTTGAGTGTTTTGGTTCTTATTGAAGATCTTGATTGCACCCTTAGCTATGAGGGCTTTCTCAGTGGTTGTTCGCTTTTCAACAACTTCTCCAAAGGAGGTACAATAATGGATTTGTAGTTGGTGCATGATCTCTTTGTTAACATTCTCCATGAAAATTGGTACCAATTGATTCTCAGGGATATGACATGGACATTTACTAGCTAGGCTTATCCACCTTTGGAAGAAGGAGATGAATGTTTCCCCATCTTCTTGTCTTGTATGGTATAAGGTGGTGACATTCACATCTATCTCAATGTTCTAAGAGAAATGAGATATGAATTTGTTTGTGAGTCTAGTCCATGTCCTTATTCCCATGGGAAGGTGTGTGAACCACTCAAGTGCTTGACATAAGAGGCTCCTAGGGAACAATCTAATCAAATATGTGTGCTTAAATGCAATCTTAAGACACACTATATCAAATTCTCGCACATGCTCTATGAGACTCCCTTTTCCACTATACTTGTTGAAGTTTGACACATTGTAGTTTGGAGGAAAAGGTGGCGTGTAAATGCTTTTGTTGAATGGATAAGGACATAAATCTTCCATGGAATATGCCTTCTTTGTGGTATAGACTTGCATGTTTGAGAAGTGTTGTTCCAGCATTTGCATCTTGTGTGCCAAGGCTTCAAAAGAGGTCAATGATGTATCCAAGGTGTTTGTAGGTGTGTTTTGTTATGGATTACCCATGTCTAATGCCAGCATGTTTTGAGATCCCAAATTTCTAACAATTGGGTTGGTATGAATGTTGAAGGGGATATTTAATGAAGACATGTTTAGCTTTTGTTTTTGGGTATGTACGTGGTATTTGGATTAATGTATTAGAAGTGGAATGAAGAACTTGTAGTGTTTTGGTTTTGGAAGTTATTGGGATTTATTTGGAAGAGGATGTTTAGGTCCACTTGTTGTTGTAAGGGATTCAAATGGGGTATTTTGATGTGATGCACTAGTATTTTGATTGACATTTAGGTGAGACACATGTTGACAACTTTGGGTAATATATGGATGAATCAAGGTGTGATTGGAACCAACATTCATGTAAGCATTGGGTATGGTATTAGTGTTTTGATAATTTGGTTCTACATATTGATGACTCAAAACATTGCCTTATGTAGCCAGAAAATTCATGTTCACATTTGGTATGGTGTTATTGTTTTGACCAAGGGGGTCCATGTTTTGATTGCCTAATTTGGTATTTGTTTAAGGCCCAAGGTTCATGTTTGTATTTGATGTGGCATTGATCCCTTGTGTTTGTGCCCACGAAGTCACTATGTGTATTCTTCATGTTCTTTTGTTTTGATCCGCATTTGTCATTGAGATGAAGGGATTTGTGAAATTCAGCATTTGTGACATGGCGTTTGCATTGTTAGTGTCAAATGGGGGAGTCTTATGGGAGATTGTGGAATCTTGTGACATTTCTCCCATAGGCATGGTGGCATGTTCTTGTATCAGATTCATGTAGCTAGTGGATGGTGTTACTTAACCTTGGCCTTGTGCGATGTTAGGCAATGATCCCATAATTGCATTGGCATCTACCCCTCTGGGAAATTTAGTGTCAATTTGTAAGAAATGCATGAGGTAGGTTTGAGTATTAGCCACTATCATTTCATATATGATGTGCAACATTCTAGGATCTTGGGAGGCTTCCTCAATTTATTGTTGGATAATCCCTTGCTTGTTTTCTTGTAAAAGGAGATTCTCAAAGGGATTTGGCATGTTGGAGTTGTTTTATTGGAAAAAGAGGGGGTTGGTAGTTTGATGTATTAGTTTGAATCCTCCTTTCCACAAAACATTCCAAGGTCTTTTAAACCAAGTGCTTCTCCTATTAAGATGAGAGTCAGCTATCAAATTTGAGTTGCCACTTTGTTTTCTATTGGGAAATTCAGATGTGATCACACAAGTTTGCCAATTAATGCTTTTATGTCCTTGAAATCCTAATTTTAGGAAAATAGTAATCAAATCTACAAATTATGACAAATGCTATGGGAAATAAGTAGAGGGCAGAGAACCTTAACTCACAGTTTTTTGTAGATGGAAAACATAAAAAATTTGGACAACGGTGATGGCGCCCTAGTCCAATGTGCCACTTTTTCTGCATAGTCTCGATCTCCTTCAGACATTGATCCCTGCTATAGTTTCTATTTTATGCAATCTAAATTTTGAGGACAAGGTTGAGAGTGCCCTTGTCACAAAATGTTGAACAGTGTCCTCTTTACTTTTGATCCAGAATCTTCAATGTCTTCCCTTCTTCTCAGCAACTCCACTTTCTCCAGATCTAACACCTGTAACCTACAATCACAAGGAGTGTGGGAGGGGGTTGTGGTGTTTAGAGACCTGCCTGAATCAAGCCCCAGAGAGACATTCAAGTCTTCCATATACCATTGTCAAAGAGAGTGCGTGCCCTTGGGAGGTAGAGGAGAAAACTGAATGATAATGATTGATAAAGCACAATAAATGATACCTTGGTGATAAAGTTCTCATGGAAGGAATAAGTTCTTCAATTCCATGAGGAGAAGATGTAATCCAACCTATGAACAATCACAATAACAATGCTATGCTTTGCAGCACAATGATAATCACAAGTATGCCAAAAGCTCATGAAAACAAAATTGCCATCTAGTTTCTAAATGATAACCTAAACATGCTTATATATGAAACTACTAAGATTCCCACCAAGAATTTCAGGTTTGAAACTTATGATGTCAGCCTAGAGACCAAATAATGATCACAAAACTGACATTTCAAAATAGGGCAAACCCAAAATAGGGCTGAACTAGGGTGCTAGCGCCCTTGTCCACCCACTGTCTTTTCTCATTTCAATGAAGTACATCCCCCTAGGTCCAAATTGCCACAAGACCCATGGGTTTTCTCACAGGAGTCTGATTTAACATGCAAAATGCTCTAAATGCAAATCTAAAGACCTGGGAGCTAAACCTTTAGGAAAAGGCCCCCAAGGGTGCATTTTTTTATATAACATTTAGCCCCCACTTTAATGTATGCATGCAATACAAGGCCAATACATGTGTTAAAGTAGGTCAACAAACACAACAAACATGCCAAGCACAAGGAAGACATGCAAAACACATTGAAGATAAAGCAGGCATGAAAAACATGGAGAAGACAGTTACAGGCATGCAAAACATGGAGAAGAGAACATTGAAGACATGCAGAGCATAGAGAATACAATGAATATAGTAATTATTTTCTTTTTGATTTTTCTATATGAAATACATAATGCAAGTACAAGGAAAGTACACAAACAAATCCCAAAAGAGTGTAGAGGAGCTCATCACCACCAATCTTGCACCTTTTGAGAACAGACATGCTAGACAAAATCCCAAGGTATAGAGAAGTTGTTCACCACTGGTCTTGCACCTTGAGAACAAACAAGCCAAACAAACTCCAAAGTGTAGAGAAGCTCATCGCCACTGGTCTTGCACTTTGAGAACAAGCACTCCAAACACACACACACTGAAGACATGGAGAAAACATTATAGATAAGTGATGAAGTGTTCCATTGCTAGGCTCATCACCATCTCATGCACATTATAGTTACACAGTGATGATTGGGCTTCGCCACAACAATCACCAAAAACACACTTAAAGGCTGCGTTAGTCATAGAACCACTCCCTACCTCATGATGAGAACTTTTGAAAATGACAAGATGATGCAATCAACTTCAAGATATACACCATCCCCACTTCACGATGAGTTCTTAAGAAAAGGGATACGCTTGATATCCCACCTCCATAGAGGGCTTAGATGATTGATTGGATTGATTTCAGATTATTCAAACACAATTTGCTATGATCTAAAGCAGACAACTTACCTTATATATGCCCCCACCTTAAGGTGGTTGATATCGCGTACCGATATCAAGCACATTAAGGTAGGGAGAAAACACACAAGGGAACACGAGCTATTGCAAGGCCCATGCCCCCCAGAGGTGACATGTACCTTACAATTGCCAGATGCTCCCACAAACACATCCCTGCAGGAAAAGTGTTAGCGCCCAAATAATCATGATAAACAACAATGCATATGATCAACTGCATGAAAAAGCCAAGCAAAGTGATATTCATGATGAACAAAGTGCATAGAGCAACAGTATTGCTAAAATGTTTGTTTGGCAAGATAAGATAACATTGACATTAGCATTTCCACTAGCCAAGTGTCAGATAATTTGTTACAACCCTGTTGTCATATAGGAATTAAGTCCATTTTTTTATTGCTCTCGAAAGGGACACTAGGTCTGCATTAGTATAAATATTTTTTGTCATCCACCCGATAGATGGAAACACTAGAGGAAGATAAATAATAAATCAGAGAGGAGAACAAGTGTCTTAGGGACAATCATGTAGGAGGGTGCCCCCAATTCACTAATCATAACACTATGTCTGTAAGACACAACACACAACAATGAAATCAAAGGAGAGGAGATATAGAAGAATGATGATATAAATAGAAGAAGGTCACAACAAAGACGGTCTCCTACTATCCTTGACCTTATGGGAGAATCAAGGGCCATCCTTGGAGGCCTAACAACACATAACACATCACGGGGTAAGCACATCATGAAGAGATAAATGGTTAGAGATACTTACCTATTAGAACCCAATGTTAAGAACATACATAGCTAGGAAGAGGCCACCCTTGAGAGCTACTATAATATTCGCTACAATAATTGTGTCTTATTGGCTCAGGATATCTCACATATTGATTTGATCTTGTTGATATTGCATTAACATTAAGTTTAGGATGATGAGAGGCTTTGGTGGGTTTCAAAGAGCAGTATCCTATATCGGTCGTGTAGTTAATTTAAGGAACTTGTAGAGGTACTCTAATTCCTTGTTGATTTACACCACATCCGTTGCTTGCATAATCATGATTTTTGTACAATATTTGAAATCAATGACAATAGAGCGAGTCCATTTGTTTAGAAGATGGTGAAGCCTCATAAGTCTCATAATTTGTAGTATAAGTGAGAGTATTATCTTTATTTCCAACCAAGGAGACATTAGACTTCTTAGGAGCTTCAAAAGATTGCTTGGATGAGATTGATGTGACTTTTGATGAATTAAGTTTATATTCTCCCATACTGCAAGGATTAAAATCTAATGAACCCCAGTCATTACCAACAAGTGCATTTGATGGTTGAGAGTTTTGCACAACATTATCAATAGGTCTTGAAGAATCCACTCGTAATCTATTTAAACTCGCATGATTGTTAACTTGTTTTTTTCTTTTCAATATGTGAACAACTATTTGGTTGAGGATCGGCTTTCCAAGTGTAGATCTTATATTGATAAATGAATTTAAGTGATCGATGAAGGGTAGATGGGACTGCCTGCATAGAATGAATCCATGGTCTACCTAGAATCATATTACATGAAAGCGCATTAGACATAACATGAAAAAGAGTATCTAGTGTCATGGGTCCAACCTATATAGTTAGAGTTATCATGCCCACAGATTGTCTTCCAACATTATCAAAGGTGCTAATACTGATCCTATCCAGTTTGATTAAAGAGGTGTCAATATTGATTTTGTGTAATAAGTTTATGCTACAAACATTAAGGGCCTATTCATTGTCAATCATAACTCGTTTTAACAACTTTTTATGTATCGTGACAAAGATCAAAAGTGGATCATAGTCATCTTTTTTTGATTGTATTTCATGTGGTTGAAAGAGAATATCCATTTTTGTCAGATTTATACTATCAAACACAGCTGCTATATCAATCAATTAGCAATGGGTGGGATAATCACCTTTTGTAAGGCTTCTTGGAGCATTTCATGGTATGTGGGTGATGTTTGAATTCAATCCCAAAGAGAGATCTTATCCAAAGTAGCATGAAGTTGCTCAACAAGATCATATTCTTGACCACTTTTATGAGTGAGATGAGGTGGTGGAGGGAGTACAGGTTGAGAACATGGAAGAGAGACAAGTATTGGTATGAATAGGGTTATTACCTAACTGCTATACCCTTGTGTGGATAATTCATATTATTTAACTATTTATTAGTTAAATAATATTCACACATCACACATAATTCACACATGTTAAGTTGACCTAGTGAGTCTTCTGGATGTCTAGTTGAGTCTAGTTGTGTGTTGAGTTCTTGATAGTTGGAGTGAGTTGTCTTATCCTCCACATGTGCAATTTGTTATCATCTTCTAATTGTCACATGTTGTAGGAATATCTCCACTTTCCACTCAACCTTTCACTCCACCTTTCTATTTCTCACCTTGCCTTTGTATGAAAGGCTCTCTTCATGTGATTTAATCTCTTGTAATCTTGTAATCTTTTGCATTCAATCATAGAATAGCATTATTCTCTCATTTGATCTCCTTTGTGCTTTCATGAAGTCCTAGATCCTAGGTGGCTCCAATCATAGCCAACTCTAACATGGTATTAGAGCTCTAGGAAGAATCACTTTGTGTTAGTCATTTTTTTTAGAGATCTTGAGTGCAATTCATGGTGGATATTGATAGTTGATTTTAGAGTAACATCCTATAAAACTTAGCACACCATTGTGTTTAGGAGCTTCGAGATAGTCAAGATCGAATTTTATTTCTATTTAGGGGATTTGTTAATATTTTAGTGTTTTGATGTTTAAATCCACCTTTCCACTTAACATTCAAGGATCTAGGGTTGAGTGGTGAGCACTATCATACCCTAGGTCACTTACAAATGTAGAGAAACTTGGATTAGGGAATTTAATTATCAATTTTCAACCTCTTATGCTCAATTAACCATTAAAACCCTAATTATGCAAATACGACAATAAATTGATAAATAACAGAAAATGCTCTTACAAACAGAAGTAAAATAATAAATTACAGAATGCCTATTTTTGGGGTTTTGCGGTGGTATAGGTGGGGACACTAGAGTGGGCGTCCTAGTCCATGGTACCAGTTTCTTCATAGAATCGAGACCTCCTTCTGACACTGATCAACCCTATAACTTCTATTTTTAGAAATTCATCTACGGAGGACACTAGAGCAAGCGTCCAAGTCCTAGAAGTGCTCCTCTATCCTACTTTTCTATAGATCCTAATTCCTTGATGCCTACCAATCCTTCCTACAACTCCACTTTTCCCAAATGCAACACTTGTAACCTACAATCAGAGGACTTGTTTGGGGGTTGTGGTGTTTAATGGCTTTCCTCAGTCAAGCCCTAGAGGACACTTAAGTCTCTAAACACCGTTGTCAGATAAAGAGTGCATGCCCTTGTGAGACAGAGGCAAAAACTAAAGAAATCAATGATGAAAAAATTATATAATGTCACCTTGTAGTGAATGTCTCATGGGAGGAAGATGCTCTTCATGCCATAAGGAAATTGATGCTCAAATCTATAAATATCAACACATAAAACAAACAAGTCTACTCTTGCAACACAATGAAATCATTGAATCACCTTTAGAACACAATAGCTTGCTAGTAATCATCTAGTTGGAATCTAGTTTACAAATGAATGCCTAAGCATGCTTATATATGCAATACAACACTCCCGCCAAGATTTTCATAATTTAAACTTACCGTGTCGGCAAAGGAACCTAATAATGGTCACAAACTAACACCCAGAAATTAGGGCTACCCCAAAATAGGGTAGGACTAGGGCTTGGGCACCCAAGTCTTCCCCCCTATTTTGGGTAGGGTATAGCTCAAGGGGTCCTCCTAGGTCCAATTTGCCATGGAACCTACGTCTCATTCCATCGGGATGCAAAAATATGAACTAAGATGTCCTAAATGCATGCTAAAGACTCGGGAGCTAAACCTTATGAGGGAAAAGCCCCCAGGGCGACATTTTCTGACGATACATTTATCTCTCACTTTAATATATGTATAAACATGAGGCCAATACATGCATTAAAGTAAGGTCAGAAACACAACAAACACACCAAGCATGGAGAAGACACGCCAATCACATAGAAAACAATAACATGCATGGAAAACGTAGAGAAGACAATTACAGTCATGCAAAACAAAGACAAGACAACTAATGCATAAAAGACACATTAATGGATGGAAGATAGGCACGATATCTTTTCTTTTCTTTTTCTCATATATATGGAATGCAAATGCAAGTACTGAATAGTAAACAAACCTCCCATAATACAGAATGCACTACCCTAGGGTGCAGGTCTATGTATATATGGGGCAACACATGCAAGATACACAAAACCTCCCAGAATGTAGGACACACTACCCGAGGGCGTTGGTCTCTGCATATGGGGCAACAAACACACCACACAAAACAAGCACACCAAAACACACACATTTGAAGACACGGAGAAAACACGACAGGCAAGTGATGATGTGTTCCCTATTTCTAGGCTCATCACCATCTTAGGCACATTACAGGCACACATCGACGATTGGGCTTCACTACAACAATCACCAAAAACACACTTAAGGGTTGAGTTAGTCACATAACTACTCCCCGCCTCCGCAGAGGACTTTTGAAAATGACAGGATGATGCAATCTACTCTGAGAAATACACCATCCAGGCCTCCATAGGGGGCTTAAAAAAAGGATATGCTCGATATCCCGCCTCCACAGAGGGCTTATGATTGGTTGATTGATTGCAAACAAACTCAAGATGCATGATACACTACCTTGGGGTGCAAGTCTTTACATCTGAGGTCAAACACATTGCCAACATCTATAATAGACAACTTACCTTATATATGCCCCACCTTAAGTTAGTTGATATCAGTTATCGATATCAAGCACATTAAAGTAGGAAGAAAATGCACAAGGGCACACTGAATTTCGCAAAGCCCATGCCCCCTAGAGGTAACATGTACTTTACGATCACCAAATGTTCCCACAAACACATCCCTGCAAGAAACATGTTAGTGTCTACAACATCATGATAAACATCAACATCAATGCATATGATTAACCACACAAAGAGCCAAGGTTACACAAAGAGTAGCAGTATTGTTAAGGTTTGTAAATGTGACAAAAATATCATCAAATTCACTACACAGAAAGCATGAGTGCTTCCACTAGCCAAGCGTTGAATAAGATATACAACCCCATCATCATATTAGGAACTAAGTCTCTTTTTTTATTGCTCTTGAAAGGGACACTAGGTCTACATGAGTATAAATGTTTGTCATCATCCGCCTGCTAGATGGAAACACTAGAGGAAGGGAAACAATAAATAAGAGAGGAGAAATAAGTGTCTTAGGGATAGTCATGTAGGAGGGTGCCCCCAAGTCACCAACCATGACAATATGTCTGTAAGACACAACACACAACAATGAAATCAGAGAGAGGCAATTTAGAAGAATGATGATACAAATAGAAGGTCACAATAGAGGCAGTCTCCTAGTATCCTGGACCTTATGGGAGAATCTGAGGTCATCCCAGGAGGCCTAAACAACACATAACACATCACGGGGGAAGCACATCATGAGAGAGATAAAGGGTTAGAGTTACTTACATGGAGGGCCCCTACTGGGCTAGAGGTTGTCTCTAAGAAAATCATCGTCGTCATCTTCCCACTCCCTAATGTTGGAGGATAGTGGGACATATAGTACCATAGCCAAATTTATATCTTGTTCATCATGTTGTTCATCATTAGGATTGTTGTTGTTTGGCTAAATGTTGGGATCAATGTTTTCTTGTTGAGAGGCAAGGTTTATAGCATATTCTTGTGTTCTTTTACTTCTTTCTCTTGCTTTTCTATTTCTCTTTCTTCGACCACCTATCTCTTATAAGACAGGGCCTTGCTCTTTCATAGGTTTTTGTAAATTAGAATATGAAGCACTAGGATCAAACTTCATTTGTCACGGTGGAATATTTTGTTGTTAACAGTGATCTCCTGATCCTTGTAAGGATTTTGGGGGAGGAACCTCATCATAGGGACCTTGTCCTTTTGGTCTATAGTTCTCTTCACATGCGAGTTGTTTGTCTTTTGTCATTTCTTGTATAGGAGGACTAGGTATTTTAGTTTTATCCCAAAAGCATATCAACTTGTAATGTGTTTTCTGAACCAAAGGTTTATACTTGTTGTGAGGGACGATGATTATATGGCCATCCAGAGGGAATTTTAGACAATGGTGTATTATCGAAGGGATAGCTTTCATTTCTTTTAGCCAAGGATGTCCCAATTTAATGTGAAAGATGTCAAAAATAGGGACAACATCAAAGCATTGTTTGACATGTTTTTCAGATAGTGTTACTAACAATGATATCTTACCCAAAGGCTTGATAAAGGTTCCCTTACATGTCTTAATCATCATGCTCAAAAGGTCATAAGAACATTGCATTAATTGATGTGAAAAGAGGAACTCCTCAGTGGAAACATTAGTCATGCAATTAGGATCAATAAAATTTCCATCCATAGGGTTTTCCATTATTTTCACAGTGATGTGAAGAGGTCCTTCTTTGTCTCCAGTTGTTCTATCATGAGGTGTAAAGACAATTTCAGGTTCGGGTGATTTTGTTTTCATGTAAGGTCTAGGAGGGAACCTATTTTTGTTATTGTAATTAGAGGCCATGTTTTTATTCTCAAATCAGATTTGAAAGTTTCCCCAAAAGTATAGCAAATGCAAGTGTAAGTTTATATGCAAAAATGACCTTAAAATGCTTGGTTTTTCGTACTTTTTCAATGCAAATGAATCAAACAAAGAATGTTGTCAGGATTTTGATCAGGGGAAGAAAGTTATATGTATGATATCTATCCAAAATAGAAAAATTATCCTTCCCAACACACTCTTGATGCAAATCCAAGATAATGCCGAGTTAAACTATAGTGAAAATATGTCAAAATAAGCATTTTTTTCACCAAACTTAATGCAAAAGAGCATAACAAAGGGTGTTGTGAGGAAAATGATTATGGAAAGAAAATAATATAATAAATAACAGCCACTTAGTGTCAAAATACTCACTACAACATGCTTGTAGTGCAAACTAGGTCAAACCCTAGTGAAAATATAGCAAAAATAGGCTATTTTTCACAGTTTTTCAACTCCAAGACCTAGTAAAAGGGGTGTTGTAATGAATTTTAGGAGGTATAGAAAATAATATCAATAATATAAATCACCTCAATCCATAAAATTGATCACAACATGCTTGTCTTGCAAACTAGGTCAAACCCTAGGGCAAAATATAGTCAAAATTTGTATTTTTTCGCAAAGTTTTCATTACAAGAGCCTGATAAAAGGGTGTTGTGAACTGTTTTATGAGGGGAAGTAAATTATTACCCTAATAATAGTAAAATAATGCCATAATTCCTTTCACAACACACATATGGTGCAAGTTTATAAAGTCGATAAGGCCAAATTTAGTGAAATCATTATTTTTGAAGCCCTAGGTTTGAGATCTTGGGAAAAAATGCTATGCAGATGTTTTGAAGTCTAATTTATGATGAAAATTAAATACTCTTAGATCTGGAAATGATTTTCAAGATTGAACATGCAAAATACCCATGTAAATTTAATAAAAAATGCCTCAAAATTGCTAGTTTTGTTGAAAATTTCTATGCAAAATGGCAAATATTTTAAATCCCAAATGTTAATTTGAATGTGTTGGATATAAGGTAGATAACTGAGAAGGGGGGGGGGAGTGAATTAGTTATCTCAAAATTCCTTTAACTTTCTTTTCTTTTGTTATCTTAATATTCAGTGTTGCTTCAAAACATGAAAGCCTATGTAATCATAAGAGCAGAAATAAAATCAACACACATAACACAAGGATTTTTACGTGGAAACCCTATTAGGGGAAAAACCACGGGGTGACTAACCCAAGATTGTATTCTCTATTAAAAGAATAAAGGAGTACAAAATGGCACTTGCCAATTATGGCTCACTACCTGAGCACACTGGTCACAAGAGGCACACTGCCTACAAGAGACTCAATGTCTATAGAACTTACATAAGATAATCAAGTGTTTGAATTAATGAGAAGCATCTACAAATACAAGAGTTCAGTTCCAATTAGGCACAATACAGTGATCTGATGTACTTCATTGTTCCCTCTTTTAATGCTGTTGCTTTGTCACATCTGGAATTGAATTTCTACTTTTCTTGGCACCTTATTTCATCACATATTCGCCACACATACTTACATGCTAAAATCTATCTGTTATATATATCCACATCAAGGATTTTTGTCAACTCTCTAGTCGACACCAAGAACACTACAATTAATTAATTTGTAGGCTAAATCCATGCTTGATTTGTGATGTGTATCAAAAACATAGGAAAAGAAGTCATTAATCATGTCGGCCATCAATGTATAATCTCACGAATTGCTTGATCAACACCTTTTACTCATCCGAATTGAAGTTTGATACTTTGTTGCTTAGTTCTTCCTCTGTCTGTTCTATCAGACTGGAACCCAACACTTAGATGCTCATATCTTTTACATGCTTTACCACCAGAGGCTAAATCTCTAGAATACACTAGTCATATGACCCCTCTTGACTTATCCAAGTCTATAGCTTATTGAGTTACACCATTTGAGAGATCTGGACCTGATTGTCAGACCTTGTCACATACTCTATTCTTGTTCACTAGACCATCTTGACTTCAATCTGGCTTCTGGTATGAATGAATTGCTGATTACAGATGTCTGAGATACACTTTATTTCCATTAATGACAACACTTAAAAGACCTAGCAGTATCTTTTGCCAAAAATCTCCCCCTTTGGCATTGATGGCAGAACTTAGTGAAAAATGACTAACTGTCGCAGTAACTCCCCCTTGGCTAATGGTCTGTCTTTTGCACTATTATACTAGAACTCTTGGTGTAGGAGCACCAAGGAGATCAAAAGACTTATGTCTTGTTTTAATGATTCACTTGTTTGTTGATTTCATAAGGTCTTGAAGAGCATTCTCATCCATGTAATAAGGACTATGTCCAAATATCTATTATTGTCTTGTAGGAGGTAATCATGTTTATAAGCCTTCCAAGGCATGTAAAAGACAGTCCTATGTTTTCCTCTCATTTGTAAGCCTTCCAAGGAAAGTAGGAGGTTGTCATTGAGTCCTATACCTTGTCAAAGGCTAGTTATCCTTGCAAGAATAGGATACACTCCTTAAAACTAAGATAACAATTTGTAATCACAATAACAAATAACTAATGGCAGCAATGGTGGAAAGATAGTTATGGAAACTTCCCCATCGGTCCAAAAACTACCTCCTTGTAGTTGTCAAAGGTTGTGAAGCCTTAAAAGTCCTTGGAGATTGATCCTTGGATGAAGGAGATGAATTTGAAGAAGTGTAAGAAGTTTCCAAAGCAATAGCAAACCAATTCTCTGCATTTTCTGTATAACAAGCCATACCATTCTGTTGTATGACACTATCATGAAGTATAGGTTGTTTCAAAATGGAGTATGATGAAGTAACTATCAATTAAGACTAGTTTGAGCTCATGACATATAAGATAAAGCAACCTACAAGCATTTGATTTAAGATTGCTCTTTGACAGAATTCTAATTTTCTAGAAAATTTACCCCTACAGGCCATACACAGGGAAGGTACAGGACTGTCCTTGCCTTTTCATTCTTTGATTAGATATTCCATTGAATTACCTTAAATTTGAATGTAGTTTGTTATTTTGAAAGTTATATAGTAGGGAGTTATAAGGTTTTGTTTAAAAATAGCCTCATCAAAACCTAGTTAAGGGTTTGCTTCCAACGATGGGGTATTGACCATCCCACTATCTTTCAAGGACATAAGACTAGTGGGATGGATGTAATTACTTGTATGTTGAGTGATTTGGGTGTTTGCAGGAGTGGGAGAGTTGGTGTTTGTAAATTTTGGTAGAAAAGGCTTAATAAGACCATGTATTAAGCCATTTGGAGCAACCATAGAGACATTTCTTGGAACAACAGTTTGTAGAGGCACAAAACCAACAAAATCCTTTGTTTTGGAAGGTAATATAAATTTTTAAACCATTGGTGGAGTTCTGTGCATGAGTTTTAGGGTAGTCTCTTTGTAATTTTGGCCTAATTGGGCTCTAAAACACTAGGAGGGGCTATTCGTTGAGACAAACCACCCAAAACAACCCAAACCCATTCTTGTATATGTGATAGGGGATCATAAAGGGTATCTTCTAATTGTCTAACATTTACATTTGAAGGTCTCTATTAAGAGTTATTAGGACTGTCCTCATTTTCTAGGGCTACAAGCCATTTTTGGGGTTTGGTGAAGGAAGTACCAATCCTAAGTCTAGTCTGCCTTGGCCAATGGATAGAATGGGTCCCCTAACATCCAAAACCAACCTTTCCATTAAGATCCATGAGTTTCTTTCTATTGTTCCCACTTTTGTGTAAAGACCTTTGACTTTGGGCTTTTTGAGTGAAAGAGAACCTTGTCATTTTGTCTATCTTCTCCTATCCAATTTGCCTCTCCCTTAGCTGGATTCCACATTTTTCACTACTTTTCACTCCCCCTTTGACATCAATAGAAAAGGGTAGAATCTGCAAACCAAAATTTTGCAAAAATTATTCTATACATGGCCGCATAAGTATATATAAATCATATGTTATACTTACATATACTTAAGTATATCCACAAAAGTAGTCTTCAGCTGTACAAACTCTATGGCCTAGCTCTACTTCATCCTATCCAAAATGGAGATGTGACCACTCAATAAAAATGTGTATGCTTTTGCCCTTCTTAAATTTGTCGGATCTCTGGTCCGGGCTGTGGTCTGAGCATCTGTCAAGGCCTCATGCATTGCCTCTAGCTTAGGGATAATTATCCCTCTAAGTTCACCCATTCTATTTATTATGTTCTTCTTTTCTTTGTCTAGCCTCTTTATTTCATTTATGATAACAATATCCTAGCATTCTTGATTCATTAGAGAGGTAGCAAGGGGATCAAAATTCTGAGATAAACTTGACAGTTTACCTTCTTGTTCTTTCACTTTCTTCTCAATGCCCTCTGTCACTTTGGGCCAAGATAAACAGAATTTGTATATGTCCCCACCATCTTTAAGAGTGTTTTCAAGGCTCTTTATTCTAATGTCAATGGTCCTCCTATCATTAGCAATAAGTCCTTGCACTTCAGTGAATCTCTTTCCCAATAACTCCTTCCAGACCTTTGCTTCTATTGATTTCTCTAGAGATTCAAAATGAGTGCTAACAAAATTTACCAAAGATTTCAAGTTACCAGATGGTGAGGCTGAAGGATCCTTTTGGAAGGATGGCATGATCTTTGCAAGCATCCTGGATGCAATCTCTAATAGTTTATAGTCTTCCATGTGAGATTTCAAGAGTTTTTCTTTTGCTTTGTCTTGAGCAAAAGATGCTATTTTCATTATCTGAACTGAAGAGAGAGAGAGAGAGAGTCAAAATTTAGTGACCCTTGAAATAACTCAGGTTCATCTATCTCCATCATTTCTCCATTTAGGAAATTCTTCACCATTTCTACAGTGTATCTTGCCGGTGATTAAGTCTTCTTCTCTTTTGGGATATCAGAACAGTCATCATTAGTCTTTTCTGCTTGTTCTTCTTCTTTTCCCTTAACCTCCTCTTCTTGACTCCCTTTCTCCTCTTTTCTACCTTCTCCTTTAGCTTTAGAATCTGGAATGTCTACAGTGGGATTTGGAGGAGAGATGTCACCTATGTTTATTGCTTCATAAGCTTCCTCTTCTAGAATAGAGGAATCTAAGTCCTTAGACTTTTCTTCATCTATTTTCTTTAATCCTTAGATATCCTTGTCAGAAAATTCTTCAGTCATTACATTTAATCCTTCAACATCAATGGTAGAAGGTTCTTCTTCTATTTCCTCTACAATAGAAAGATTGAATCTTTTAAAAGCATTCTAGAGGATATCTTTTGTTTCTCTTTCTACTTGGTCAGTTTCTCCAAGCATAAGTTTATTCATTCTTTCTTTACTCTGGAACTCATCCTTACAGTCCTTGAAAATCATGTCCATTTGTTTTGGAGTGATAAAAGGATAAAGATGAATTGCTATTTGTTCCTGAATCTCCAAGTATTTTTCCTTTGCATTCTCTTTTCTTAGTTCAAGTACTTTTTCTAGACTCTTAGGAATTAAGGGTATAATTTCAATGAAAGCTTTATTGTAAATGTTCAGGTACCTGATAGCAGCTTCTTCCAAAATTCTCTTGTTAGTATCACTGTATTCATCATAGAACTCTGTTACTGGTTGTAGGTTCCCATCCACAGTAACTACCTTGATGATGTCATCACTGGAAAGAGTGGACTTTTCAACAAATTCCTCTACCTTTTCTTCCTCATTTTTACTAGTAGTGAATTTCTCGAAAGTTTTCTTCTTCATTTTCTTGATTTCTTCATCAGATTCTGTTTCTTCATCATCTTTAAGGCTCGTCTATGACCTTGTGGCTTTGGTCTTTGTCCTCTTTTCTCCTTTTTTGGATGTCTTGACTTCCAGTTTGGTGGCCCTTGAGCTTTTAGGAGTGGCAGGTGCAAAGCTCCTGGAAGATCTAGTCAGGGAAGAAGCTTGTACTGAAGTGTCTCCTTTCTTTGCTTCTTGTTTCTCTTTCCTAGCCTTCTTCATCTTCTCTCTATTTGCATCCATAGCCTCCTTTGATAGGCCAAATCTGTTGGTAATTTCCTCAACTTCCCTTCTTACTTTCCTCTCTATTTCTGGCTATCTTAACTCAACATGTATTTTTACACTTAGCTCTTGAAAGGTTCCAAACCTTTCTGCCTTAGTGTCCTTGGGCTGCCTCTGTAGATGTTGAATATGAAGCTCCAAGATTTTTTCATCAACTTCATATCCCATAGGCATTATCCACACAGTCCTTGGCTCAACTACCTCCATTAGACATTGGTCAGTGTCAACCATGAAGCATATTGTGTCCTTGTATTTCTCAACTATGGATTGAGGTATTCTCTCTCTGGCTTACATCATGCTTTGAAAGTTTTTAAAATAGCCCCAGAGGGCAGTATTTTGAGCTTGAGTAACACTAATTCCATACATATAATCTCTAATCTGGATAGTAACCGGTTTATCATTTTGACAAACCCAACCCTTTGATCCAGGTAGCTTATTCATATAATAGAAAAATAGACACAATATTAGACTGCCATATTTGAAAGAGTTTTTCTTATCTTTCTTGATCTTCTCAAAGTTTTTCATTAGTTGACTCAATAGAAGCTCACACAAATCATAATCTGCATTTTCCTTCAGCATCTGATATGTAACATAGATTACAATACTAGACAGAATTTCCCTACTTGAGTGGTAGATTTTGTAGCCAATTATCATTGAAGAAAACTTGACATCCAGATCCATGATGTCATCTATAGTCATTGCTCTCCTATCAAATTTTGACCTAGTGGTTTCAGTTACCATTTGGTTCTGTATAGATTTGAGTGTGGGTAACCCACCATTTGAGTGCAGTTCAGTCATAGCCCTGATGTCATCTTTGGTTATCTTGAAAGGCCTCATTAGCCACATAAAATTATCATGCATCCTACTTAGAACATACTGGTCCCATTCATCTTCTGCAAAAGACGGAAAATGTATGCAATGTTTGAAATGTTTGTCCCTTAGGTTCTTGAATTCAGGTCTGAGTTGAAAACTCTCATCAATTAACTATTTTTGATAGATGTCAATCAATTTTGAGTCTCCAAAATCTTTGATGTTTGCATGGATATAAACCCTAATATCTTCTACATGTAAGACACTGTGTGAAATATTGGAAAATGCACCCAAGGGATCAACTTCTAGTGACTTGTAAGGGTGTTTCTTGAATTTTGGTCTCAGCCTTTCGAAGATATTAACAACCATTGGAGTAACCATTCTAGCAAAGAGAACCAGAGATAATTTACAGAAGGAGAATACCTTTTTATGCCTTAGGGTTTCAAGTAGGAGCCAAAACAAATTGCTGATTGAATTCAATTTTCTAGTTGATCTTGAGTGAATTGTAGAAACTTTGTTGCAGAACTCTTCGTTGTGAATGTAGGTGTGCAAATAATGAGTGAAAGAACCCTTTTATCCTTGCATAAACCCTAATTTCCTTTTGTAATAAATGCACAACTTAAGTTATCCGGTTGCCCTATTTTGAGAGAGGTCTTCTTGAATTACTACGTTAAACTTGGAATCATTTTTGACAATGTATCTTCTTTTCTTCAATCATGCCATGGGTCCGCGGATCAAAGCATTTCAATTTTGAATCATACTAGATCTATCTATGAAAGTCCTGCTTTACCGGATAGCTGTCAGAACTAGGTTAACTTGAGTGGTTAGAAGTCTTTCAAAACTTCATTCAGATCTTTCACATTTTGACTGAAGGTTATGTAGATGTTTTTCTAACCTTTTAATCCACAGTGATAGATGTTTACTCAATGTGTTAAATTTAGGCACTAGCTAACTAGTTGGGGGAAATTATTTTTCTCTATGACTCCCCCTGAGCTAGAGCTCACTTTTTAGTTTCTGGAAGGAATATCAACACCAAATTCCAGTGCGGATCCATCTCTAATATTTTTGTACTCTTTTTTACCCAAATCTTTCTCATCTCCTTTTGAACTTCATCCACATTCACTTTACCTTTGCCCTTATCTTGTTTTTGATTATGTTGCATCGAACCTTTTCTGTCCTAATTTCTACTTCTGCAGAATTTGGCAATATGACCGGATTTATTGCAATTGTAATAGACAACATTTCTTTTCTTATTTGATTGATATTCTCTTGATCTACATTGATTAGCCATATGTCTAATTCTATTGCATGCAAAGCATCTATCATTGAATGAATTGTTTATTTGCCTATTTCTGCATTCATGAGATTTGTGACCATACCTTTTGTAGTTGAAACATTGTCCGAAGAAGGATGGATTATTATGATTCATTCTCCTCTTGTACTAAGTTGCTCTATAACTAAAATTATTGCAATTGAAGCAGCATCCATTGAAGGATGGATATCTTTGGGCATTTTCTTGCCTTACTAGAGGTATTCTAGGTCTGTTTCTTTGATTTCCTGATCCAAAGTTCTTCTGACCGGATCCAAAGATTTCACCTTTCTCATATCCTAAGCCACACTGATCATCTACCCCTTTTTGGCTTTCAAGAAGAACTTCAAGTTGGGCTAACCTTATCTTGAATTTTTCTTTGTATTCATTTGTCGTTTGAAGATCTTGTTTAAGAGTATCTATCTGATTCTCAAGTTGTTCTTCATTGTCTCTAGCTTCTTTAAGATTAGATTCAAGATGCTTGATTATTCTATTCATTTTGTGGCAATCCTCTATTTTCTCCTTGAGGGATTGTTTTAGATTATCTTTAATCTTTCTTTTTTCTTCAATCTCTTGGGTGAACTTCATAATTCCTGATTCCATTTCATGTCTCATCATAAGGACTTCTTTTGAGAGTTTTTCACATAGATGGGTTTTTTCATTCAGATCCTCATTAGTACTATTGGCTTTGTTCTGATTTGCTAGTTTTTGAAGTAATTTCTTTCTCTTTTTCACAGAAATATTGAGTTTCTCTTTTAGCTCATTGATGAACTCGTCTACTTCCCTAAGTTTCTCTCTCAAGTTATTGACCTCAGAGTCAGATTGCTCAAGATTATCTAGGGCAGACTGTAGTTGTTCTTTCATACCATATTCATCCACTGAGATTCTTGGATCTTCCTCCAGCTGTTAGAGTTTTCAGAGGAACTTATCTTTGATACCAATTGTTGGATATAAGGTAGATAACTGAGAGGGGGGGTGAATTAGTTATCTCAAAATTTCTTTAACTTTCTTTTCTTTTGTTATCTTAATATTCAGTGTTGCATCAAAACATGAAAGCATATGTAATCATAATAGAAAAAATAAAATCAACACACATAACACAAGGATTTTTACGTGGAAACCCTATTAGGGGAAAAACCATAGGCCAACTAACCCAAGATTGTATTCTCTATTAAAAGAATAAAGGAGTACAAAATAGTACTTTCCAATTAGGGCTCACTACCTGAGCCAACTGCTCACAAGAGGCACATTGCCTACAAGAGACTCACTGTCTACAGAACTTACATAAGATAATCAAGTGTTTGAACTGAAGAGAAGCATCTACAAATGCAAGAGTTCAGTTCCGGTTAGGCACAATACATTGATCTGATGCACTTCATTCTTCCCTATTTTAATGTTGTTGTTCTGTCACATCTGGACTTGAATTTCTTCTTTTCTTTGCACTTTATTTCATCACATATTCACCACACATACTTACATCCTAAAATCTATCTATTATATATATCTGCATCAAGGATCTTTGTCAATTCTCTAGTCAGCACCAAGAACACTGCAAGTAATTAATCTGTCAGCCGAATCCATGCTTGATTTGTAATGCGTATCAAAACATAGGCATTGAAGTCATTAATCATGTCGGCCATCAATGTATAATCTCATAAATTGCTTGATCAACACCTTTTACTCATCTAGATTGAAGTCTGATACTCTGTCACTTAGTTCTTCCTCTATCTGTTCTGCCGGACTAGAACCCAACACTTAGATGCTCATATCTTTTACATGCTTTACCGCCAGAGGCTAAATCTTTGGAATATACTAGTCATATAACCCTTCTTGAATTATCCAAGTCCACACTTTACTAATTTACACCATCTAAGAGATCTAGACCTAATTGTCGGACCTTGTCACATACTTTATTCTTGTTCATCAGACCATCTTGACTTCAATCTGACTTCTGGTATGAATGAATTACCGACTGCGGATGTCTGGGATAAACTTTGTTGGCATTAATGACAACACTTAAATGACCTAGAAGAATCTTTTGCCAATAGAATGACCCTCTAAAATTAGTACAAAAATTTGATAAAAGATTTTGCCTACTAACCCTAGATTTTGGAATTACTAGGTTATATAAAATTGTCAAAATTTCCACAAAACCTTAGCAAATTAATGATGAAAATGCAAAGAAAAATTTTGATTTTTTGTATTTTTCTATAGTTTATATCAGATCTAATGGAAAAATCATGAATTAGGAAAATTTATAAAGAATTGATGTGATTTAGTAAGCCCAACAATGCAATTTTTTTGAATTTTCCAAAATTTTCAATTTCTTTGAATTTTCCAAAATTTTCAATTTCTTTAAATTTTTCTCAATGCAATAAAATGAATGGCTATATGAATGAATGAAATCAATCCAAATATGAAGACATACACTCAACAAGTTGCAATTTAAGTCCAAAAACTTGGGTTCACCAAAATGTTTAGGGGAAAATTAGATTTGTTAATGTTTTGGTGTTTTGATGTTTAAATCCACCTTTCCATTTAACATTCAAGGATCTAGGGTCAAGTGGTGAACACTATCATACCCTAGGTCACTTACAAATGTAGGGAAACTTGGATTAGGGAATTTAATTATCAATTTTCAACCTCTTATGCTCAATTGACCATTGAAACCCTAATTATGCAAATACGACAATAAATTGACGAATAACAGAAAATGTTCTTACAGATAGAAGTAAAATAGAAAATCATAGAATACCCATATTTTGGGGTTTCGAAGCGAAATAGTCAGGGAAACTAGAGTAGGCACCTTAGTCCATGGTACCAGTTTCTTCGTAGAATCTAGACGTCCTTTTGACACGGATCAAGCTTGTAACTTCTATTTTTGAAAATTCATCTATAGACGACACTAGAGCGACCGTCCAAGTTCTAGAAATGCTCTTGTGTCCTACTTTTCTTCAGATCCTAAATCCTTGATGCTTACCAATCCTTCCTACAACTCCACTTTTCCCAAATGTGACACCTATAACCTACAATCACAAGACTTGGTTTGGGGGTTGTGGTATTTAGAGGCTTGCCTTAGTCAAGCCTCAGGGGACACTTAAGTCTTCGAACACCATTGTTAGATAAAGAGTGCATGCCCTTGTTAGGTAGAGGTAAAAACCAAAGGAATCAATTATGAAAACATAATATAATGTCACCTTGTAGTGAAGCTCTCATGGGAGGAAGATGCTCTTCATGCCATGAGAAAATTGATGCTCAAATCTGCAAATATCAACACACAAAACAAACAAGTCTACTCTTGCAACACAATGAAAGCTAATCACCTTGAGAACACAATAGCTTGCTAGTAATCATCTAGTTGGAATCTAGTTTACAAATGAATGCCTAAGCATGCTTATATATGCAACTACAAACACTCCCACCAAGATTTTTGTAATTCAAACTTACCATGTCAGCAAAGGGACCTAATAACGGTCAAAAACTAACACCCAGAAATTAGAGCTGCCCCAACATAGGGCAGGACTAGGGTGCGGGTGCCCATGTCCTCCCCCCTATTTTGGGTAGGGTACAGTTCAAGAGGTCTTCCTAGGTATAATTTACCATGGAACCTAGTTCTCATTCCATCAGGATGCCAAAATATGAACTAAGATGTCCTAAATGCATGCTAAAGAATTAGGAGCTAAACCTTATGAGGGAAAAGTCCCCAAGGGGACATTTTTTGACGTTACAGCTTCATCCAAATCAGACATCGGAGGCCAAATCTATGAGGTTTTCAATCTATTGGATGGATACTTGATCCAGGAGGTAGCTGCAATTTTAGAGTAGTTTGGGTAAAATTAGACCTTGCCATCGCGCTCATGATGCTCAAAAACCTATAGATTGACTATAAAATCATCCAAATTAGATAAAGTTGTAGTAAAAGGCAAATTTTTTTATGCCTCGACTGTATGAATTTATCACGAGGAATATCTATGGCATATAATTAGAATCTTCTATGGAATTGCACTACGTCGGTGAATCAAAATCTTGAAAAATCCATTGATAATAAAATTGTTTGAGGGTTTTATTTGTTGTCTGAAAGTTTATTTGTGTATGGATTTTCTTTTTGTAGATCATACCCTATGGATTGTAGGGTACCCTATACACTTCACTCAGTGATCTAATCATAGGGCACCATGTGTGGCATGAGTCCCCACCATCTTTGACTCTACGAATAGTATACTCAGCAATGAACAAACACTCATCGGCTAACTCTTAAAACCATCAACATTGATCATAATCTCAGGTCATTTCTCAAACAACTATTGGCAACATATTTCATCACCAACCATTTTGTGTTAAATATGTGGTTATCTGTAGTCATTCTTCAATGATCTTCATAATAAACTAGCAGCTATAACAATTCTTCCACTACCAGGAAATTTTCAAAACTCGGTCAAATATTTCTATCGGCGTATACTTAAAACACGACGGTCTTTTTACATTTCAGGTGGCTTGAACTTCCCAGTGGTGAGATCTTCATCCAAACCGCTGGATGCTTCAAAGGTCTCTATGGATCATTAAACCCTCGATGGCTACTACATCTTCAGTAGTGATTTCGACCAAACATTTGTCGACAGTCTTTATTCCTAATACCTAGCGGTAATTTTTAATACCGTCAGCAGTGGCCCATTAAACCTCAAATGCTATCTTGTGTGCATCAAAGGTGATATCCTGCTCCTACATATTGGTTTTTGTGAGTATATCAGTAGTTTTTCATAGGTTCTAGCGATTTTGGCCTTAGACAGGTGGTTTAAGAGAACCTAGGTGGATTTTGACTTGTGAAGGTAGTTTTGACCTTCAAATCAATAGTTTTGCACCAATGGAGGTTTTTCCCCTTCCAGCTAAGAATATTCTAGAAAAATAGAGAATATTATGTCAGATGACATTAGTGCCAAGGAGCCATTTTTACCCCTCAAAGCCCTAAACAAGTTTTTTTTCTTTTTTGCATACCTTTTTCCCATGAAGGTAAAATCGGGCAAATGAGATATCATTAGAAAGGTGACAAAGAGCTAGTCATAGTGGTGTTAGTAGTTTTCTAAAAAATTTCTACAAGTGCCAAAAAATCATAGTTTGAAGACAGATCTTTATTTTTTGCTTCCGAGCTCACAACTTTCTACGACAATCTCTGATTTTTAGAATTCTTGTGGCATCGGAAAGGCATTTAGAAGCTCTACAAATCCATCCATACACTTTTCTTAGATTCCTCTCTAGGTTCATTTTAATTCATTTGTCAGTTTTTTTGCTTTTGAGTGATAACTTGGGCATTTTGACACTTAAGGAAGTGAAACTTGGTTTGAAGGCATCAATTTGCTGTGGTAAATCATTGTGAGTGGCTATAATCTCCCTTGAATCTCATTTTTAAGAGATTTTGATGCTCTCCCAATTTTAGTCTCTAGAGGACAATTGTAAATCACACTAAGTATAAAGTGCCAGAATCATTTTTTTTTGGGGGGGTGATCTCTTTGATTGAGTAATAGGGGGGTTGTACTCATGTTCTTTTTTGTACTCTTGCATCATGGATCCAAATAAAGCTCCTCTACTCACACAATATAACTATCATGAGTGGAAAACTAAAATGGAGATTCATTTAAGAAGTTTGAAAATTCATAGAATAACAACAGGGACAGAAATTCAACCAACAACAACTACAAAAAAAGAAACTGGTACAATAGATGTGATCAAACCTATGGAACATTGTCTATCTCTTTTGATCTCCTTTTTCATATTGAATCTTGTACTACACCTACTAAAGTGTGGACTACCTTAGAAAATCTCTTTGGTAAACAAGATACTATGAGAGGTTTCAAATTGGAGAATGAACTAATTGGTTTGAATCTAACCAATTTTGCAAGCATCCAAGACTTCTTCACAAAGCTAAAGTCACTTAGATTGCAGCTCAAACAATGTGGAATTGAGAAAGAGGACACTCAATAGATTCTTTCAATCCTTCCCAAGCTTGGTCCTGACTATTCAGTTTTTGTTTCTACCTTGGGAAATCTTTCACAATGCCTTCACTTGATGAGTTTGTTGCACCACTCACAAGGGAGCAAACTAAGTTAGTACACATGGGCACATTGAAGTCTCCTAGACCTCAAGTACTTCTTTCTAATCAAGGTACTAAGGATCAAAAGGCTTCAACTAGCAAAGGCAAGAAATAGAAAAATAAGGATTCCAAGAACTATGAACGAGCAAAAGAGTCAACCAAATAACCTAAGTCCTCATCCTCTCCCAAGGAGGAATCATCTAAGAAGGAGAGACCAAAGTGTGCTTATTGTAAGAAACTAGGACATGATGAGCATAAGTGTTATGAGAATAAAATTGATGAGTTGAATCACATTATTCAAAAGCATAATATCAACATGTCATCATCATTACCTAGTACATCCTCTTATTCAATACCATCATCATCTACACATAAAAGGACAACATGCATTGCCAATCAGACAATCAAAGGAGAAGGACAGGTACTCTTTGCTTCTACAAGTCTTTAGTTAGAGAGATGGCTTCTTGATTCAGGAGCTTCTCATCATATGGCATCTTCATACGAGATGTTCTCTTCATTTGAGTCATATACTTCAGCACCTATTTTGATGGGTAACAATACATACATGCATGCAACTAGTAAAGGAATTATTGATGTTGGTGAGAATACATTTAACAATGTGTTGTGTGTACCTTCCTTGACAACCAATCTCCTTTCCATCTACCTAATTACTCATTGTGGTGCAAGAAAGATAGTTGAGTTCACTCCTGATTTAGTGATCATATGAGACTTGGAGAGAAGAGATATTATTGCTATTGGGATGGCTCATCATTCATCTCACCTATATACTTTCTCCCATTTTTCTTCTTCTAATGATGTAGATCCATTGATTGATATTCACACTCATGCATCAAGTGTGAATCAAGTTTCTAAGGAGAAGTTTGGACACTTGAACCTTGGTGTTCTTTCACCCACTTTGGTTCATGAGACTAGTGTTGAACTTCCATCACCTCAACCTCTTGCTTCTTCAAAGATTGACATTGACATGATTGCATCTTCTTCAATTGAGTAGGATCATACAGGTCTTTCAGACATAGCTTTGTGGGATACTTTCTTGATAGGTATATCAAACTTGGTTTGTGAATCTCATATTATAGATATGGAGGAGACAATTGTGGGGTTATCTCTCCTCTTTAATGATAGTTACAACATAACTGTTATCCCCTCTACTTCATCTTTGGACGTTATTCTTCATGAGTCTAGCTAGGATTTTGGATTGGTCACACCACATTCATTGTGGCATTCTTTGATTTTGACATGTGGACACTTAAGCATGTTGCAAGTATGGCTCTAAACAGTGTTGTCATTGATGTCAAGAATTGGATGAGGTATGTGCTGAGGATATTGAGAAAATTAGCCCCATCAGAAATAGAGAAGAACAATGAAGATAGTGAAGTTCTATGAAGCAATGATCCCAAATAGTTGAAGAGCATATTATACGCATCAAAGGGTTTGTAGATATGTGTTTGAAGGTTGTCTAGTCAAGATTTCAGAGGTCTGCATGAAGATCTAAAGAAGTTATGGGTATATGAGTAGAACTTGTTCCAACAACTGTTTAGTGGTGACAGAGTGGCACAAATAAGTCTAGTAAGATTTGGAAATGGAATATCCTACTCTAGAGATTTAGTGGTATGTTTGGGAAGCTAATGTGAATTATCAACTCAATTGGCATATTGTTTAGAGGTCTGCAAGTAATCCTTATAGTATGATAGAGATGACCGATTGTGTTCTTGTGATTCTGGATGAAGTTACAAATGATTATAGTAAGCAGAAGTGGTGCAGATGTTCTTGGTGATTCAAGCAAGCTTGTGGAGGTCTCTAGATTGTGTCCAGTTCATGCTGGTGATCTACATTGAAGATTGGGCCTGTAATTGAAGGTTTACCTCCAGATAATGGTGTTCTTTTCAGTCCTGGCCGATTGGATTGTTTGCACCTATTGCAGATAATCTAGAAGATGTCTTGCAAGATGTGGCATGTTCCTCTAAGAATATTGAAGTCCCATCTATGCATGGCTAACAGTGTAGTAATTCGCATGAATCTTTTGTAATAAGTCAAGTTGTATGTTTGTAATTGCTCTGTAATAAAATAAGTATATGTTGTGCCGACTTTGATGATCATTCCAAAGTCAATATCATGTATAAATAAGAATTGTGAAGTTGTTCAAAATGTATCCAATGTGGTCATGATGAAGTTGTGGTAAGGAAGAGGAGTGAAATAGTAGAGTAGAGGTGTTGAGCTTCAATGGAACTGACTCATGCATAGTAAAGATGCTAACTTCTAGTTCAATTTGGTAATACTTATTTTCTTCTGTAGATAGTGAGTCTCTTGTAGGTAGTGTGCCTTTTGTGAGCAGTGTACTCAGGTAGTGAGCCCTAATTGGTAGGTGCCATTTCATTTCTCATATTCTTTTAATAGAGAATAAAATCTTGGGTTAGTCACCCCATTGTTTTTCCCTTAACCAGGTTTTCCATGTTAAAATCTTGGTGTTATTTGTGTTGAGTTTGTTTCTTCTCTTAAATTATTGTATATGCTTTCATGATTGAATCTTTGATATGCTGTTGAAATGTAAGAAGGTTTTAAGTAAATACGAAACAAAATTTTGTGACAACTAATTCACCCCCTCTCAGTTGTCTATCCTTGAATCAACAATTGGTATCAGAGCCAAGTTCCTCTAAAAGAGCCTAATTGCTTGAGGAGATCTAGGATGTCTTCCTACAAGAAGGATAGTCTGAGGTTTGATGGAACTAATTACACTCTTTGGAAAAGCCGCATGGAATGTCAGTTGCAATGTATAGTAATGCAATAGGACTATGTCTACAAAAAGGTATGTTCCTCCAAAGAATGGTCTGACAACTATAGATGAAATTATAGGTACTGAAGACAATCTTCAAGATAAAGAAGCCTTACTTAGTGCCTTATCTGATTCAAAGATGACAAATGTTATGGATTTAAAAATTGCATATGAGATTTGGGCAAAGATGGAACTTCTACATGAAGGAGACAAATATGTTAAATGTGCCAAGCTACAGAGTCTCAAAGGAAAATTCAAAAATATGAATATGAATGAAGATGAGAATATCACTACATCTATGCCAAAAGTAAATGAGCTTGTTTGTGCCATTAGGTGTGTTGGTGGAACATTTGGATGAAGATGAGATTGTTGCCAAAGTTCTTAGATCCCTTCCTCCTACTTACAAACACAAGGTCGCTACTATTGAAGAATCCAAATCTTTTTCAAATATCTCAAGAGATCAATTGGTTAGAAAATTAGTTGCATTTGAACTAGCTAAGTTTGGAGATGCACCCCCCGAGATTGAATCTGCATTCAAAGCTAGTGCCTCTGTAAAAGGAAAAAAAGGTATGATCTTAGAGATAACTCTTCAAAGAAACCATCATGGTATGAAATAGTAAGAAAATATCTAGAAGAAGATGAATCAGAAGCTGCACAACTTGAAGCCCTTATTACCAAGAGATTGCCAAGAGGATCCGGTAAGTATGAAGGAAAACTACCTTTCAAATGTTTCAATTGTAAAAAGATTGGTCATTTTGCCTCAAGATGTCTGGAAAGATTTTCAAATCCTAACCCTAATAGATCAAAATTTCAAAAGAAGTGTTACTATGTTCAAGAATATGATGATGAAGGAGTAACAGATGATGAATCTGAGATAGGAACCAAATCTGGAAGTGACTAGGTGTTTATTACCATTAAGGAAGAAGATCCAATGCCTATTGAATCTGTAAATCATAAGATAGAAAGAGCTCTGGTTGCTGAGGTTGAAGAATAGGATGAATGGGTCATCGATAATGGATGCTCTCATCATATGACTGGTGACAAAAATAAGTTCATAAACCTAGAAAGATATGAAGGTGGAGTTGTAAAATTTGGAGATAATTCTACTAGCATAATTAAAGGCAGAGGAACCATTTCTGTTGATGGTAAGAACAAAATTGGTGATGTTCTATATGTTGAAGGTTTAAAGCATAATCTTCTTAGTGTTGGGTAGCTAGTAGACAAAGGTTATGATCTCTCGTTCAAAAATGGAAAATGCAAGATCTTTGAAAGCTCCAGAACTGAGATTACATCCGGTACTCAGACAAAAGGTAACATCTTTCACTTGGTTGGTACTGGCAAAAGTTGCTTATTTGTTCAAATTGATTAGAGTTGGTTATGACATAGGAGAATGTGTCATATGAATTTTGATAATATCATTGAGATAAGCAACACCCAAGCTATAAGAGATCTTCCCAGATTGGTGAAACCTAATAACTTGTGCAAAGAATATCACTTAGGTAAGAAGAATAGAGTCTCATTCAAAAGTAAGGAACATTCTTCATCCAGATTGTTGGACTTGGTGCACACTGATCTATGTGGTCCAGCAAGAATCAAGAGTCTACAAGGAGATAGATATTTCATGTTGTTGATTGATGACCACTCCTAGATGATGTGGGTGACTTTCTTAAAAGAAAAATCTTAAGCACTTGAGAAGTTCAAAATATTCAAGGCTATGGTAGAAAATGATACTGGCATAAAAATAAAATGCTTCAGATTTGACAGAGGTGGAGAATTCACATCCGGAGAGTTCATTGAATTATGTGAGAAACATGGGATAAAAAGATAGTTATCCACTTCAAGGACTCCACAGTAGAATGGAGTAGTGGAGAGAAAGAACTAGACAATCCAGGAAGCTTCTAGGACCATGATGATGGAAGCAAATGTTCCTCAAATATATTGGAGAGAAGCGGTGAGCACAACCATTTATACTCTTAACTGGGTACAAATCAGAGGCAAGACTAGTAAGACTCTTTATGAGCTTTGGTTTGGCATCACTCATACTATGAAGTATTTCAGAGTCTTTGGTAGCAAATGCTATATCAAAAGAGATGAAGACCTTGGCAAGTTTGATGCTAGAAGTGATGAAGGAATATTCTTGGGTTACTCTACTCAAGGCAAAGCTTACCGGTGCTATAACAAGAGATTAAGGAAGATTGTGGAAAGCACAAATGTGAAAGTTGATGAAGGCATGGAAAATGCCTCAAGATACCATGAGTATGAGGTTGATGATCAAAATGTTATCTCAAACCTAGAAGAACACGTTCAAACTCCAATCCAAATTCAGATTGATTCGGAGAATCCAGAAACACAAGAAGAAGAAACAAGCTTGAATGAACCCATCCAAGAATTAGAAGTGCAAGTGATTCCGAAGACTCCTAGGTATGTAATACTGAATCATTCTGAAGATTAGATCATAGGATATAGAAGCAAAGGTGTTCAAACAAGAAGAAATATTGCTCAAGATTTAGTGAAGTATTGTCTGATTTCAAATGTTGAACCAAAAATAGTAAGTGAAGCATGCAATGATGAAAGTTGGATTAAAGCAATGATGGAGGAATTGATGCAGATTGAAAAGAATCACACTTGTGATCTTGTTCCTAGACCTAAGGACAAAAATGTGATTGGGACTAAGTGGGTCTTCTGGAAGAAACTAAATGAAGATGGTAAGGTAGTACGAAACAAAGCCAGATTGGTCTATAAAGGCTATTCTCAAGTAGAAGGAGTTGACTTTAAAGAGACTTTTGCTCTAGTGGCAAAGATTGAAGTAGTCAAACTATTTCTTGCCTTTTCTGCCTTCAAAGATTTCAAGGTATATCAGATGGATGTCAAGTCTTCTTTCCTAAATGGTGATTTAGAAGAAGTATAGATTGCGCAACTGGATGGATTTCAACTGTCTGATAATGGAGATATGGTCTACAAAGTAAAGAAGGCTTTGTATGAACTCAAACAAGCCCCAAGAGCCTAGTATGAAAGGTTGGACAAGCATCTTCTAAAAATTGGTTTTAACAAAGGTACTGCTGACAGTAATCTCTATTTTAAGATTGATCATGAAAATATCTTGATAGTTGAAGTATTTGTTGATGATATTATTTTTGGAGGAAAGGATAGTATGTGCAAAACTTTTGAAAATCAAATGAAAAGTGAATTTGAGATGTCCATGTTTGGTGAAATGAATTTCTTCTTGGGTCTACAAATCACTCAAACAAAGAGAAGAATCTTCATATCTCAGACCAAATATGTGAAAGAATTATTAAAAAAATTTGGGATGGAGGATTCAAAGGCAATGATTATTCCCATGGCTACCAGATGTAAGTTGAGTAAGGATGTTGAATCTCCTAAAGCTGATCAGAAGACATATAGGTCTATGATTGGAGGATTGCTCTACCTCACTCAAACTAGACCTGACATTATGAATGTTGTTGGCCTTGTTGCCAGATTTCAAGCCAATCCTAGAGAATCTCATGTCATGGAAATCAAGAGAATTCTCAGATATTTGAAGGGAACAGTTGAGTATGGATTGTGGTATCCCAAGGATCATGATTTTTCTCGTCATGCTTATATTGATGCTAACTGGGTAGGTGATGTGGATGACCGGAAGAGTACTAGTGGTGGTGCATCCTTTTTGGGGAAAAGATTGGTTTCTTGGCTAAGAAAGAAATAAGAGGCAATATCTCTGTCTATTGTAGAAGCAGAGTATATTGTAGTAACGAGTAGTTGCACTCAAGTATTGTGGATGAAGCAAATGTTAAAAGACATCAGAATGGAGTATGAAGAACCTATCACAATCTTTTGTGATAACTCAAGTGCAATAAACATATCAAAAAACCCAGTGCTGCATTTAAAAACAAAACATATATATATCAAGTTTCACTTTTTAAGAGAACAAGTGAACAAGAATGAAGTTAGATTGGAGTTTGTACCCTCAAAGGATCAGATTGCGACATTTTTACCAAACCTCTATCTAAGGACACTTTTGAGTATCTTAGGGAGAAGCTAGGGGTTATTACCCCTCTGGTTCTAAATTAAGGTGCACTAATGTGTATCTGTTCGGTGGAGCTTACAGTCATATGTTGTGATCCGAATTGATGTTAGGTGGCTGGTACTTGGGGGGAGTAGTCAATATGATTCTGAAGCATGAGAAGTGGTTGCAAGTATGTGCCCTTTGCCTTTGATGTCAAAGGGGGAGAAAAGACATGTGAAAAACAAAAAGTGGTTGATCATCAAAGGGGGAGTAGTAGAGGAAGAGAAGACAATTGAATGATTGTTGATGTTAGGGGAAGCTATGTCAGTCAGAAAGGAGAAGTGCTTGTCTTGCTAGTTAAAATAGTTTTTCACATCATATGTTGCCATCAATGACAAAGGGGGAGATTGTTGCAAGTACGGCTCTAAACAGTGTTGTTATTGATGTCAACATACTCCTATTGCATTGATGTCAATAATTGGATGAGGTATGTGCTGAGGATATTGAGAAAATTAGCCCCATCAGAAATAGAGAAGAACAGTGAAGATAGTGAAGTTATATGAAGAAAAGATCCCAAATAGTTGAAGAATAGAGTATGCACATCAAAGGGTTTGTAGATATGTGTCTAGAGGTTGTCCAGTCAAGATTTCAGAGGTCTGCATGAAGATTTGAAGAAGTTATGGGTATATGAGTAGAACTTGTTCCGGCAGATGTTCAGTGGTGATAGAGTGGCACAAATAAGTCTGGTAAGATCCATAAATGTAATATCCTGCTCTGCAGATCTAGTGGTATGTTTAGGAAGCTAACGTGAATTATCAACTCGATTGGCATATGTTTTGGAGGTCTGCAAGTGATCCTTCTAGTATGACAAAGATGATCGGCTATGTTCTTGTGATTCTGGATGAAGATGCAAATGATTATAGTAAGTAGAAGTGGTGCAGATGTTCTTGGTGATTCAAACAAGCTTGTGGAGGTCTCCAGATTGTGTCCAGTTTGTGTTGGCAATCCACATTGAAGATTGAGCCTGTAATTGATGATTTACCTCTGGATAATGGTGTTCTTCCCAGTCCTGGCCGACCGAATGGTTTGTACCTATTGTAGATGATCTAGAAGATGTCTTGTGAGGTGTGGCATGTTCCTTGAAGAAGATTGAAGTCCCAGCTATGCATGCCTGATAGTGTAGTAATTTGCATGAAGCTTTTGTAATAAGTCAAGTTGTATGTTTGTAATTGCTCTATAATAAAATAAGTATATGTTGTGCTAACTTTGATGATCATTACAAAGTTGATATCATGTATAAATAAGAATTGTGAAGTTGTTCAAAATGTATCTAATGTGGTCATGATGAAGTTGTGGTAAGGAAGAGGAGTGAAATAGCAGAGCAGAGCTGTTGAGCTTCAATGGTAACTTCCAGTTCAAGTTGGTAATACTTATTTTCTTTTGTAGACAGTGAGTCTCTTGTAGGCAGTGTGTCTCTTGGGAGCAATGCGCTCGGGCAGTTAGCCCTTTTTGGCAGGTGCCATTTCATTTCTCATATTCTTTTAATAGAGAATTAAATCTTGGGTTAGTCACCTCATGGTTTTTCCCTTAACCAAGTTTTCCACATTAAAATCTTGGTGTTCTTTGTCTTGAGTTTGTTTCTACTCTTAAAGTATTGCATATGCTTTCATGATTGAATCTTTGATATGCTGTTGAAATGTAAGAAGGTTTTAAGTAAATACAGAACAAAATTTTTTGACAAGTGATTCACCCCCCCTCTCAGTTGTCTATCCTTAAATCAACAAAGCAATCTTCAGAGCAATCCATCATGAGACTTCTTCCCTCATTCCTTGAGATGGAGTTTCTTCTACATCAGCCTTTGGATTGGTTTCTTCCTAAGGGGAGGAATGTTGTTTGTAGGTACAAGACACTTTCTAGCATTCAACTTCAGGCATTCACCATCAGCACATGAGCTACTTCATTGTGGGTGGGACCTATCATCTCACACTTGCTCTCCTATGGGGGGTATTTGATTGTATATATGTGATAGAAGTTGTCCTTGGGGGGTCATGTTGAGTCCTCCTACTATCACTTCTTTCACTTTCATTTATTTTTTGCATTCTCACTTTTGGAGAGGAGTTTTTTCCCATGAGGATTTCTCCTTTTCTCCACTTGAGATTTATTTTACATGGGTACCTAACATGGCCTAGTGTTTGGGACCCATCGATCATCTTTATCCATCATTACGTCTTACTTTAGTCAGTTACTCCTTAAGTTGCACTTAACGGGGGGTGTTGGTGTGAACAGGGTTATTACCTAACCAGTTTACCCTTGTGTGGATAATTCATATTATTTAACTATTTATTAGTTAAATATTATTCACACATCACACATAATTCACACATGTTAAGTTGACTTAGTGAGTCTTCTAGATGTCTAGTTGAGTCTAGTTGTGTGTTGAGTTGTTGATAGTTGGGGTGAGTTGTCTTATCTTCCACATGTTCAATTAGTTATCATCTTCTAATTGTCACATGTTGTAGGAATATCTCCACTTTCTACTCCACCTTTCTAGCTCTCACCTTGCCTTTATATGCAAGGCTCTCTTCATGTAATGTAATTTCTTGTAATCTTCTAATCTTTTGCATTCAATGATAGAATAGCATTATTCTCTCATTTGATCTCTCTTGTGCTTTCATCAAGCCATAGATCCTAGGTGGCTCCAATCATAGCCAACTCTAACAACAAGCACATGTGGTTCTTGCTTACTTTTCTTATTATTACGAATGTTATATGTATGAGCAATCAAATTGTGGTGTGGTTGTTGTAACACATTTTGAACACCTTGTCTTGGTTGAGAAATTTGTTGTGCATATTTGTAGATGTGATCAGGAGGTCTACCTTGAACCATATTCACTGGCTTTAAGGAAGATGGTGCACTAGGTGCCCCTCAGACAATCATCTTACGAATATTACTACAAAGTCTATTAATAAATATTGAATTAACATTGTTTTCCTCTTGATTATACCCAACATCTATCCCTAGAGGATTTAATGCAAGAGACCTTTTCTCATCCACTAATGCTACATCTTGGCTAGGGAGAGTATTGGGATGAGAGGAAGGTACATCAACATCATCATACTCTGTAACGAAAAAAGGATTTTCACTCACATCTTTCTCATGAGTATTCCTAGAGATGAATTTAATTAAATCTTCTAATATAAAAGGATATTCTCCTATGAGTGATGTGAAGCTAGTAAAATCATGTGTGTAATAGAGTAATTGCAGCTCATATGTAGAACATATAGAAGCATCAATACCACTTGCAGAAGCTATGTGTTCTAGAACATGAGGGTTGCTATTAGTGAAATCAGAGAAATTTTCAAAATCTAGGATATACTCATGCAAAGATTTCAGAGATGAATAAAATAAAGATTCTATAATGAGATGTAAAATTATATTTTCAAGATCCTCCAAAACTTATGCAAAATCAAATGCAAAAGTGATGTCGACTATGCTCTAAAATACTTGATTTTTTAACTTTTCTCAATGCAAAGAAGTGAAAAAAGAGGTGTTGTAAAGATTTTAAAGAGGGAAAAAAAATTATATGCCTAAAAAAAGTCCACTAATGCAAGAATACCTTTCACAACATAGTTTTGAAGCAACTCTAGGAAGTCGATAAGCGAAAACCTAGTGAAAATACTCCAAAATATGCAAATTTTCACCAAATCTTAATGTAAAAGGCTAGGGCAGTGGATGTTGTAAGGAAAATGATGATGGAAAGCAACTTATAATAGTACTAACATCCACTTAATGCCAAAAAATCCATTACAACATGCTTATACTGTCTCTCTCGACCAAACCTTAGTGCGAAGATAGCAAAAATGTGCTGATTTTTCCAAAATTTGAATGAAAAGGTTAAAAATAAAAGGTGTTGTAAGGAAATTGAGAAGAGGAAGAAAATTATAAATATAATAACATCCAATTGGTGCAATAAAATCCCTTACAACATGCTTGGACTGCAAATCTAGCAAGACGATAAGCTCAAATCTAGTGAAAAATGTAAGTTTTCAAACCCTATGCATGATATTTCACAAGGAGGCCACTATGGTGCAACACTAAAATAAGAGATCAGAAATAATGAGTTTTTTTACAAGGTAGTAAAATATGAAACTAGATTTTGACTACAACCCCAGCTCATGCAAAATTAGGTTTTTACAAAAAATTCAAGATTTCAAGCAAATTTTTGACAGACCAAGCATGCAAATGAATTGTAAATGATGAATTTATGTATTTTGTATCAGATCCAATGCAAATTAAATAAATTAATTTAAATTAGTTTCTAATTAATTCAAATTTCACAAAAAAGCAAGCTTAATATGCCAATTTTTGTAAATTTTTCAATTTTTTTGTATTTTTTTTAATACAATAAAGAAAAGAATGAATTGAATGATGATGAATTTCATATATAATGTAAAAATAAGATAATTAATTAAATGTAATTGATTGAATGCAAACTATGTCACAAATCAAGCACTAGAATGTAATTTTTTCAACTTTTCCAAATATATCAATTTTTTTGTAAAATTTTTCAATGCAATAGAATGAATGAATGCAAATTTCTAAAAAAACAATCAAAAAGTTACCAAAAAGTTCAAATCTCAAGTTCACCAAAATATTTTATGGGAAAATGGGGGGTTGGTGGTTTGATGTATTAGTTTGAATCCTCCATTCCATAAAACATTCTAAGGGCTTTTCAATCAAGTGCTTCTCCTATCAAGAGGAGAGTTAGCTATCATATTTGAGTTGCCACTTTGTTATCTACTAGGAAATTTAGATGTGATCACACAAGTTTTCCAATTAATGCTTTTATGTCCTTGAAACCCTAATTTAAGAAAAACAGTAATCAAATTTGTGAATTACAATAAATGCTATAGGAACTAAGTAGAGGGTAAAGAACCTTAACTCACTATTTTTTGCAGATGAAGAATGGAAAAATTCAAAACAATGGTGATGGCACGCTAGTCCAATGTGCCACTTTTTCCACATAGTCTCGATCTCCTTCCAGTATTGATTACTGCTACAGTTTCTATTTTCTACAATCTAAATTTTGAGGACAAGGTTGAGAGTGCCCTTGTCCCAAAATGTTGAATAGTGCCTGCTTCTTTTTCGATCCAGAATCTTCAATGTCTGCCTGCCTGCTCTACAACTATAATTTCTCTAGATCCAACACCTGTAACCTACAATCACAAGGAGTGTGGAAGGGGGTTGTGGTGTTTAGATCCTTGCCTTGGTCAAGCCCTAGAGAGACATTCAAGTCTTCTAAACACCGTTGTCAGAGAGAGTGCATGCCATTGGGAGCCAGAGGAAAAAACTAAATGATAATAATTGATAAAGCACAATAAATGATACATTGATGATGAAGCTCTCATGGAAGGAAGAAGTTCTTCAATGCCATGAGGAGAAGATGTATTCCAACTTGCAAACAATCACAATAACAATGCTATGATTTACAACACAATGATAATCACAAGTATGTCAATAGCTCATGAAAACAAAATTGCCATTTACTTTCTAAATGATAACCTAAACATGCTTATATATGCAACTACTAAGATTCCCACTAAAATTTTTGTGTTGAAACTTATGATGTTGGCCTAGAGACCAAATAACGGTCACAAAACCAATATTTCAAATTAGAGCAGACCCAAAATATGGCTGGACTAGGGCACTAGTGCCCTTATCCACCCCACGTCTTTCCTTAGATTTCAATGAAGTGCAATCCCCTAGGTCCAAATAGCCACAAGACCCATGGGTTTTCTCATCGGGAGTCTGATTTAACATGCAAAATGCTTTAAATGCAAATCTAAAGACCTGGGAGCTAAACCTTTAGGAAGAAGCCCCCAAGGGTGCATTTTTCTGACATAACAGGAGTGAGGTTTGTGTTGCCCATTAGATGAGGTTCCAAATCTCATTGTTTTTGTGAGATGATCTAAGGGTTATCCAATTCTCTTATTTTTCAATCATGTCTCAACCATATAAGACTTACTAATTGGCGAAAAATGGGTTCGTCCTAAGGATGGAAGTGTAAAGTGTTTATGCTATATTTTTGGTATTTTTCTTGGAAGATATAGAGATGCAACTAAGGTTGGAAATGTACCTATGCAAAAGGGAATGACTAAAAGTTTAACTCCAAGAGGGTACTAATGACTACTTATGACTTTATCTAAGCACTAGTTGGATTTATAAAGACCTTGAAGTGTTGATGTAGAAGAAATGATTGATCAAAGTTAGCTCAAACTAGACTCATGAGTTGAGACCCACTTGTTTGATTTGAAAGACGGACTTAAACTAGATTTGTGAGTATTAAGCCCAAATTATGATTGATTTGAGAAAGATATCAATGTCTCTTGATCCAAGTTTGTACTTATAATTTTGTCAACTTTTGACAATTTCTACTTATGTTTCAACCTTAAGAAGACTAATTTTTTGGGGACCTCTTTAGATGTCAAGGGTTGATTTTTTGATGTTCTAAGGTTGGCTAAATTATTTGGACAATATGGAATGCAATCTAAACCTAAAGGAATGAAGTTTGAGTATGCAATGGATGGACTGAGCTAATAGGTCTAAAATGTTTTGACACAGTTGCAATCAGATTTGATAGGGAAGGCAGACTTTAATGAACTTCTAAGTGTCTCACTATAGGCAAATGCATCATACAAGGGCTTTAGTAGTTTCCAGATGCATTGTAGGGAGCTACAAATGCATTTTTCTACTTATCAGATGCATTCTAGGGTGTTTCACTTGTGGTCTATTTCTCAGTAGATTCATTTTAGTACCCTACAAATGTGTTTAACTATTTATTTGGAACCTAAAATTAGTCTTCTATATTTGTTTGATAGTTTGTTGGGAAAATCAAAAAACACTTCAAACATAGAAGACACTCAGCGTTCAATTTGGATGTGACTCTTGACTTGGTAAGCGTATGTGTATGTTTGAGGGCTGTCCAACCTAAAATTTCCACAGGCCTTAATCACAATTTGAAAATAATTCACACACATAAGACAATTCCTATCCCTAAGGACATTGACCAATGGTGTGATGCTTGGGCCCACAATTTGGTAACTCCTTCAACACAAGGTAGGGACACCCTAGAGTGGAGTGTGTACACTCTTGTCTTTGCGAGGGGGGATGGATAGGGGCCTCTTGGCTTGAAAAGATGAGCCAATCACCCTTTCCCCAAAAAGCTACGTATTTAGCTTATGCTAAGCTACGTATTTCCATCTCATCCCAAGAGAGTCCATATGATGAGTAACTTCAAGGCGTGGAACCCTTGCATCAAGAGTGGTGCCAATAAATCTCAATCATAAAGGTTGGCTTCTAACTAATTTGTCTTCTAGTCACAACTCGGGGACTTAACACCTCATGAGTGTTCAGAAAGCCACTTAAGGTTTTAACAAATTCTACTAATGGTACTAACAAATACCTCATCTAAATGTGGGAAGCTTGCACTTTTGGATTGGCATTGTATAGAAAAGGTTAATGGTAGTTTAGACTTAGCTTTCACCTTATCTATTTATATAGTGGCCCGAGGGAAATACCGCTTTGGGTCTCCAATGAGTTCTTTGTATAGATGTGTCTCAAAGGTAGGCCCAATCTAAAGGGTTACAAAAGTGATGCAAGTCAATGCTTTTGATATCCAATTTCATACGAAGATGCAAGGAGAGAGCATATACATATTACTCGACAACACTAATCAAAAGTTCATTAACCTTTACAAATCGAATGTATGGTGTGATTATGAAAATGTTGAGAAGAGCTTTTGATTCTGAAGATCACTTAGAGTGTGAGGGAAGAAAAGCATAGACTCTTGAAAACATAAAGAAAATCGCAAGACAAAGAAGACAATGATGCAATTTGTTTGTTCTTTTTACCCCAATGAATGTGAAAGATGCAATTTGTTGTTCCTTTTAACATAATGAGTGAATGTATACAACTTGTTGTTCTTTTTAAAGAAATGAGTGTGGATATGCAGTTTGCTATTCTTTGTAAGCTAATGAGTGTGAAAACAAATAGATTGTTGTTATTTTTATGCACCAATTTGAAGTGTTCATAATTTAACCAAGCACACATATGAAATGAAAGGAACACTGCAACAAGTAGATTAGTGATTTCAAACAAGATTCTCCTCCAATGGATGCCACAAAGATGCAGAACATGAATTGGTACCAGAATATAACCTCCTAATCTATTATGCAAATAGAGAAACCAAAATGAAGACAAATTAAGAACTCCCTCTTTTATAGCAGTCAGATGTGTTTCAAGGTTTCTTTGATATGTCACAAAGAACAATGACTATGTCACACAAGGGCATGGATGCAATTTACTATTAGGAGAATGCATCACAGGGATCCTCAGATGTGTAACAATAGACAGTGACCGTGGCACAAAAACCCTTAGATGTGTTTCTTTGTGCCTACAAATCAAAAATAATAGAAACTGCTGAAATAATGGATGAAAAATAACATTCCAGTGATGAATGAGAAACCCTAAGGTTATAGAGTTGTTTCCATGATGTCAAAAAGATGTGAAACTTGAGACATACATAGGGCATACTCAAATGATCAAAAAAGGTTAAAGCAACCTAAGTAAACCCTTGAACACAAAACCCTAATGCTTTGAAAAACCCTAATGAGATAAACAAATGAACAAAGGGTTAGTAAAGAAATTAAAGCATCAGAAAATATGATGAAACCCTACAAAACTAAATAGGTTATTTGGATTAAGAAAACAAAGAGATTTTATCCAAGACAAAGTCGAATGTGTCACAAAATCCTCCTGATGCATTGTAGACTCTAGAGAATGTGTCGTACTATACTGCACATGTGTCACCAAGAGTAGAAAATATGTCACATGGACCTGCAGATGCATCATACTGTTCTTTCAAACCCTAAAATCACAAATTTGTTGAAAGTACAAATGTTTCACATCTAGTTCACCAAATGTCATCAAGGAAAAACATTCAAACACCTACAAATAGTATTATGAATACCCAACTACTCAATGGAGTACTAATAGCCTAAGAACAATCAAATGCAAATAAAAGACACAAAACCCTAGACTTCAAGTGTCAATCCTCCATTGTTTCTCCAAGATTTTTCTATACTTTGTTCTTAGATTTGTAGACTTGCAAATATGATGAGAAGCTCAAGAATGTATGAAAGGTGAAATTAGAGAGATAGTACTCAGATAATGCAAGTGGGAAGTGACAAATGAGGCTGAGAAAGTGATTTTATAGAGGAATAGGTTTAGAATAAAGGGCTATGATTACATGTTTGACTTTTGATGAAATGAAGGGTGTAGATTGATTAGGGTTTCCCAATCACTAAAGCACAAAGAACAATTTTTAATTTGAAGAAATGGTGAGGTGGAAGATGTTTTTAAATTAAATAAATTATGTTCATTTATTTAATTTATTTGAGAAGGGGAAAATGTGATGGGATTTAATTATATAAGTGGAACCTATTTAATTAGGGAAAGACCTATAATTTAAATAAATATTTATTTATTTAAATTAATAGGGCAAAGGGGACATTGGAATGGTGAATAATTAAATAATTAATAAATTATTTAGTTATAGAGGAAATTTAGAAGAAAATAGCTAAGTAATTAAATGAATAAAATTTATTTAATTAGAAGTGTAAGAGGAGAAGCAAATTGATTAAATAATAAAAAATTATTTAATTAATAGTAGAATGTGAAATTGGGATAAATTAGGTGTAAAAATGGCATTGACAAGCTCAGGACATTTTTAGGTGTCTATACTATTGATGTAGATCTAGATAGAATTTTTCTTTGGAGGGAGAAGTGGAAAAAGTTCTATTCAAATGGAATTTTCTATAGATAGATTCTTGATTTATATATTTGTAACCATACCATAGCCCTGTCTTTTATTGATTGTTCAACAAATCAACCCACCCCTCCAAATAGAAAAATAATTTCAATTATATGGCATGGGCTTCCTCAAATTGTAACAAACTTTTGGGAGTAGTTGGGATGGTCTTTAACCATGTGTCACATGCCAATTCTAAGCTACCATTATATATTTTGGCAAAATTATGGGTTGAGCTTGAATTGGATTTAAAACCCAATTATTTTGACATCAAATAATTATAAGGTGTTGATGGTGGCATGTGATCTAGCATAGGCTAGGGGCATGTGTTGAATTGATGTGTGCCCACTCCACTAATTGTTGATATTTCTTCACTTGCTATTCCTACACCGATTTACCACCAAGTAGTGGTATTAGCATTAAGGGAATTGAGTATGCTCTTAGGAAACTTAACTAACCAAGTTACCCACATGGTAGTTGAAGTCAATGCTAGAGAGCATGGAGGAGATGGTGTTGCTCCTAGCACCTCATGAGTGTCAACATAATTGCAATCTACAACCCATTTTTCTCATAATTGTAATCACCCATGTTATGGTCTTGTTTGTGCATCCACATTGGGGCTATAGTAGAGGAGGAGACTTTATTAAATACAATATTTGGTCCTCCTATAGAGGTATGCCACATTTTATGTACAGGCTAATGTACATATTAAAATTAATATATAGATATCTATTTAAAAATATCAATTATCAATTTATTTAAGGAATTATATATTCTATTGTTTGGTGTAAATGAATGGCTCAGCCACATCATTGCAGTTAAATCATTTGGTCCCAATGGCTATAAAAATTGGCACACCTTATATGGTAGAAATATAAATTGCCCTTAACCGACTATAGTTCATTAAATATGTTTAGTTAGTTTCATAAAATTAGATACTGCTTAATAATTATATTAGAATTCAAATGTGAATCATTTTTACACTAGATGGGAGGTCATGACACTTCCATGTTAGATGAACCATATTGTTTGGTGAATTCTCCTCCAACATTAACTATTATGTCTGAGTCATACCTAGTGTATAGTTAAAAATTACATTTGTACTTTGAATTCACTTGAAGTAAAAATTTACAATTTTAAATTCACTGTTGAAAATATACATGTAGATATATACCAGATGATGGAACTATCAAGGTAATAGAAAATCCTATCACTGATGAGCCTAGATAAATTCACAAGTCGTGCATAGCATTTTAGGTCCTACTACTAAATCATACATAATTTCTAGTTCATTTATGGTTGTATTTTGTAAATATTCAAGCCTAATTCATGTTTTATTTAAATATAGAAATTAGCAAGAAAGACTTTTGGTTAAAAATGATAGCTATACTAAGGTAGCAGGATGTGAGACATGATGAGAATCATGTGGTATGCATGCACATGAGTCTAGATATTCATGGTTTTGTTTTAAACATTTCATCTAAATAATACGCTTGCAATTTTGGCATTAATTTATTTGAACCTTCTTTTCTTGTATAGCTTGAGCCACCATCTATTTCATGTGGAACTAAGAGGTCTTTTCAATTTGGTGATGATATAACTTAGTGTGTAATGTTGCATTTATTTCATGACTGTGACTATTCAATATTTATTTCATGGACTATGACTACTTCAATATTTATCTCATAGACTATTTTAATATTTATCTCATAGTCTATTTCAATTATTATTTCATAGATAATTTCACTATTTATTTCATAGACTATTTTAGTATTTTATCAAATGGTCTATGTATGTATATTTATTTTATTTTATAGACTATTTACTTAAAATCACGCATCTAATTATAAAATTGCAAGTCCTAATTCTAATTCTAAGACAAAATTACAATTACATGTGTCCTAATTCCAAGTCCTAATTCTAATGTGTCAGTCAATTACAATTGAACATTGAATTCCTAATTGCATGTCCTACTACTAATTCTATGATGAAATTACAATTTAATGTCCTAATTGCAAGTCCTAATTCTAATGTGATAGGTGAAATTAAATTTAAACATTAAAGTCTTGATTACAACTCTTAACTACAATTTAAGATAAAATTACAATTATATGTCCTAATTGTAAGTCCTAATTCTAATGTGGTAGAAAAAATACAATTAAACATTGATGTCCCAATTTTATTTCTAAATTAAAATTATAATTTCATGTCCTTATTACATGTCCTAATTCCAATGCAATAGTCAAAATCACAACTCTTAAAGTCCTAATTGTAAGTCTTAATTACAATTCTAAGGCATGGCAGGTCATAAGCCTTCACTAAGACATCTGCAAGTTTTTAGTAGTGATGCATATGCACATGTGCCTAGGGAGAAGTGAACAAAGTTGAACAACAAGTTTGTTAAGTGTATCATCATTGGTTATACTTACAATGTGAAAGGATACAAGATTTGGGATCTAGTTTCATAGAAGGTAATTTATAGTAGAAGTTCTATTTTTAGAGAAATTAAGCCTTCTTTTGTTGTCTTGTAGCTAAAGAAAACCAAATAGAAGAAAGATGTGATTTAGCTTTTTTCAATGCTTGATAAAGTTGAATTGAGGCCCAAATATAGACAAGAAGTTGAGGAGATCTCATCATGATCTGAATGTTTAAAAGAGGAGGAAGAACCTCCACCCCAACTTGTTTGAAGGTCTACAAGGAGTAGACAATCACCAGAAAGGTATTGGTATTCTCTAGATGATTCAATATATAATGTTTTGAATATTAACATTGAGGAATTGAGATCTGCATAAGCGGCATTAGCCATGAATGAAGAAATGGTAGCACTAAAAATGAATGATACATGGGGCCTTGTACCATTACTTAAAGGGGTAAGTGCAATGAGTGGTGGGACCAAAAAGTTGCCACATGAATTTTTGATTCCATGCAAGGACAAACATGAGTATGTTATAACGTGCTCATGTTTTGACCTATCAAAAGTCAAAACAAAAACCAAAATAGGAAGAGGTCGTGCATCATTTCATCATTTGGAAAGAAAAAAAGATTTTAGAGTGTAAGCACATTAGAAGAAGAAGGATTCAAGCAATTTCTAAGTGGAATCGACATTTTCACCATGCCACCTCATGAATACTACTCCTGAGGATGTCGTCAACAAAGTGTAGAGGGTGGAGCAGTTGAACAAGGTAGAGTTTGATTGATATTTCTGAACTTGAAAAGAAATTTTTACTTTTGTAATGTTTAATTAGATTTTTATGTTGAATTTATAGTCAATGCGGCACCACAAAAAACTAATTCAATATAGGAGGCTCAAAATGACCCCCAAAACCCTCAAAACCCTCAAAACCACCCACCTTCATGTCCTCATCATGAAAGAGACACACAAGAAAACTATTTAGGGCAAGTTGAAGAAAAAAACATTTTGAAACCCTAATTAAAATGTTAAATAGTCCAAGTGCAAGCACCGATTGTAGGAGAGCCCTTGCCAAGTCATCAGATGTGATTGTTTATCACATTGAACTACTGACAAACCAAATCACTGAATGGAATGATTATAGGGAGAGGAGTTGGCAATACTATGCTAAAAAGTTATCCTACGAACAAGTGAAGGACCAAAAAAATTACAAAATCTACATTATGTTCACAATTTATTAATCCTAAAACTGGCCAAACACTAGAAGAGATTTGCAAAACACTTCCCTATTCATTGGTGTGTAAATGAAGATATTATGATAGGTAAAAATTAGGTTGATAAGATCAAGCATTGCAAATGAAACCCTAATCCTACCATCATCAAAGAATCAAAGCCAAATGAAATCAAAAGCATGGAATTCAAGAACAATGTCACCTAGATTATATAATTCCTTGTAGGAGATGTGGATCGCTTCTCCAATAATGAACAATTATGAAGATCAAAGCTAACATGACAGATGGATGATAATGATAATAAACTCAATGGATACTAAAATGCTCAATATGCTCAAGATGATAATGTAGACGCTATGAGAATGCTGGATATATTGTATGAAATGAGAGGGCATTTATATAGACCTCAACCAAAATCAATCAATGGTAGAGATTCGGTCGCTATGTGAATGGCTAGGATGAATTGATAGTCATAGGTGAATGTGTAGATGACAAATGGAAGGAGGATAGGGCTTATGTGTGACCATGTACATAAAAAGTACTACATGTGAAAGATATTAAATAAAAGATGTAGTACCACACATGTTTTTAAATGAAGGTGGCACACATGTTAGCTCATGAAGATAAATGATAAGATAAATTAATTAAATAAATAAAATTTATTTAATTAATTGGAAAGTGGGATTGTGAAAGGAAATTTAATTAAATAAATAAGATGTATTTAATTAAAATAGATAGAAATAGAGATAATTAAATAATTAAAGATTATTTAATTATAACTTAGAAGAAATAGGTGTTTTTGAAATTGCTCGAGTGTGTTAGACAAATGCAGGTGCTAAGTAATATGATATTTGATACTAATGATAATGAGTCAATTTTGGGTGTCTACATTTTGCCCCTCTTTGATATAATGTTCGTTAGAGTGTTGTGTCAAAGAAGATATGATAATCATTCGTTAAACAAGATTATGCCCCAGTGTAACTGGCAGGTGATGCCCCCTCAAGAGGTAAACTAGGATAACTAGGAAGGGCTAGGTTGGCTCGCAATAAGATAAGGCTAGAAATAGGTTGACATGAATAAAATGGGAGTTAGGCGGGATAAATTGGGGATGGAATGGAAGAATTAGGGTTCAAGAATGGGCTATAAGTAGGTCCATCAAAGGCAAATAGGCTCAATTGTGCTCATTTGGGTTCTGAAATCTATAGAGATTTAGAGCTATGTAGAGTTGTTTGTGCGACTAGAGTTGTAGAGCTTGCAGGATGGTGATTCCATGCAGAGATCATCGTGCTAAGTGAGTGAGGACACATGCATGACCAGTAGGAGCAGGCGTACTGGTATGTATCGAAACTTTGACTAAAAGTGTGATTTTGATAGGCTAGAGGCATCGTAAATGCACACATGTCATCAGAAGCAACTAGGTTATAAGATGGGCAAGTCAGGTCACTTGTGTAGGGAAAGAGGTTGCTTAGGATAGTTTAGGTTGCTCATAGGCGCATCTTAGTCACCTATGGGAAAAATGAGTCGCTTGTGGTTGGCTAGAGCAAATAGTTAGACAAAATGCGCATATGGCTAGAATAGGTTGCTTATGGATGAAAAGGAAACACATGTATAGAAATAGCTCACTTTTAACAGACATGCATATGACAAGTAGGTCACTTATGGGCAAACAACATGCAAATATAGGGTTTAAGCTCACTTGTAGTCAATAGTCGTGTGCATGGGGCAAAGAGGTCACTTATAGGCTAATAGCATGCACGCGTGGTAAATTAATTCACTTATAATAAAAAGGATACTACTGATAGGAAAATGGATCACTTGTAGTAGATATATGTAGGTATAGTAGGCAAAAGTCAATTTTGTGAGCACAAAGACTGATACGGTGAGTGGAATGATGCAGGACATACTACCACTCTTGTTATCACAAGAGCCACATCTTAGAGATTTGTGGTTGATGAGATTGCTGGATGCAGAGGAGCGGCTAGTGCTAGAGATCCTCAGATTAGAGCATGTATCAAGGATATAGCCAGTGCAGGTGCATCGAGGACTAATGATGTCAATGGTGGAGCGATGAAGGAGAAAGCACAGTTCGTTCTAATTGCCGACAGGAGAGGTGATCATTACCTTAGAGGATGTGCTCCAGATTCTACAAATTCCTATTGATGGGGATCAGGTAGATTATGATCCTGATATGGGTCTAGCTACATTTAGACAGTTATTTGGGACTCCAAACATTAGGGCTGAGGGTTCAGAGATTCCCATGGCAAGGATGGAGGAGCTATGTGATAGGCTATAGTGGGTAGTTGTGGCTATTATCAGATGGCTAGTTGGAGACAAGTGAGCTAGAGGTTTTTCGGTTGGATGGGAGATAGTGATGGAGGGAGTGTTCTCTTAAGGTACCAGATATGAATGGACAGAGTGTGTGCTAGGACAGTTATATCATTATCTACATGACTATGCCTATATGTTCAGAGCGATTATGTTAGCTAGGGTTATAGTTTGGCATGTATGGGCGTATGAGCATATCCCAGTGACAAGGCCAAATGGATGGGTGGCGAGAGCAACAGGAGAGCCATATGCTAGGATCTATAGGGGAGCTCTGACTTATCGACAATGGTGAGGGGTAGTATACTGGCAGTGGACATTAGATGAGGTTGATAGATTTGTGTGGAGGCTATGGTTATCATGTGAGAGATGGGATGAGGAGGATGCAAAGCTTGTCTATGCTAGGTAGGCTAGATACATTTTTGGATACAACAAATATATTATAGAGCACTATTTGCCCGAGAGGGTGCTTAGGCAGTTTGGTGTACCACATGTAGTACCAGTTGGGGATGCCATTTTTGGGAGGACACAATAGGAGGTGTTTGATTGGGGGCCTGAGATTGTGGTTGACACAGCTTTGGCAGAGAGGGATGGACTAGGGCCAGTTATGTGGCCATGGAGATAGGGTCCTATAGATTCGGGGATGTTAGCAGATTATGATGCATATTGTGTGACAGCTAGACCAACTTGGCTGACAAGGGTGGGAGAGATAGGAGAGATTGGTATGGAGATGTTGGTGAGGACGAGGCAGTGATGAGCTCCACTAGCATAGGTAGTTGTGCTAGCAACCCCACGGATAGAGGTGCAAGGACAGGGTTAGGCTCAACCACAGGTATTGGTACTACTAGTAGCATAGATGATAGGTGATGATGATGTGGGTATGCAATAGCTGAGACAGTAGATTAGGGAGGATAGGAGATGGAGACAGTAGGCTCAGATGAGGATGAGGAGAGTGGAATTAGACTGCTATCAGGTGGTGAGAGGGTTATGATATGCTAGAGCATAGGCACAGACATACTAGGCACAACTGTAGGCTAGAGAATAGGGAGGTGATGGGCAGGATGATGGTAGTTTTGTGAGGGTGACTAGTGAGAGGGATGTAGCTGTGTACTAGATGCAGCTTGCTACATTTGAGAGAGATGCAACATTATAGTAGATATAGGCTATTAAAGCTGAGAGAGATGTGGCTATACAATAGGTGCAGATGGTGAGGGTTGAGAGAGACATAGCTGTGCAGTAGTTACAGGCCATGACAGTAGAGTGAAACAAAGAAATATCTATGTTGGGTATAGATGGGGCCACGTTATACTTGGCTACATAGTTGACTTAGGCATAGGGTGAGCTGAGGAGAGCGCAGGGCAAGTTGGAGTATTACAGAGGTTTGTACCATGGAGTAGTGCCTGCAGAGTAGAGATAACCAAGTTATAGGAATAGGTCGGGGGCATTAGCTTCATGGAGGACAGGTGGATCATGACCTGTGGCTTTAGTTATGGGGCCTCCTAGAGATGGCAAGACATGTACAGAACCCAGTGGTGGAGGATAGGGTGAGGGAGCTGCCAGTAGTCATTAGGGATACCTTGTTTTTGTTGTATATTATTGTATCATGATGAGGCCTATGAACCAGTTGTACATACATTCTTTGATGGCTTATGGATAGCCCATGTTGTATTTGTAGACACTTGTATATTGACCCATGATATATATATGATAGCTTTGGTTCTATGTGATGGTGTAATGTTTATGGATGCACTTATGTTATTATGTTATGCATTCTTTTGGTATTTTTATGATCTATATGGATGTTTATGCAAATGTTAATAATAGAAATGTGTCATGCTAATGGTAATGTATGGTTATTATGATAATGCAAATATATAGATGGTAATGATGGTAACATGGATACATGCATGTCTAACACACTTGTTTTGTAGGACAAGGAGCATGAACAAGGAAGATAGATAGAAAGATTGATCTTGGTTGAGGACTATATAGGTGTATGATGGAATGGATAAATGATATGGTAGCTTTGAAAGTAATTGCTTAGAATTTAAGAGAAATGTAATCCTTCTGTTTGATATAGCATATGGATGTTATGCACTAGGGTATAGAAGACCAAGGTGTTGAGATATCCAATGCCAAACTAGCATACTACAATCTTGTCTACACGCATGAGGTTAAGATGTTGAAACAACATACACAAGATATGAATAGAAGCTAGTGTTCTAAGATGGACTTTAATGCTACAAGCAATGGTTTGAGCTTATCTCCACTACACATAGTGACACCTTGCTGGTTATATGTATGGAGCTAGTCTTGACATAGAATAGTCTTAAATGCATAAGAGATTGTTTAGCTTCTCAAATGCTACAGATATTGATATGTAAGATGCTAATCCCAACACATGTAAGATACCAATATGCATAGGAAGATAATAAGATCATCTTGTACTCACAGCATACAAAAACAATATGACCATGCCCCATTCCATACTTCATCACAACATACAAAGATATGATAGATCAAGGCAGTCTTGATTAGGCCTAGGAAAGGGACAAAAGGTAAATCAAAAGATAAAACAAAAGATACCGTCATCATGTTCTCTTGCCAAAATTTAAGTGCTATAGCAAATGTTGGCTTAAAGCATGCAAACAAAATAGCTTCTGGCTTATCACTGATTGGTTAAAGTGCTTGGGCTTTCTCTGATACACTATCTGGTTTTGCTTAAGCTGGTCAAAGAGAGGAAAAAGGAAGATGAAAGAAGATGAAGATGGGGTGTATCATTAGTGCTTGCATACTGAATACTTCCTTTGTATTCCAAACTGTCTACATACCCTATGTCCACAGGATCAAAGCATGTTACGATGGTGATGAGACATGATGAATATGTAGTTCTGGGCTTTATTGATGATGTAAGTGATGAAACATAGAAGAAAGGGAGATGAAAGATCAAGGGATGATTAGAAGAAGGATGAAGGATGAATGATGGGAGAAGGGCTATCATCATCACTTGAATCAGAGTACTTCCTTTGCATCTCAAATTGCCTATATATCCTGTATCCATGGGATCAAGGCTTTGAACGATAGGGTTGTGATGTAGTTCTTGCTTATTGTGCTAATGGTTGATGTCAAAAGGTCAACTTTATTGCTTGAATGTTTTTGGGATGTGTTGATTTTTTTAGATTTTTACTATTTTGGTTGTGTTTGGGTGATGGCTGTGTTGTTGACCCTGGTCACAGATGTTTACCATATTTGATGTTGGATGTTTGTTGTGCTATGGAGTTGGATGTTTATTGAATTTTGAAGTTGAATGTTTGTTGTATTATGAGCTAGAGCTGCAGGTATCCACTTCCAAAAAAGGTTCAACAAGTGCCCCTAGTGTGGGATAAAGGTTATTAAGAAGATGCTGCAATGGAGGTGTTTATGTAGATAGTATGCTAAGGTACCAAATGATATCTTTACCTCAATGAAGTCCAAACTGCAAAAGCTAGCAAGGCAGAGGTGAGGGCAGAAAGGCTTTTATTATGGATGGCGAAGGGGTAATGGGATAATGATGTTTATATAGGGTGGATAGTGGACTATGATATGGATTATGATGTGGATTATCTAGGTAAAATGGTGAATGGAAAAAAAGTTGTGATCAAACAAACTAAGCAAATGATGGAAGCTGGTCTCTACACATAGTGCCTGTTTGTCAGGTTTTCACTATGGTACTTATCCAAGGTGCATGTTTACCAAGTTTTCACTAGAAGATGAATTATTTATCTTGTACTTACTTTTTTGTCATGCAAAGCGCCACAAGGTGGTTTTCACTATTGGATGTTTTTTTAAAAAAAAATTTATGGGATATGCTGAGATTCATGGGTAGAACTTCTTGAGATGGATGTTGTTGATTGGCTCATCTAAGGGAATACCTTCAGGTGTTGAGAGAGTGTATGCCCCCAATCCATAGACTGATGTGATGACAAAAGGACCAAGGCAATTAGGTTCAAACTTTCCCTATTTCTTGTGATGTTGTTGATTTCTTTGATTTTCTTTAAGGACACGATCTCCAACTTGAAATCTTCATTCTCTAATCTTCTTGTTGTAGCTTCGACATAGCTAGTTCTGATAGACTTGGAGATGGTTGCGTGCTGTAAGATGCCATTCATCTAATAGCTCAAGATCATGGAGTCTGGATACTCTATATTCTTCATCTGAGATAGTATGTTGTAGAGATACTCGTAGTGAGGGGATCTCAACCTCAATAGGTAAAATAGCTTTAGTACCATACACTAGAGCATATGGTGTAGCACTAGTGCGAATTCTGATACTCAGTCTATAAGCCCATAATGCAAGATTAAGTCATAAATGCCAATCACAGCCACCTTCATTGACTATCTTTTTGAGGATCTTGATGATTGTTTTGTTAGAAGCTTCAACTTGACAATTACTTTGGGGATAGTAAGGTGTAGAGAATCTATGCTGGATATGGAACTTGTTGCAAATATCTCTAACTTCTTGGTTTTTAAATGGATGGTCATTATCAGTGACAATAGCTTGAGGAACTCCATAACGACAAATGATATAATGTAGGATAAACTTGGATATTTGCTTGCCAGTAATGTAAGTCATTAGTATTACTTCCACCCACTTTGTGAAGTACTTAGTGGCGGTGATGATAAACTTATGGCCATTTGATGAGGTGGGATAAATTTTACCTATGAGATCAAGTCCCCACTGTGAGAATGGCCAAGGAGTGGTGATAGGCTAGAGTTCATGTGTTGGTGCATGTATTAAATCACCATGTTTCTGACACTGTAGACATCTCTTTGCAAATTGTTGTGCATCTTTCTCCATAGTTGGCCAATAGTATCCAGTTCATAGAATTTTCTTAGCAAGGCTAGGGCCAGCAGAATGCGATCCAGAGACACCTTCGTTCACTTCATGTAAGGTAACTTGGGCTCCTTCGGTATCAAGGCATCTACGAAGGATACCATCATGACTCTAATGATATAGGGTGTCTCCTAGGATAGTGTAGTGAGAGGCTTGACAGATGAAGGTTTTTTGTTGGGTATTAGATAGTTGGAATGGTAAGGTTTGCGTGTGGAGATACTCATATATGTCCTTGTACCAAGGCAAATTAGGACCAACAATTTCACATATAAGCTCAGACTGTGGTACTTCAAATGCTAGGATCAGGAACTATTCAACTAGAAATTCACACTCATGTGCATTGGAAGGCATGTCTAGAAGAGATCCAATCATAGCCATTGCATCTGCTACTTTGTTTTGTAGCCTTGGAATCTATTCAAAAGTGACAGTGTCAAAGTATTTCTTGAAATCATCGACCATTACTTATATGGAAGGAGCTTCTCATCTTTTGTTTGATACTCATCTAAGACCTGTCTGATAACCAATTGAGAGCCACCAAAGACATATAGCTATTTGATAGCCCATTGTATTGCCATGCATAATCCTGTGATCAAAACTTCATATTCTGCTATGTTATTGGTACAAGGGAATGCAATTCTATACAACTTCGAGATATAATCTCCTTGAGGGGTGACAAACAATATCCCTGCTCCTAATCCATGTTGTGTATAAGATCCATCAAAGTATAGTTGCCACAATGTTGGTTAAGTTAGATTGAATAATTATTCATCAGGGAACTTTGGATGTATTGGATGAATGTCTATGATAGGTGATGCAGCTAATTGATCAGCGACGACTTGTCCTTTTATGGCTTTTCAATCCACATATTGTATGTCAAATTCACTTAAGATCATAACCCATTTTTCTAGTCTTCTCGTGAGGATTGCTTTGGAGAGAAGATATTTGAGTGGATCCACATTAGATATGAGCTTTGTTGTTTGGTTCAACATGTAATGTCACAACTTTTGGGAAGAAAACACCAATGCTAAGCATGCTTTTTCCATAAATGAATAACTAAGTTCATATCCCACAAGAGTTTTGTTGATATAGTAAATGGCTTGCTCTTTTCTTGAATCATCATGCTGAGATAATAAGGCACCCAATGTTGTTATTGTTGAAGAGATATAGAGTAATAATGGGCACTCAAGTATGGGAGGTACTAACACAGGAGGTGTTTCCAAATATTCCTTTATATTGTTGAAGGCCTGTTGACATTTTTCATCCCACTTAAAAGGTTCACCCTTGCAAAGGAGATGTTGAAAAGTATAACATTTGTTTGCTAGTTGTGAGATAAATCTATGAATGGACTATAATGTTCCTTGTAGACTACGGAGTTTCTTGAGATTTGATGGTGGAGGCAATTCCATGATAGCTTTTACTTTATTAGGATCTACCTCAATTCCTTGTTGAGATACAGTATATCCCAATATTTTACCAGATGTTACACCAAATACACATTTCTTTGGGTTTAGCCTAACTTGATATTTCTCTAATTGATTAAAGATTTGTGCTAGTACCTATAGATGTCCTTCTCTTGTTTTGGATTTTCCTAGAATATCATCAACATAGTCTTCCATGATAGTGTGGAAAAGGTCATGGAAAATAACTGTCATGGCTTGTTGATAAGTAGCTCCAATATTCTTAAGACCAAAAGGTATTACAACCCAGTAGTATGTACCCCATGGGCAAATGAATGATGTCTTGTCTTGATCTTCCTCTTCTATTCTAATTTGGTTATATCCTAAGAATCCATCCATCAAGGATAGCATTTCATGTCCAGCTGTGAGATGTACAATGTTATCTATGCTTGGTAGTGGAAAGTCATCTTTGGGATATGCTTTGTTACGGTCTCTGAAGTCTGTGCAACAACAAACTCATCCATCAAGCTTTGCTATAGGTACCAAGTTTGAAACCCATTTTGGATAATCAATAGGCTTTATGAACTTTGCTTCTAACAACTTCTATATCTCTGCTTTAACCAAAAGAGCTATTTGTGGATGCATTTTGCGTAACTTTTGCTTGACCAATTTTGCATTAGGAGATACTACTAGATGATTTACCACAAGCGATGGATCTAGACCTAGCATGTCAGAGTATGTCCATGCGAAATTGATATCTCTTTTTAGGAAGAATGTTGTGAAAATTTTCCCTTCTTTCTCTAATGGTGATGCTACCAAAAAAGTGATCTTCAGATTCTGTTCTGTGCCCAAGTTCATGTCTTGAGATTTTTCATCTAGCACTATTGATTTTTCATGATAGTCAGTGTTGACAAGAAGATCAAATCCCCCATCCTCTGATGCCTCAGGGAGGTTTTCACCCTTAGATATGTCCTTTATTTTTACTTTTTCACAGTCAAGAGGTACCTTTTAGTTTTCACTTAATGACCTATTTTTTTCATTCTATTTATTTCACTTTTATGACTGAAGGATTTGATACTTCCACCAAAATATGCTAGTTTAGGGAGATCCATCATGAAGCCTGCTTTGTGATCACCCAATGGAATGCCTTGATGTAAGCCCATGAATTCAGTAATAGCTTCATCATTTTCAAATGTGTCGAATATCAGTGCCCCCTGTTGGTCCCAATCGACAAGGTTAGGATATACAAGTGAAAGGGTTTCGGCTAGATGAGGTGGTGGAGATCATGAAGATAGAGTTTTCTTCAAAAAGGTCAGTGATATGAAGGGAGAAGTCATGGATGGTATCTCAATTAGAGGTCTCTCCTACTGAAGAAGGTCTAGCTTCCATATCAGAAATACACTTAATGTCTTTGGAAGGTGGTACATCCGGCTTATAGCCAAGGCCTTGTTTATTAAGCTTCTTAGACACAACAATGGGTTCAATAGGTCCTTGTTCATATGATCCCAATCCACCATGTCCTTTGTAACCCGTGTTTTTAATGATATGGAATCCATTGTTATATCTCTCCACTTCAAGTTGTACTTGGTCGTTCTCATCAATGAATATCCAAGAGCTAATGTCGTCAATGTCTTCATCATCAACGAATCCACCTTTAATGAATACTGTTGGTGGGGCTTTTATGATAGCTACAGATGAAGATGGCTTGGATGTAGAAGGTTTGCCATGAGATTTGGGAGATAAGGGAAGAGTGCCAACACAACAAGAGTCTTGCAATGTGTACTCACCTGGGCCATGTTCAGTGTACTTGATACAGAGATTGTAATTGGATTAGCTAGATGATGGCTTGACTAGGGTGGACGGGTCCACATAGGATGACATTGGATATGCTTCGATGTTGATAGGGATACGGTTAGGGCTTTGATATTTAGCTTGAAATGCATGATAAAACTTGAATGGATTAGGATTGGCATAGATAACAACTTCAACACCATTGTGAGGAAATTTGATACATTGATGGTATGTGGAAGAAACAACTTTTAGGGCATGGATCCATGAATGACCAAGGATGATGTTAAATGGAAGGTCAATATCAAGGACCTCACAATGGGTATTGGTAGTGACATGGCCAACTTGGATAGGCAAATGGATAATTCCTTCAGTATCTCTTTCAGCATCATCATATTCTTTGATAGTAATAACCTTGGAAGTGTCAACGTCTTTCTCGGAGTACCCCAATTGTTTTATTAGTTTTAAGGAACATATATTAAGACCAGCTCCACCATCCACTAAGATTCATTTGATACGGTGTTGATCTACAAACACTTCAATGTGGAGGGCTTCGTTATGCGATGGGTGGATGGATGGTCGGAGATCTTTGTCAGAGAAAGTGAGATGGCAAGGGGTTGCAATGCTAGCTACCATAGATTAGAATTGTGTGGTATTGATATCATTGGGCACCAAAGATTCTTGCAATGCTTTGTCGAGGATAGCTTTATGGGTGGGGAATATGCAACGAAATTCTAGCATGGAAATATGCATGGCTATTTTTCCGAGGTGATCAAGGATGTTATAGCTAGAAGATGGTTGAGGAGGATTTACAGGCACCCCCTAAACGGTAACATGGCCTCTTTGGGTAGTTATAGTGCAATTGGGTGCTTTGCCTTGGATTGTAATGGTAGAAATGCGAGCTTGGTCAATGTGGCCAATTGTGGAGGATTCATAGGTGTACTAGATGGCATTCCTGGCATGGGGGTTACTTGTCTTGTCATGAGATGGAAGTGGATTCTTGAAAGCATCTAGATCATAGTTCAATGTTGATTGTTGTGCTGGTTGTGATGCTGGTGGCATGATTTTAATTGGACCTTGGTCAATGCAATCTTGAGTGACATGTTTTAAGCGCATGCAACAATTGGCTTTGTGTCCTTTGACTCTGTGATATTCACAATATTCATTTTCTTTCAACCAAGGAGTTTTAAAGACTAGTTCGCTGTTGGGTGGTGCTTCAGGCAATATGATATCTCCTTCTTGGAGAATCTTATGAAAGACAACCTCCATAGGTTCCCCTAAGGGGGTAAATGGTCATCCAGGATTGGAACTTTCTCTTTGTCGAGTTCATTGGAAAGGTTGATTTGTTGTAGATGCAGCCTGGATGTTGATAGGAGCTTTTACTGTTTGGATGTTCTTTACGTCTACAACACTGTCATTGACAACATTCTTGTTTTTGTTCCAAAAATGGAATCTATCATTTGATGATTGAGGATTGTCTTTGTTATCTTTAAAAATCTTGATAGTGCCCTTAGCAAATAAAGTGTGTTCAATAGTGGCTCCTTTGGATATAATTTCATCAAAGGTGTTGGCACTTTGCAATTGTAGTTGGAAGGACAGCTCGGGATGTAGATTTTGCACAAAAATATCAAGTTGTTGTTTCTCAGATATTTGCCATGATAGTTTTCTATCCATGTTACACCATCATTTTGTGAATGAGGAAAAAACTTCACCATTGCATTTTCTGTTATTGACAAGGTCATTCATGTTCACTTCATGTTCAATGTTAAAGGCAAAATGGGATCAAAATTTGTTTGCTAGTTCCACAAAATTCTTAATTCCCAGATGTAAGTGAGAGAACCATTCAAGAGCTTTCCCTGATAGGCTTTGGGAAAATAGTTTCAAGAGATATGTATCATCCTAAGCGACATCAAGGCATGCAACATAGTATGCTCTAAGATGGTTATCTGGATTTCCTTTCCCTTTGTATTTGTCAAATTGTGGGATTTTAAAGTGTGGTGGAAAAGGTGTCATATGAAGTGACTTGTCAAATGGTCAATGCATATATCTCCTAAGGAAATTGTCTTCTTATTTTGTCCTACCACTTTGTTAATCATTTGTTCAACATCCATGTGAGATAATTGCTGTTGTTGTAAAGGGGGTGGATGGTTTGGAGGTGAAGTGTAATATTGTGTATATTGTGTTTGTTGTTATGGAATGTAGGTGGGCATGACCATTTGTTGAGGCTGTGTGCTCACATTATATGTCAAAGGATTGGTATGTGACACATATGTATTAGAAGATTGCTATCCTTGAGACACAAGTGGTTGTTGGGTATATTGCGATGGATTTTCTGCAAGAGTTTGCATCACATGGGATGTAGCTAATGGATTGATGTTGGTCGATGGTTAGGGATTCAGAGTTGTATTATAGCAGGTGATGGAAGGATTGGTGGATACGGAAAATGGATGGACATTTGGGTTTGTGCTTTGGACAACATGGGGAATGGTAGATGAAGATGGATGAACATTTGGGTTTGTGTTTTGGACAATATGAGGATTGGTATGCGACATGTGTTGGGTGACAATAGGTAATCCTTGGGTTGCATAGGATAGATTGATGGTTTATGAAGGATTATATAGAAGTGGAGAAGGTGATGTAAGTTGAGTAACATAGGAGACCATGACATTAGGATATGCTTGTGATATAGTAGGTAGTTCACTCATGTCAATGAGACTAACATTGGGATTATATGGTATATGAGATGGATTCGTGGAAATGGTGGTGACCATGTTAGAGGTACTAGGGATATGAGCGTGGGGTATGGTTTCCATGTGTGATGCAATAGGAGTAAAAATGTGCAATAGCTATGAAATTTGGGATATTGGAATGGCTTGTGATCCTTGGGGCACTTGTGAAGTTGGTATGGCTTGCGAAACTTGTGGGGTTTGCACTTGCAAAACATGGATAGCTTGTGAGATTTGAGGCATGGATATGGTCATGGTAGATGCGGGGGTGTGTTGTGAAACATGGAAAGGTGGAAAGCTCAAGTTTTGTGATTTGAAAGGAAGCATCTTAGTTGGTGTTAGAAAAGGTTCTATGGTATACTCCTTGCATGGTGGGATTGATGGTGCAACACTATGCAATGAGGGAGATGGGTTGAAAGGTGGATGAGATTGGATGGACATGTCATGAAATGGTGTAGCAATGATTGATGGTCTCTTTGCAACAACAACAAGAGTATTGGAATCTTGTTTGTGGATGGAAGATAAGTCAAAATCACTTGGTAACTTGGCTCCCATGTGAGCTAGTTGCAAGAAATGACGGTCTAGATCAGATAGGATGAATTTCTCAACTTGGTCCCATATGTGTGTGTCTTAAAATTTGGATAAGTCCTCTTCGGATTGTTCTTCATAGGTCTCAAAAAATGTTGGAGGTTGTACTTGTTGAGAGGATGATGGTCCAATAGTGTATCCTTCGGGAACAAACATGTAAGAAGGCATACTGGTTGTAAATGGAGTCGCATCTTTAAGGGGCATTGACCGAGATTGTTGCATTTTAGCTTCTATCTCAGATCACAATTTTGCTTCCATTTGAGCTCTATATTGGCTTCTAGTTTGAGACATGATGGTTGATGTTGAAAGTTGGACTTGGCTTGTCAAGCTTGAGACCCAAAAGGTGATGGTTGGTTGATTGTTTGGTTGTTGGTTGGTTTGGTTGTTAGTTTGCTTGGTTGCTTGATTCTTGGTTAGCTTGGTTGTTGGTTTGCTTGGTTGTTGGTTTTCTTGGTTTCTTGGTTGTTGGTTGGTTTGGTTGTTGGTTTTCTTGGTTAAACTTCCCTAGAGGATAGCTCACACACTCAAGCGAAAAGCTGGTTGATGTTGTTGGGGCTAGGTAAAGGCAAAAGGTGATGTTTTGCTATTGTTGGATTGGTTGGTTGATGTTTGGTTTTTTGGTTTGGGGTCTCAAAAGGATAGAAAGTACACAAAGTCCAATTGTTTGGTATGCTCAAGGCAAGATACAAAGTTTAGGTGTCTACAAATGATCAGAGATAGGTCTAAAAGCTGATGCTGAAGCTAAGCAAACTAGAAATGTAGCTGATTTGGTTGAGTTGCTAAGATTTATTGATATTTAGCTAGAGGTAATAGGTAATAGCTCAAATATGACACAGAAAAGGACAAAAGTGACTGACAATAGCTCAGAAGTGATCTAGTTTTAGTTCAAGTGACAGGCTATAGTATTAACCAGAGGCGAGCAGTTTTAGTTCAAAGGTAATTTTCTATTGGTCAAAGGCGATGCAGTTTAAGCCAGAAGTGAACATCTATTGTTCAAAGGTGATTTGGTTTAAGCAAAAGGTGGCTAACTTCTATTCAAAGGTGATTTGAATGTATGTAAGTGGGTAGTTAAGGCTCAAAAGTGGTCTATGTCTATAAGAGGATAAATTTTGAATGGTGTTTTTGATAAGAAAACAATGATTACAGTCACTCACACTCACAATAATCACAAGCTTGTACAACCTAGGCTAGAAAGGACTGTATTTGTTGAGTCCCCTAGCTGTGCCTATTTAAAGTAGATAGCTTCAAGATATTGGTAGCACTAGATCCTCTCCATGGCACACACTTCTCATGCATACCGAGATCTAGATTTCCTAAGGCTCATCCCCCACCAAACCTTAGGATTGTCTCTTCTATCTCTACTAAGAACCACATGAATCGGGGCAACTTCAAAGGTCCCACCTTTTCCATCAACAAATAGAGGGTTTTTAACTACTACACAAAGTCACTAATAAGGGCATCCGTTCAGATGGCTATATGTAAGGCAGCGTTACACTCCATTATGGAGTCTCCTAGCCTTCAAGGGTTATGCCTTCGAGGGTTTTGGGGGAGGTTGGTTGTCGGTATAACATAATAACACCTATTGTTTATGGCTTTCAACACAAACACTTTTCTTATATAGCAGTTTGGAAGGACTTGGCTTTAGTTTGGTAGCGCTTGGGTCATACCCCTTCTCACATTGAGAAGGCAGGCCCACTAAAGATAATAACAAGTTCTCATGCACCCAAGATCCATTTGATAGGCAAGGGGAGAGGATACTTTTGCTATTAAATTTGGGCTACAAACATGCACATTCAATCAATCAAGAAAGATAAAGCAAGAACAGAGAAAACAATGATTCTTTTTAAGCACCAAGCCCAAATGTTCCTAATTTAGTGATAAATCAAAAGTCTTGGACTGATCGGAGCTACGACAAATATGTTAGTAGTTTCATAGCCTCCCTTTCTTGGATAATTGATAAGATGCTATACAAATAATTGATTAGTAGCCAAGAAAACCAAACTACAAATGATAAAGATTAGAAGCAACATAGTTACCCGAGGTGAACAACTGTTGATCAGAAGCAATCTAGATTTAGCAGAAAGCAAAATGTTGTTGCTGAGGAGCGATGTTGATAAACCCATATGCAAAATGATAAGGCTTATAAGTGATGTGAAAAATCAATAGGTGGCTAATTATAGGTCATAAGTGATTCAAATCTACAAAAAATAAGATATAAATAGAAAAACCCTAATTTACAAAAGATGATCTAGACAACTAAAAGTGATCACTATTAGGTTAAAAGTGATGCAAATCACAACAGAAGAGACCACTGTTAGCTCAAAAATGATGCAAAAAATACTATAAGTGACTATTGTTTGTTCAAAAGTGATCCACAAAATTATAGAAACTGTTGGTTTCAGCTTGAAAGTGATGCGTATGTTTGGGAAGTGACTGGTTTTTGCTCAAAAGCAACTAAAACTTGTAGTAAGTGCTTGAAAAATCTGATCTTCACAAAAAAAAATTTAAACAACAAAGTTAATCAAGGACATGGGTCCCACCAGGCATGCTAAAATGTGATAGGTAAAAATCAGGTTGATAAGATCAAGCATTGCAAATGAAACCCTAATCCTACCATCATCAAAGAATCGAATCCAAATGAAATCAAAAGCATGCAGTTCAAGAACAATGTCACCTAGATTATATGATTCCTTGTAGGAAATGTAGATTGCTTCTTTAGTAATGAACAATTATGAAGATCAAAGATGCCATGATGGATGGATGATAATGATAATAAGCTCAATGGATGTTAAAATGCTCAATATGCTCGAGATGATAATGTAGATGCAATGAGAATGCTAGATATATTGTATGAAATGAGAGGGTGTTTTTATAGACCTCAACCAAAATCAATCAACAATAGAGATTTGGTTGCTATGTGAATGGCTAGGATGAATTGATTGTCATAGGTGGATGTGTAGATGACAAATGGAAGGAGGATAGGGCTTATGTGTGACCATGTACATAAAAACTACTACATGTGAAAGATATTAAATAAAAGATAGTACCACACATGTTTTTAAATGAAGGGGGCCCACATGTTGGTTCATGAAGATAAATGATAAGATAAATTAATGAAATAAATAAAAATTATTTAAGTAATTGAAAAGTGGGATTGTGAAAGGCAATTTAATTAAATAAATAAGATGTATTTAATTAAAATAGATAGAAATAAAGATAATTAAATAATTAAAGATTATTTAATTATGGCTTAGAAGAAATAGCTAATGAATTAATTAAATAAATATAAATTTATTTAATTAATAGAAGAAATAGGTGTTTTTGAAATTGCTCAAGTGTGTTAGACAAATGCAAGTGCTAGGTAATATGATATTTGATACTAACGATAATGAGTCAATTTTGGGTGTCTACAAATATATCCAAAAACTTTTGGGGTAGTTGGTACATGGTCTTTGATGAGAATTCATGTAATAACAATGAAATGCCATAATATTTCTTAAGGAAACTCTATTGTGAGTTCATCTTCAAGGAGATTCCAAATTACTTCGACATTTGAGAGTTCTAGGGTAGAGGTGGTGGCTATTCCCATGATAGAGAAGCGGCACATTGAGACCAAAACTACATACCAAGACCTCTCATTAGGCCATTGCATGTCTCACTCCCTTTGACTTTGAAGGAGAGTGGTTACATAGAGACATTGCATTCATTAAGTTCTCCCACCCTGTCTCTAGCACAACATGATAATGATCTCATCCAAGCTGATGAGGGTGAGAATAGTAGGCATTATTTGTCCCCACATCTTTGTAGTTCATGTGGGAACTTGTACAATTATGGGATCCAGGACTCTCAGTAAGATTCTACAATGTAAGGGAAATAGCCAGTGATGGACACATCTGTATTGGATGAGATTGATCTCACAAATGACCTCTTACAACATACATTTGGTATTGACTCCCAGGTAAATTTTTACAAGGTTGATCTTGATTTAAAATATTTGTATATGAAATTCATAATAAATTTTATATGACTATCTATATTATAAGTCAAAATTAATGTATGTAAGTGTTTGTACTATACAATTTTAGGGTTAAAGTTCATCCTACATCTATTAGTTGTCTAGTGTAGGATTAAAAGAGGAGATCGAGTGAGTAGGTATGTAATTTATCACATTATCATAAATATAGTACATATATCAATGATAATCTTATTTAGTGACAATTTGATAATTAACAAGGAGTTTCACCAACACCTCCATGATTTCTTTGGTCCTCTGGACGTACAACTTCTTTCATGGAGGTAAATTTAACCATTTATAATCATTATGCATCTAAATAGTGTTATGTATCTATTTCAGTCAAACAACCTTGATCTCTATTTATAGATGTTGAATATGGAGATTCCTCATCTTCGTCAATCAACAGAGATGGACATTGCTATAGCTGTGTTGTTTGGAAATCCTTTGAGTGAGGTATGACTAAGTAACATGTAAATGTCATTTTGTATTTCTTGTTTTATCTCATGTCATTTGATGTACATAAATGATATTTATGTTTACTAAATTTTGCTTCTTGTATGTTACCAATGTATATCTTTGTGTATGCCTATATGGATTTGTTTGTACATGCCTATATGGCTTTATATATAGACTAGATGTCATGTCCATGACATTATGTATATGACAGTTTACATTAAATATTTAATATGGTGATCAATTATTGTGACAAGAATTTGGTTTTACATGTTCCAATTGCATTTTCTTGAAAGTTTATAAATTATTTTCAAAAAATCCATTTTGTGCATATCTTGCAATCATTACATTCCATGAGACTGTGGATCTATTTGAGGCATCATGTCAAATAGTTCATGCACCTTGTCTATGCTCTAGACATTGCATACATGTCTACAACAACAACAATAAATAGAACATGTGACAAAATTCCTATATCATGTATGCTTTTATGGCTATCCACACCATGCTTCACAGATCCCATTTTGGCATAGGCAAGGAGGATGTTGGATAAGGTTGTCGAATTTAGTTTTAGACGTGCCAATTGAATTTTATTGAAAGTTTCTAAAGCCTTTTTGAAAAAATTCATTTTGTGAATATCTTGCAATTATTGCATTCTAGGAGACAACATTTCTTTGAGGCATCATGTCAAATAGTTCACCTACCTTGTCTATACTTCCACACTTTGCATACATGTCTCCTAGGGTAGTTGCAAGTACAATGTATGTCAAAATTACCATATCCTTTATGCTTTGATGGATGTCCATACCCTACTCTGATGATCCCATTTTGTCATAGTTGGCTAAGGTTGTGGAATTTGGATTTACACCCGCTAATTGCATTTTCTTGAAATTTTCTAAAGCCTTTTTGAAAAAATCCATTTTTTTGCATATATTGCAATCATTACATTCCTTGAGAATCCATTTATTTGAGGCATCATGTCAAATAGTTTACCTACATTGTCTATGCTTCATCACTTTGCATACATGTCTCATAGGGTAGTTGCAACTACAAAATCTGACAAAATTCCCATATCATTTATGCTTTGATGGATGTTCATAGCATGTTTTGAAGATCCCATATGGGCATAGACAAGGAGGATGCTGGATAAGGTTGTGGAATTTGGATTTACACCCGTAAATTTCATTGTCTTGAAAGTTTCTAAAGACATTTTGAAAAAAATCATTTTGTGCATATCTTGCAATCATTGCATTCTATGAGACAATATTTCTTTGACACATCATGTCAAACAATTCACTTGCCTTGTCTATGCTTCCACACTTTGCATACATGTCTCTTAGGGTAGTTGCAACTACAACTGTGATAGGTAAAAATCAGGTCAATAAGATCAAGCATAACAATGAAACCCTAATCCTACCATCATCAAAGAATCAAACCCAAATGAAATAAAAAACATGCAATTCAAGAACAATGTCACCTAGATTGTATGATTCCTTTAGGAGATATGGATTGCTTCTTCAACAATGAACAATTATGAAACTCAAAGCTACCATGATGGTAATGATAATGATAATAAGCTCAATGGATGGTAAAAATGCTCAAGTGCTCAAGATGATAATGTAGATGCTATGAGAGTGCTTGCTTCTTTTCAGTATGGAATGGAAAAGGTGTTTATATAGAACTCAACCAAAATCAATAAATGGTGGAGATTTAGTGGCTATGTGAATGGATAAGATTGAGGGATAAGCATAGGTTAATATGACGATGACAAGTGGAGAGAGGATAAGGCTTATATGTGACCATGTACATAAAAAGTACTACATGTGAAAGATATTAAATAAAGATGTAGTACCACTTATCTTTTTTAAATGAAAGAGGCTCACATGTCGACTATGTTAAATGATAAGAGAAATTAATTAAATAAAAGTATTTAATTAATTGGAAGATGGGATATGTTATAAGAATTTTAATTAAATAAATAAAAAATCATTTAATTAAAATAGATAGAATAAAAATAATTAAACAATTAAAGATTGTTTAATTATAGCTTAAAGAAAATAGAAGAAATAGCTAATGAATTAATTAAATAAATATAAATTTATTTAATTAATAGAAGAAATAAGGGGTTTGGATGGCTAGGGGATTTCGCTTCAAGTGTGTTAGACAAATGCAAATGCTAGGTAATGCGATATTTGATACTACTGATAATGAGCTCAATTTTGGGTGTCTACATTTTGCCCCTCTTTGATATAATGTTCGTTAGAGCGTTGGGTCAAAAAAGATATGATAATCATTTGATAAACAAGGTGGTACCCCAGTGTAACTAGTAGGTGATGCCCCCTCGAGAGGGAAGCCAAGAAAACTAGGAAGGGCTGGGTTGGCTCGCGATAAGATGAAGGCTAGAAAGAAGATTGATAGGAAGAAAATGGGATTTGGGGGGGAGAAATTGGGATGGAATGGAAAATTTAGGGTTTGAGAATGGGCTATATATAGGTCCTACAAGGGCAAATAGGCTCATTTGTACTCATTTGTGTTCAGAAAGCTATAGAGATCTAGAGCTCCTTTAGGGTTGTAGTGAGGTGAGAGTTGGAGAGCTATTAGGATGGTGATTCCACACAGAGATCATCATGCCGAGTGAGTGAGGATGCATGGGCAACCAGAGGGAGTAAGTGCACTAGTATGTAGCTAAACTTTTGCTAAAAGCATGATTTAAATAGGCTATAGGCATCATAAATGTAGACACATCACCAGAAGCGACTAGGTTAGAGGATGGGCAATGTAGGTCACTTGTGCAGGAAAATAGGTCACGTAGGGTAGTTGAGGTTGCTTATAGGTGTAGGTTGGTTGCATAGGGAAAAAATGAGTTGCTTGTGGTTGGCTAGAGAAAACAAGCAAGCTGAATGTGCATATGGCTAGAGTAGGTCGCTTATGGATGAAAAGTGAATGCATGTATATAAATAGCTCACTTGTAAAGGATAGGTGGAAGCATATGGTAAATAGGTCATGTATAGGCTAATAGCATGCACTTATAGGGTTTGAGTTTACTAATAGGTAACAATCGTGCATGTATGGGAAAGGATCACTTATAGGTGAAAAAGATGCGCGTATAGTAAATTGGTTTGCTTATGATCAATAGGTAGGCGCATATAGGAAAATGGGTCGCTTGCAATAGATATATGCAGGGATAATAGGCAAAAAGCAATTTTAATAGCACAAGGACTAATATGGTGAAGGGACTAATATGGTGAGCGAAATGATGTAGGATATACTACCACCATTGTTATTGTGAGAGCCACACCCTAGGGATTTGCGGTTGGTGAGATTGCTAGATGCAAAGGAGCGGCTAGTGCTAGAGATCCTCATATTAGAGCATGTGTCAAGATTGGAGCTAGTTTAGGCACATCGAGGATTGATGACATCGATGGTGGAGCGATGGAGGAACGAGCATAGTTCATTCTTATTGCCAACAGGAGAGGTAACCATCACCTTAGAGGATGTATTCCAGATTCTGTGAGTTCTTATTGATGGGACTAGGTAGACTATGATCTTGATATGGGTCTAGCTACATTCAGATGATTGTTTAGGACTCCAGACATTGGGGCTAAGGGTTCAAAGACTCCTATGGCAAGGATGGAGGAGCTATGTGATAGGCTACAGCAAGTGGTGGTAACTATTATCAGATGGCTAGTTAGAAACAGGTGAGCTAGAAGCTTTCCAGTTGGATGGGGGACAGTTATGGAGGGGATGTTCTCCTACGGTACCAGATATGCATGGGCTGAGTGTGTACTAGGGTAGTTATATCATTATCTTCATAACTGTGCCTATATGTTCAGGGCTAGTATGTCAGCTGGAGTTACAGTTTCGCATGTAAGGGCGTATGAGCACATTCTAGTGATGAGGCCAGATGGATGGGTGGCAAGAGCAGCAGGAGATCCATATGCTAAGATGTATAGGAGAGCTCTGACTAATCAATAGTGGTGGGGGGTTGTATACTAGCAGTGAACATTAGATGAGGTGGACAGGTTTGTGTGGAGGCCCTAGCTAACACGCAAGAGATGGGAAGAGGAGGATGCAGAGCTTGTCTATATGAGATAGGCTAGATACATTTTTGGTCGTGACAAATATATCATATAGCGCTATTTGCCTGAGAGGGTGCTGAGATAGTTTGGATTACCACAGGGTGTTCTAGTTGGTGATGCAATTTTTGGGAGGACATGACATGAGGTTTTTGATTAGGGGCCTGAGATTGTGGTTGAACCAACTTTGGTGGAGAGCGATGGACTGGGGCAAGTTATGTGACCATAGAGACAAGGTCTGGCAGATCTAGGGACTTTACCAAATTATGATGCATATTGGATTACAGCTAGACCAACTCGGCTAATGAGGGTTGGGGAGATTAGAGAGATTGGGATGGAGAGACCAGTTAGGAGGAGGTGGTGATGAGCTCCACTAGCATAGGTAGTTGTACCAATAGCTCCAAGGATATAGATGCAGGGATAGGTTCAGGGGTAGCCATAGGTATTAGCACAGCCAGCAGCCCTGATGATAGGTGACGATGATGTAGATATGTAGCAGTTGAGGTGGTGGATTAGGGAAGAGAGGAGATGGAGACAGAGGGCTTAGATGAGGATGTAGAGAGTGGAGTTAGACCGCCATCAGGTGGTGATAGGGTTACAACATGCTAGGGCACATGCATAGGCATACCAGGCACAACTACAGGTGAGAGCATAGGGAGGTGATGGGAAGGATGATGGTAGTCTTGCTAAAGTGACTGGTGAGAGGGATGTAGCTATGTAGTAGGTGCAACTGGTTACAACTGAGAGAGATGCAGCTTTACAGTAGGTGCAGGATATTAGAGCTGACAGATATGGAGCTGTGCAGTAGGTGCAGATGGTGAGGATGGAGAGAGACACAATTGTGCAACAGTTATAGGTGATGACAGCTAAGTGAGATAGAGCAGTGGCTGCATTGGGTACAGATGGGGCCATGATGTACTTGGCTACACAATTGACTTAGGCACAGGGTGAGCTGAGGAGAGCATAGGGTAAGATAGAGTATTATAGGGGCTTATATCATGGAGCAGTGCCTATAGAGTAGAGACAGCCTAGCTATAGGAGTAGGTCAGGAGCTTTAGCTTCACAGAGGATAGGTGGATCATGGTCTGTGGCTTCAGTGATTGGACTGCCTAGAGATAGGGGGCCAAGTGTATTACCTAGTGGTGGAGGATAGGGTGAGGGAGCTACTAGTAGTCACTAGGGCTACCTTGTTTTTGTTGGATATTATTGTATCCTAATGAGGCCTATGAGCTAGTTCTACATACATTCTTTGATGGCTTATGGATAGCCCATGTTTTATTTGTAGACACTTGTATATTGACACATGTGATATATATATATATATATATATATATATATATATATATATATATATATATATGAGTTTGGTTCTATGATGGTGTAATGAGTATGGATGTATTTATGGTATTATGTTTATGCATTGTATTTTTGTACTTGTATGAGCTATATGGATGTTTATGCAAAGGATATGGATATGCAAATGGTAAAAAATGAAAATGTATCGTGCTAATGGTAATGGATGGTTAATATGGTAATGCAAATATGTAAATGGTAATGATAATGATGTGAATATATGCATGTCTAACACACTTGTTTTGCAGGGCAAGGAACATGGAAAAGAATGATGGAGGGACAGATTGATCTTGGTTGAAGACTATATAGGCATGTGATGGAATGGAGAGATGAGATGGCAGCTTTTTAAAGTAATTTCTCAAAATTTAAAAGAAATGTAATCCTTATGTTTTTTATAGCATATGGATGTTATGCACCAGGGTATAGAAGACCAAGGTGTCGAGATATCCAATGCAAAACTAGCGTACTACAATCTTGTCTGAACATATGAGGTCAAGATGTTGAGCCAACATGTACACAAGATATGAATAGCAGCTAGTGTTTTAAGATGGACTTTGATGCTACAAGCAATGGTTTGAACTTATTTCCACTACACATAGTGGCACCTTGCTAGTTATATGTAGGGAACTAGTCTTGACATAGAATAGTCTCAAATGCATAAGAGACTCTTTATCTTCTCAGATGCTAGAGATATTGATATGTAAGATGCTAATCTCAACATGTATAAGATACCAGTATGCATAGGAAGAGAATAAGATCGTCACACAGACATGGCATATGAAAGCAATATGACCATGCCTCATTTCATACTTCATTGTAACATACCAAGATATGATAAATCAAGGCAATCTTGATTAGGATTAGGAAAGGGACAAAAGATAAATCAAAAGATAAAACAAAAGATACTACCATCATGTTTTCTTGCCAAATTTAAGTGCTCTTGGATAGGTTAAGCTGGCCCCTTGTTAAGAGGAAAGTTGCATCCTATTGAAGGCTAAAAGTTGATAAAATTCTATAGAAAATGTTGGCCTAAGGCATGTGGACAAATAACTACTAGCTTATCGTTGATTGGTTAAAGTGCTTGAGCTTGCTTTGATACATAATTTGTTCTGCTTGTGCAAACCAAAGAGAAGAAGATGAAAGATGAAAGAAGATGAAGATAGGGTGTATTGTTAGTGCTTGCATACTAGATACTTCCTTCATATTCTAGACTATCTGCATACCCTGTATCCACAGGATCAAAGCACGTTACGATGGTGATGAGACATGATGAATATGTAGCTTTGGGTTTATTGATGATGTAAGTGATGAAAGAAGAAAGAGAAATGAAAGATCAAGGGATGATTAGAAGGATGAAAGATGGATGAGGAAAGAGGGGGACTATCATCTTTACCTGAATCAAAGTGCTTCCTTCGCATCTCAAATTGCTTACATACCCTATATCCACGGGATCACAACATTGATGATAGAGCTGTGATGTAGTTCTTGCTTGGTTGATGTCAAAGATTAACTTTATTACTTGGATGGCTTTCAGGATATTTTGATTTTTTTGTATTTTTAGCTATTTTGGTTACATGTGGGTGATTACTATGTTGCAGATGCTGGTTACAGATGCTTGCCATGTTTTGAAGTTAAATGGTTGTTGTGCTATGAAGCTGATTGTTTGTTGTGTTAAAAAGTTAATTGTTGGTTGGGTTAGAAGCTAGAGCTATAGGTATCCACTTCCAAACAAGACTCAACAAGTGCCCCCAGTGTGGGATAAAGGTTATTAGGAATGTGCTACGGTGAATGGTGTTCATGAGGATAGTATGCTAAGGTGCCAAATGAGATTTTTACCTCAACGGAGTCCAAACTGTGAAAGCTAGCAAGGCAAAGGTGATGGGAAAAAGGCTTTTAGTATGGATGGATAAGGGATAATGGGCTAGTAATGTTTATAAAGGGTGAAGGGTGGATTATGATGTGGATTATGTAGGTAAGATAGTGGAGAATTGGTTGGAAAAGCTGTAATCAAACAAGCAAAGCGGATGATGGAAGTTGGTCTCTACACATAGCATCTGTTTGCCAAGTTTTCACTATGGTACTTATCCCAGGTGCCTGTTTACCAGGCTTTCACCAAAGGATGAATTATTTATCTTGTACAATATATTTTTGATCATCCAAAGTGCCACAAGGTGGTTTTCACTATTGGATGGTTTTTTTTTTGTTTGAAAATGCTAAGGTTTAAGGGTCAAACTATTTGAGATGGATGCTATTGACGGGCTCATCCAAGGGAACACCTTTAGGCATCGAGAGAGTATATGCCCTTGATCCATAGACTGATGTGATGACAAAAGGACCAATCCAATTAGGTTCAAACTTGCTTTGTTTCTCACAATGTTGTTGATTTTGTTGATTTTCTTTAAGGACAAGATCGCCAACTTGAAATCTTCGTTCTCTGATCTTCTTGTTGTAATTGCGGCATAGCTAGTTCTAGTAGACTTGTAGATGGTTGAGTGCTATGAGACACCATTCATCTAATAGATCAAGATCATGGAGTCTGGATACTCTATATTCTTCATCTGAGATAGTGTGCTATAACGATACTTACAGTGTGGGGATCTCAACCTCAATAGGTAAAATAGATTTAATGCCATACACAAGAGCATATGATGTAGCACCAATGGGAGCTTAGATACTTGTTCTATAGGCCCATAATGTAGGATTAAGTTGCAAATGCCAATCATGGCTAGCTTCATTGACTATCTTTTTGAGGATCTTGATAATTGTTTAGTTAGAAGCCTTAGCTTGGCTGTTACTTTAAGGATAATAAGAGGTAGAGAATCTATGTTGGATATGGAACTTGTTACAAAGATCTCTAACTTCTTGGTTCTTGAAGGGATGATTGTTATGAATGACTATAGCTTAGGGGACTCTAGAATGGTAGATAATGTAATGTAGGATAAACTTTGATATTTGCTTGCCAGTAGTGTAGGTCATTGGTATTGCTTCTACCCACTTTGTGAAATATTTAGTGGTAGTGATGATAAATTTATGGCCATTTGATGAAGTGGGTTGGATTTTACCTACGAGATCAAGTCCCTACTACGAGAAGGGCCAAGGAGTAGTAATAGGCTAAAGTTCATGTGCTAGACCATGTATTAGATCTCTATGTTTCTAACACTATAGACATCTCTTTGCAAATTGTTGTGCATCTTTCTCCATAGTTGGCCAATAATATCTAGCTCATAGAAGCTTCTTAACAAGGCCAAGACCTATGGAATGCAATCCACAGACACCTTCATGTACTTTGTGTAAGGTAACTTTTGCTTCTTCAGAATTAAGACATTTAAGAAGGATACCATCGAGACTCCAGCGATATAGGGTGTCCCCTAGGATAGTGTAGCGGGAGGTTCGGTGGATAAAGGTTTTTCATTGGGTATTGGATTGTTGAAATGGTAAAGTTTGCATGTGGAGATACTCATATATATCCTCATACCAAGGTGAATTGGGACCAACAATTTCACATATGAGCTCATATTGAGGTACTTCAAATACTGGGATTAGGAGCTATTCTACTAGAAACTCACATTTACACACATTGGAAGGCATGTCTAGAAGAGATCCAATCATAGCCATGGTGTATGCTGCTTTGTTTTGTAACCTTGGAGTCTATTCAAAGGTGATAGTGTCAAAATATTGCTTGAAATCATCAACCCTTATCTTGTATGGGAGGAGATTTTCATCCTTTATTTGATACTCATCTAAAACCTATTTGATTACCAATTGAGAATCACCAAAGACTTGTAGTTGTTTGATAGTCCATTGTACTACCATGTGTAACCTATGATCAAAGCCTCATATTCTGCTAAGTTATTCATACATGGAAATACAATTCTATATGACTTTGGAATATAGTCTCCTTGAGGGGTGACAAACAATATCCCTGCTCCTATGGTGTAGGTGTGCCCAACCCATAGTGGCCTCCATGAGGCATTATCTATTTAAAGTTCATTTTGATGTTTTCAATAAGGCCCTAAGCTGACCATCCATGTAATAAGCCTTGTTTGACCAATGTATGTGCATTTTAGTTGCATCTAGGTTTATTTTATAAGTCCCACGGGACACTTGGCAAATTTGTATTCATGAGGGTTGTTAGGCAGTTGGAGGTTGTTAGATCTCCCAGCCACCTAGAGTCAAGTTGGTACTACTCACCATGAGTATATAAATACCATGAACAGATCGATTGTGATCATATATGATCATATTGTAGACAATTTGGAGTGTGCACTGTATGTATTCACATTTCTGGAAAGCATAATAAATGAATCATGTTTGTGCATCTTTCTCATTCGAATTCATCTAGTTTTCTCTATGCCAATCACTTTTCTATTCTGAGACTGAGATGGGTTCTTAGCCCATTTCACCAGTTAGAATGGCTGTACAGTGTTTTTTCTTTGTTTTCTATTTTGTTCACATTCATGTTTGTAGGGTCACATACAAGATGCATTGATAGACCCTAGCGTTGTCATATGCTAGGTTGGTAGGGTGAAAGATCTGGGTTAGATTGATGGAGAAACGAATCTGAGAAGTTTAGGTTTTGTAGAGGTTCAAAATAGTGAAGATTTGAGTTGTTTTTCCCAAAGATGTATTTTGTGTATATATCATGATTGTATGTCAGGTATACATTCTGTGTATATATCACAAGGGCTTGTTGAGTTTTACATGTCACAGAGCATATCGGGAAGCATTGGTATATTGTATGTCAAGGTTGTATGTAATAAACATACATTGTGAAAGCACAAGTCTGTCGACATACAAGAAGGTCAACGATTGGGTCAATGGTCGAATGTTGAAGATCACATCTTTCGAATGCATGTAGAAAATTTACATTGTGAATGTACATTTTTATATACATTCTCTGTGTATATCATTAATGTATGTCAGGTTCATTTCCTATATATCCTGCAGTTGAATGTTCGTGTGTATCCCGCAAATGCATATTGTGGTTGTATGTGGTGAAAGTGCATTTCGTATGATACAAGGAAAGTCAATGGTTGACTTCATCGAATGTATGTTCTGAATGCATATTTGGGTTGTATATTTTGAATGTATATTGAGCATATACATTGTGCAGATAGATTGAGTTAGATGCAAGAGGCGACCGGCAGCAGCAGTGAAGGAAACCGATGATCACAAGTCAATTGAAGCATATTGTGATCACAGATTAGATACAAAAGTGAAGACATACATCGGGAAGAGTTAGGTGCCAGAAAGATACAAAGCAGAGTGGCCGGTAGGGAATGTTTGCCGATAGGGAAGGGATCAGCATGAGGAAGTTAATCGGGGGAACGACATTTATGTTGGCCGATAGTGTGTGGTCTTGCCGATAGGAAATTAAAGCATAGACATACAATAAGGAATGTATGTTAGGGTTTTAGAGTGTTTTGGCTCCTCATCATATTGGTATCAGAGCTCAGTAAAAGGTCTGGGCTAAAAAATGTTTCATTCTATCACTGAGCAGGCAGAAGTAGAGGATTGAGAGGTTGACAAGATGCCTCCAAAAGGTAATGGTAATGCTAGAGAGTTACAAGAGATGAAGGAAAAGCATGCTAGAGAGATGAGAAAGATGAAAGAGCTTGCAGAAGCCCTTCAAGCTAGGCTTGCAGCCTTGGAGACAAATAAAAGAAGAGAAGTGGAAGAAAGTGAATCAGAAAAAGAAGATGATGATGAAGAATTTGAAGATGTAGATGAAGATATGAATCCTAAAGATTAGAAGTTTGCATAACTGTTAAGGGCACACAAGAATGAAAAACCTAAGGTAAAGTTTAAATGAGGAAGAGTTACTTGATTGGATTGCTGCATTAGATAATCATTTTGAATGTGAGGAAGTTCCTGACGAGCAAAAAGTAAAGATTGTAAAGACCAAATTGGGAGGTCATGCTTTGGTATGGTGGTATTACATACTGTCCGAAAGGAGGAAACAAGGTAAGTCAAATATTTCTTCATGGGACTAGATGGTAGCAAGAATCAAAGGTAAATTTTTACCCCATGACTATGAGGTTCAAATGTTTAAAAAGCTTCAATTTTTAAGACAAAAAGAAATGGATGTGAAAGCATATACTGAGGAGTTTTATAAATTGAGTATGAGGTCTGGTCATCATGAGAATGAGGTTGAAAAGGTTGCTAGATACTTGGCTAGTTTGAGATTGAATATACAAGATGAATTAGTTCTAGCTAACCCTAGGAGTGTGGAAGAATGTTACCAAATGGCAATTAGGATTGAGGAAAAAATGAAAAGGAGACAAGATAAGTCCATGAGAGGAAGAGGCAAAAATATAAGAAGGAGAGGATCAGCTCCTACAACAAGGCAATCCAATGAGAACCAAGAAGAGACTAGTAAGGGACAAGAGCAGTCTAATTTCAAGGGTGGATGGAAAAGTACAAGAGGCAGATTTGGAGGTAGAAGAGGTTCTACTACATTATCAGGAAAGTGTTACACTTGTGGTGAATATGGTCATCCATCCTTCAAGTGTCCTGAAAAGGTTGGTGCTACATCAAGTCAAAGTGATAGAAGAAGTGAAAAGAGAGTTCAAATTGTGCAAGAGGAAGCAGGAAGTGTGACCTCACCTATGTTGAATCTTGATTCTAAGGTAGGAGAATGTTTGATGTTCAGAAGGACATTATTAACATCTCAGCAGCAAGACTTGAGGCAAAAGAAGAACTTTTTCAAGACTAAATGTAAATATAGAGGTAAAGTATGCAAGGTAGTCATAGATTCTGGTTCCATAGACAATATGGTATCTCAGGAAATGGTGGATAAACTAAAACTGGAAAGGATTCCACATCACAGTCCTTACAAATCATCTTGGGTAAGTGATGGTCAATCACTTTTGGTATATGAATAGGCATATGTTGATTTTTAGATTGGGGAATATCAGGATAGGGTTTTATGTGACATTTTGCCCATGGAATGTTGTCACCTACTATTGGGTAGGCCATGGCAATTTGATAGGAGTGTTACAAGTATGGGCATAACCGGTGTTGTCATTGATGTCAACATACTCATGTTGCATTAATGAGGAGGATTGGATGAGCAGAGAGGAGCAATGGAGATAGTGAAGTGGAGATCCTAGTTAAGATGCAGATCAGAGGTTGCGGTTCAAAGGCTTTGTAGATATGAGTCTTGAGATGATCCAGTCAAGTTTTTAGAGGTCTACATGAAGATTTGAAGAAGTTATGGCCGCTCAAGTAGAACCAGCTCTGACAGGTATTCAGAGGTGACAGAGTGACACAGATAGGTCCTGTGAGATCCAGTAATGCATTATCCTATTCTATGGATTTGAGGGAGTGTTGAGGACGTCCGTGTGAAGTGTCAACTTGTTTGGTTCATGGTTTGAAGGTCCGGAAGAACCTATTCCTTTGTGACAGTAATGACAGACTATGTTCTTAAAGCTCCGGATGAAGGAGAGGAGAATTCCAGCAAGTAGATGAAGTGTGGATGTTCTCAAGTGATTTAGGAAAGGTTATGGTGATCCTTGGATCGTGTCCAGTTCATGTTGGTGGTTTGCATTGAAGTTAGAGTGTGCATTTGAAGAATAACCACCGGATGATGGTGTTCTTTCTGTGACTGGTCGACAGGATGTATTACACATCTTGTGGATGTTCTTGTAGATGTTTGCTAACTTAGATGATTATTCCTAAGTCAATGCCTTCTATAAATAAGGGATTGTGCATTCTTTCCAAAGTGTGTCTTGCGGTGATGAGTGTGTGGTAGCGAGGAGGAGAGCGAAAGGTAGAGTAGAAGTATTGGGCTTAAATGGAACTAATTCAAGCATGGTGAAGATGCTATTCTCTAGTTCATGTAGGTGATACTTATTTCTTTGTAGATAGTGTGTCTCTTGTAGGCAGTGAGCCTCTTATGACCAGTGTGCTCAGGCAGTAAGCCCTAATTGGCATGTGCCATTTTATTCTTTCTATTCTTCTAACAGAGAATACAATCTTGGGTTAATCACTCCGTGGGTTTTCCCTTAACCGGGTTTTCCACGTCAAAATCTTGGTGTCTTATGTGTTGATGTGTTTCTACTTTTGATTTGAATGCATTATGGTTCATGATTAATATTCTGCTAATCACTAAAGAAGATTTACGTGTTTAATTAGAGAAATTTTTACACAAATGATTCACCCCCCTCTTAGTTGTGTTTCCTAAGTCTAACAATTGGTATCAAAGCTAAGTTCCTCTAAAAGGAGCTTAACAGCTTGAGGAGATCCAGGATGTCGTCTTACAAGAAGGATAGTTTGAAGTTTGATGGAACCAACTTTGCTCTTTGGAAAGGTCGCATGAAATGTCACTTGCAGTGTATGGGAATGGCATATTGGTCCATGGTTACAAAAGTGTATGTACCTCCACAGGGTGGTCCGACAACCCTAAATGAAATCACAGATGCTGAAAACAATCTGCGGACCAAAGAGCCTCTTCGAAAAGCATTATCTGACTTAGAGCTCTCAAATGTTATTGACCTACCAACTGCCTTTGAGATTTGGGATAAACTAGAACTTTTGCATGAAGGAGACCAGTATGTTAAATGTGCAAGGTTACAGAGTCTAAAAGGGAAATTTGAAAAAATGAAGATAAGAGTTGATGAAAATATTACCACTTTTATGCCAAGAGTGAATGAGCTAGTTTGTGGAATTAGAAATGCTGGTGGAGTCTTGGATGAAAATGAGATTGTTGGTAAAATTCTCAGATCCCTTCCTGCTTCTTGCAAAATCAAGGCTGTTGCCATTGAAGAATTCAGAGCCCATACAACTATCACAAGAGATCAATTGACCAGGAAATTGGCTACATTTGAAATGACAGAGTTTGGAGACAACCCCCCCAAGACTGAATCTGCATTCAAAGCTAGTGCCTCTGTTAAAGGTAAACAAAGGTTTGATCTAGGAGATAATTCTTCAAGGAAATTGTCTTAGTATGAAAAAGCAAGAAAAGATCTGGAAGAAGAACAAGTAGAAACTGCTCAACTTGAAGCCCTTATTGCAAAGAGGCTACCAAAAGGATCCAGTAAGTATGATGAAAAATTACCTTTTAAGTGTTTTAACTGCAATAAGATTGGTCATTTTGCCTCATGGTGTCCGAAAAGATTTTCAAGGAAAAATCCTAACAAGCTAAGGTTCCAAAAGAACTATTACTATGTACATGAAGATGATGATAATGAAGGAGTAACAAATGATGAATCAGAGATGGGAAACAAATCTGGAAATGAATGGGTGTTCACTGCCATCAAGGAAGAAGATCAATGTCCTCTGTATCTGTCAATCTTAAGATTGTGGAAAGAGCTCTAGCTACCCAAATTGAAGAGAAGGATGATTGGGTCATTGACAGTGGATGCTCTCACCATATGGCAGGTGACAAAAATAAGTTTGTAGATTTGGAAAGGTATGAAGGAGGAGTAGTAAAGTTTGGTGACAATTCTACTGGTAGAATCAGAGGAAGATGAACTATTTCTTTTGATGGAAGAAACAAAACTGGTAATGTATTGTATGTTGAAGGTTTGAAGCACAATCTTCTCAGTGTTGGACAGTTGGTGGACAAAGGCTATGATCTCTTATTCAAGGATGGAAAATGCAAAATCTTTGAAAGTTTCGGAACAAAGATTGCATCTAGTACTCAAACTAAAGGCAATATCTTCCACTTGGTTGGTACTGGTAAAAGCTGCTTATTTGTTTAAGTTGATCAGAGTTGGTTATGACATAGAAGGATGTGTCATGTGAATTTTGACAATATCATCAAGATAAGCAATACTTAGGTTGTAAGAGATCTTCCAAAATTGGTGAAACCTACTAACAACTTCTACAAGGAATGTTAGTTGGGTAAGCTGAGTAGAGTCACATACAAAAGCAAGGGACTATCTTCTATCAGATTATTGGACTTAGTTCACAGTGATCTTTGTGGTCTGGAAAGAACTAGGAATATTCAAGGTGATAGATACTTCATGCTGCTAATTGATGACTATTCCTGGATGATGTGGGTAACCTTTCTAAAGGAGAAATCAAAAGCTCTTGAGAAATTCAAAATATTCAAGGCTATGGTAGAGAATGAAACATGATTAAAGTTGAAATGTTTGAGGTCTAATAGAGGTAGAGAATTCACATCTGGTGAGTTCATAGAGTTCTGTGAGAAACATGGAATTAAGAGACAGTTGTCTACTCGTAGGACTCCACAGCAGAATGGAGTAGTGGAAAGAAACAACTGGACCATCCAAGAAGCATCTAGGACCATGATGATGGAAGCAAATGTTCCTCAGATCTATTGGAGAGAAGCTATCAGCATTGCAGTCTATACTCTCAATCAAGTTCAAATTAGAAGCAATACCAGTAAGACCCCTTATGAACTTTGGTTTGGCATTACTCCTACTATAAGATATTTCAGAGTCTTTGGTAGAAAATTTTACATCAAAGGAGACGAAGATCTAGGGAAGTTTGATGCTAGAAGTGATGAAGGAATATTCTGGTGTTACTCTACTCAAAGCAAAGCATACTGGTGTTATAATAAGAGACTAAGAAAGAGGATAGAAAGTACAAATGTGAAGGTTGATAAGGGAATAGAGAAACCCTCAAGGTTTTTTGAATATGATGAAGATGATTAGAATGGTGTTCTAGTTCAAGGAGTTCAATCCTCTTCTAAAAGTCAGATTCAAACTAATCTGGTAAATCAGGAAGAAGAGATAGGTCTAAATGAGCTTGATCAAGAAGCAGAAGTGCAAGAAACTCCTAAGGTTCCAAGGTATGTAAGATTAAACCACTCTGAAGATCAAATCATAGGTGATAAAAGCAAAGGTGTGCAAACTAGAAGGAAAATTGTTTACAATTCAGATGAATATTGTCTGATTTCAAAGATTGAACCTAAGACAATAAATGAAGCCTACAATGATGAAAACTGGACCAAAGCAATGGAGGAAGAGTTGATGCAAATTGAGAAAAATCACACTTGGGATCTTGTTCCTAGACCTAGAAACAAGAATGTCATTGGAACCAAATGGGTCTTCTAGAACAAACTAAATGAAGTTGGTGAAGTAATCAGAAATAAAGCCAGATTGGTCTACAAGGGCTACTCTCAAATACAAGGAATTTATTTTGAAGAAACTTTTGCTCTAGTGGCAAGAATTGAAGTAGTTAGATTATTCCTTGCCTTTGCTGCCTTCAAGGATTTCAAGGTATATCAGATGGATGTCAAGTCTGCCTTTCTAAATGGTTACTTGGAAGAAGAAGTGTATTTAGAGCAATCAGATGGATTTCAGTTGTCTGATCATGGTGATATGGTGTGCAAGTTGAAGAAGGAACTGTATGGATTGAAGCAAGCCCCAAGAGCCTGGTATGAAAGATTGGACAAGCATCTTTTGAAGATTGGTTTCAACAAAGGTACTGCTGACAGTAACTTATATTTCAAAATTGATCATGAAAACATCTTGATTGTTGAAGTATTTGTTGATGATATCATCTTTGGAGGAAGAGATAGTATGTGTAAAGCTTTTGCAAATCTAATGAAAAGTGAGTTTGAGATGTCTATGCTTGGTGAAATGAATTTCTTCTTGGGTCTGCAAATTACTCAAACAAAGAAAGGAATCTTCATTTCTCAGACCAAATATGTGAAAGAATTGTTGAAAAAATTTGGGATGAAAGATTCAAAGACAATGAATACTCCCATGGCAACCAAATGTAAGTTGAGCAAAGATGATGACTCTCCTAAGGTAGACTAGACAAAGTACAGATCAATGATTGGAGGATTGTTGTATCTCACTAAAACTAGACCATATATTATGCAAGCTATTGGTCTTGTTGCTAGATTCCAAGCTGATCCTAGAGAATCCCATGTCATGGCAATCAAAAGGATTTTTAGATATCTAAAAGGGATGGTTGAGTATGGTCTGTGGTATCCTAGAGATCATGATTTCTCTCTTCATGCATATACAAATGCTGATTGGGTAGGAGATGTGGATGACTAGAAGAGTACCAGTGGTGGAGCATTCTTTTTAGGGAAAAGATTGGTTTCATTGCTAAGCAAGAGACAAGAGGCAATATCTCTATCTACAACTAAAGTAGAATATATTGTAGTAGTAGGTAGTTGCACTCAAGTTTTGTGGATGAAACAGATCCTAAGAGATATCAAAGTAGAGTGTGAGGAACCTATCACAATCTGCTGTGATAATTCAAGTGCTATAAGTATATCTAAGAATCTAGTGTTGCATTCAAAGACTAAACACATATCCATCAAGTTTTACTTTTTTAGAGAGCAAGTGAAAAAGAATGAAGTCAGATTGTAGTTTGTACCCTCTAAGGATCAGATTGCAAACATCTTTACTAAACCTCTACCTAAGGACTCTTTTAAGTATCTCAGGGAGAAGTTAGGGGTTATTGCCCCTCTAGTGATGAACTAAGGTGCACTGAGGTACATCAGTCTGGTGAATATCATAGTCATATCTTGTGATCTGGATTGATGGGAGCTGCTACTTAGGGGGAGCAGCAGGTATGATTCTAAAGTGGAGAAATTGCAAGTATGTGCGATTTGCCATTGATGTCAAAGGGGGAGATAAGACATGTGAAAAACAAGTGGTTGCTAATCAAAGGGGGAGCAGTAAAGGGAGAGAAGACATGTGAATGGTTGTTGTTGATAGGGGGAGTTGTGATAGTAAGAAGTTCTTGTCTTGATGGTTTTTCACATCATATGTTGCCATCAATGACAAAGGGGGAGATTGTTGCAAGTATGGGCCTAACCGGTGTTGTCATTGATGTCAACATACTCATGCTGCATTAATTAGAAGGATTGGATGAGTAGAGAGGAGTAATGGAGACAGTGAAGTGGAGATCCTGGCTAAGATGTAGATCAGAGGTTACAATTCAAAGGGTTTGTAGATATGAGTCTTGAGATGATCCAGTCAAGTTTTTAGAGGTCTGCATGAAGATCCGAAGAAGTTATGGCCGCTCAAGTAGAACCATCTCTAGTAGGTATTTAGAAGTGATAGAGTGACACAGATAGGTCCGATGAGATCTGGTAATGCACTATCCCATTCTGCAAATTTGAGGGAGTGTTGAGGACGTTTGTGTGAAGTATCAACTCGATTGGTTCATGGTTTGAAGGTCCAGAATAACCTATTCCTTTGTGACAGTAATGACAAACTATGTTCTTAAAGCTCCGGATGAAGGAGAGGAGAATTCGAGCAAGCAGATGAAGTGTGGATGTTCTCAAGTGATTCAGGAAAGGTTGTGGTGATCCTTGGATCGAGTCTAGTTCATGTTGGTGGTCTGCATTAAAGTTAGAGTGCAAATTTGAAGAATAACCACTAGATGATGGTGTTCTTCTTGTGACTGGCTGATTGGATGTATTACACGTCTTGTAGATGTTCTTGTAGATGTTTGCCAAATTAGATGATTATTCCTAAGTTGATGTCTTGTATAAATAAGGGATTGTGAAATCTTTTGAAAGTGTGTCTTGTGGTGATGAGTGTGTGGTAGCGAGGAGGAGAGCGAAAGGTAGAGAAGAAGTATTGGGCTTAAGTGGAATTGATTCAAGGATGGTGAAGATGCTATTCTCCAGTTCATGTAGGTGATACTTATTTCTTTGTAGACAATGTGTCTCTTGTAGGAAGTAAGCCTCTTGTGAGCAGTGTGCTTAGGTAGTGAGCCCTAATTGGCATGTGCCATTTTGTACTTTCTATTCTTATAACAGAGAATACAATCTTGGGTTAATCACCCTGTGGTTTTTCCCTTAACTAGGTTTTCCACGTCAAAATCTTGGTGTCTTATGTGTTGATGTGTTTCTACTTTTGATTTGAATGCATTATGTTTCATGATTAATATTCTACTAATCACTAAAGAAGATTTAAGTGTTTAATTAGAGAAAGTTTTGCACAACTGATTCACCCCCCCCTCTTAGTTGTGTGCCCTAAGTCTAACAAGGAGAGCATTGTATGATGTACATGCTAACACCTATACCTTGAAGAAGGATGGGAGAACTTTTGTAATGCAACCATTGTAGGAGGATGCTAAAGCAAAGAAGACAGAAAAGATGATTTTGGTGAGAAAGAGTTTGTGAAGATGCCTACAATAGAGTCAAAGGAAGTTGATGATGTCTCAAGGAGTGGAGATCACAGTTTGAAGAAGATTTTAGTTCTGACTGACAGAGATCAAGTGGATCAGCAGAAGGTCAAGGAGCAGGTTTGTACACAGCCACAAGCTGATTGGAAAGACAAGGATACAATCATAGTAGGGACTATTGTTTGTCCTCTAAGAGTTGAAAGGCAAACATGTTATGCCATAACGACAGTACACGTAGCAGTTACCAAGGTTCCCAATGCAGATGTTCAAACAGAGATGATGGTAAGAAAGAATGACCAACAAGGTGTGAGAAGAGCCTACAATGCTAGATATGAGTCTTTGATCCCATGGCAGCAGGTTACAGTCCAGAGATCATGGGGAAGACATGAGACAGCAAAGAGTAAAAATGGAATTAACCCATGACCTAACTCATGTGGCATGAGTTCTTTTCATGGTGGGGTGTATGGTGTAGGTGCACCCAACCCACAGTGGCCTCCATGAGGCATTAGCTATTTAAAGTTCACTTTCATGTTTCCAATAAGGCCCTAAGCTAACCATCCATGTAATAAGGTTTGTTTGACCAATGCATGTGCATTTTAGTTGCATCTAGGTTTATTTTATAAGTCCCATGAGACAATTGGAAAATTTTTATTCATGATGATTGTTAGGTAGTTGGAGGTTGTTAGTTCTCCCAGCTACCTGGAGTCAAGTTGGTACTACTCACCATGAGTAGATAAATACCCTAAGCAGATCGACTGTGATCATATATGATCATATTCTAGACAATTTGGAGTGTGCTCTATATGTATTCACATTTTTGGAAAGCATAATAAATGAATCTTGTTTTTGTATCTGTGTCATTCGAATTCATCTAGTTTTCTATGTGCCAATCACTTTTATGTTCTGAGACCGAGATGGGTTCTTAGCCCATTCCACTGGTTAGATTTCTTCAAAATCGGTGGATGGCTATATAGTGTTTTCGCTTTGTTTTCTATTTTGCTCATGTTCATGTTTGTAGGGTCGCATACAGGATGCATTGATAGACCCTAGCGTTGTCATATGCTAGGTTGGTAGGGTGAAAGATCTAGGTTAGATTGATGGAGAAATAGATCTGAGAAGTTCAGGGTTTGTAGAGGTTCACAACAAGATTTGAGTTATTTTTCCCAAAGATGCATTTTGTGTATATATCATGATTGTATGTCAGGTATACATTCCATGTATATATCACAAGGGCTTGTTGAGTTTTGCATGTCACATAGCATATCGGGAAGCATTGGCATATTGTATGTCAAGGATGAATGTAATAAACATACATTGTGAAAGCACAATTCTATCGACATGCAAGAAGGTCAACGATCGGGTCAATGGTCGAATGTTGAAGATCGCATCTTTAAAATACATGTAGCAAATGTACATTTTGAATGTACATTGTTTATATACATTCTCTGTGTATATCACTAATGTTTGTTAGGTTGATTTACTGTGTATCCCGCAGATGCATATTGCGGTTATATGTGGTGAAAGTGCATTTCATAAGATACAAGGAAAGTCAACAGTTGACTTTGTCAAATGCATGTTCTGAATGCATATTTGGGTTGTATGTTTTGAATGTATATTGAGCATATACATTGCATAGATACATTGAGTTAGATGCAAGAGGTGACCGGCAGTAGCAGTGAAGGAAACCGACGATCACAGGTCAACTGAAGCATATTACAATCACATGTTAGATACAAAAGTGAAGACATACATCAGGAAGAGTTAGGTACTGGAAAGATACAAAGCAGAGTGGCTAGTACGGAATGTTTGCTGACGGTGAAGGGATCGACATGAGGAAGTATATCAAGGGAATGGCATTTAGGGTGGCCGATAGTGTGTGGTCTTGCCGATAGGCAATTAAAGCATAGATATACAATAAGGAATGTATGTTAGGGTTTTAGAGTGTTTTGGCTCCTTATCATCCTAATCCATGTTGCGTGTAAGATCCATCAAAGTATAGTTGCCACAATGTTGGTGAAGTTAGATTGAACAACTCTTCATCAGGGAATTTTGGATGTTGGCAAGAGACACTATAAGGATTCATGATTGTTGTCATTGATGGCAACAAAGTTCATCCCACACATCCGTAGGACATGGTATGTCTCTATTAGAAGTCAGAATGAAGAATGTTGTGGTCTGGTAAACAAGAACAGAGCATGTGGCGAGGTTCGACAGACAGGTCCAGATCTCCCAGAGGAAGTATCTTGGTGAAGTACAGATTTAGGGAAGTCAAGAGGAGTATCTTGATTGATATATTCTAGGGTTTGAGCCTCCGGTGTGGAAAGGCTAAAGAGATATGAATGCTTGAGTGTTGGGTTCACAAGTGACAATGTGAATAGAGGAAGAACTGGCTGGCAGAACATCAGACTTTATTCTAGATGTGTTACTGATGATGAAAAAGGTTCTTAAGGCTTAAGTTATGTTTGACCAACATGTTTGATGACTTTTACAAGTATATGCTTGATCTGCATTACTTGATGTGTAAGGATTCAGTCGACAGATCAGAGTTTGTGAAAAGATTGACTATTCCAGATGCCGACTAGAAAGGTGATGAAATCACTTGTGCGGATATATATACAAGATGGATTTAGTTGTGAGTAGTGTCATGCTTATTGTTGATGTGTGAATAAAAAATGAAGAGTAGAGGGAAAGCAGTAAGGAAGATCTAGTATGTGAAAGGAAAGCAGTATAAGAGAAAAAGAAAGATGAAGTGCAGCAAATCAGTGTACTAAGCCTAACTGGAACTGAACTCTAGCATATACAGATGCTCCCAATCAGCTCAAGTATTGTATAACACTTGCTTTTGTAGACAGTGAGTCTCTTGTAGGTAGTGTACCTCTTGTGAGTAGTGTGCTCAAGCAGTGAGCCCTAATTGGCAAGTACCATTTTGTATTTCCATTCTTCTAACAGAGAATACAATCTTGTTAATCACCCCATGGTTTTCTCCCTTAACAGGGTTTCCACATCAAAAATATTGTGTCATGTGTATTTCCATTTCATGGTTATGTTTTCTTATTTGAATTAATGTTGCATTGATTAATAAGAAAGTTAAGAAATTAGAAATAATTAGGATAACTGATTCACCCCCCCTCTCAGTTATCAACAATTGGTATCACAGCCAAGTTCCTCCTAACAGAGTCTAACAGCTTAAGGAAGATCTTGGAATTCAAATGGATGCATATGGTTTAAAAGAGCAACTCAAGACTACCCTTGATGATCTTGAACAGTCAAACTCTAAAGTCAATAAAAAAAGGGAAAGACTCAAATAGGCTGATGATTTCATGAGAGAGCTAAAAGACAAATTAAGTCTCTCTGTGAAAAAGAGAAAGGAGCTACTTCAACAATTGGCAAGTCAAGGTGAAGCAAATGATGCAAATGAAGAGCTAAAAGAGAAAACCAAGTTATGTGAAAAGTTATCAAAAGAAATCATTATGGTAAGACATGAAATGGAATTAGGAGTTATGAAGTTTACCCAAGAAGTTGAAGAAAAAAGAAAAAACTGAAGATAATATAAGACAACCTCTCAAAGAGAAATCAGAAGATTGCCACAAGATGGATAGAATTATCAGACACCTTGAATCTGATATTGAAGATGCTAAAGATAATGAAGAAAAACTTAAGGATCAAATTGCCTCTCTCAAAAGGGATCTTCAAACAACAAATTAATATAAAGAGAAATTCAAGATAAGTTCTTCTCAACTTGAAGTTCTTATTGGAAGTCAAAAAAGGGTAGATGACAAGTGTGGTTTGGGACATGAGAAAGGAGAAAGCTCCAGATCCGGTCAGAAGAATTTCGGATCAGAAAATCCAAGGAATAGGCCTAGAAGACCTCCGGTAAGATAGCCTAATGCTCAAAGATATCCATCCTTCAATGGATACTACCACAATTGCAATAACTTTGGTCATAAAGCTAATCAGTGCAGAAAGAGAATGAATCAGACTAATTCATCCTTCTTCAGACAGTGTTTTAACTGCAAAAGGTATGGTCACAAATCTCATGAATGCAGAAATATGCAAATGAACAAATCATTCAATGGTAGATGCTTTGCATGCAATAGAATAGGTCATATGGCTAAACAATGCAGATCAAGAGGATATCAATCAAATATACAAAGAAATGTTGTTCGCCAAATTTGTAATAGATCTGGTCACATTGCAAAATTCTGTAGAAGCAAGAATCGGGACAAAAGAGGCCTGGTATATCATAATTAGAATCAAGATAAAGGAAAACAAAAAGTGAATGTGGATGAAGTTCAAAGTGAGATGAACAAGATTTGGGTGAAGAAAAGTACAAAGAATGTAGAGGATGGATCCGCTCTAGACTCTGGTGTTGATATTCCTTCTAGAAATTAAAAAGTGAGCTCTGGCTCAGGGGGAGACAAAGAAAACCTTGTTCCCCTAGCCAGTCAATTGGTGCTAGAACTAGCACAAGAAGAGTTGCAGATTAAAAGGTTCATAAGGAAAACATCCAAACAAACTATGGTTAAGATTTGGAAGATCTATAAGATGTTTAAAGATCAGGATTGATCCAGTTCTTCAAGTCATCCAAATAAGGCAAACTGGAATAACTTAGGTCGAGCATTTATTGCAACTAACATTAGGGGTTGCAGAGCAATATAAGGGTTTTCTCATTAATCACTTGCTCATTCTACATTCAAGAAGAAATGAAAAGTGAAGCTCTGCAACAAAATTCCTCAAGTTCATTAGAGATCATTAGTAGAAGTCAATTCATCTAGAAATCGATCTGGCCAACTCTGTGAAACTAAAAGGCACAAAAGGTATTCTCCATTATCAAATATCTCTCTCTAAATCCTTAAATGATGGGTACTCCAAATATTGTTAAAATCTCTAATAGGCCTCGCCCCATATTCAAGAAACATCCATACAAATCCTTGGAGGTAGATCCCCTAGGAGCCTTCTCTAGTGTTCTACATGGTGTTTTACACACCCAAGATATTAGGGTTTACATACACGCAAATATTGAAGAGTTTGGGGAATTCAAACTAAGAGATATCTATCACAAACAACTGTTAGATGATTCATTTGAGCTCAAACCCCAATACAAGGGCCTCTGGAATAAGCACTTTGTACAATACATACATTTCCCCTGTTTTACTGAGAATGAATGGGTCAGGTATATTTTGAGCAAAATACATGACAACTTCATGTGGTTAAATGGACCATTCAAAATCACAAAAGATGCCATTAGGGCAGTTACCGAATTACACTCATCCGATGGGATTCCTCTTCTTAAATCTGTGAAGAATCAAACTGTGAGTGAGGCTATTGGATCCAAGTTTGACAAAAGAGCAATGACAGTAGATGACATCTCTGATCCAGATGTCAAGTTTGCCTCCATGATCATTGGATATAAAATATATCATTCTAGTAGGGATAATTCAGTACCTAGAATTGCAATCTACATTGCTTATGAAATGCTAAGAAAGGATGCAGACTATGATCTTTGTCAACTTCTCTTGAACCAACTCTTGGAGAATCTGTAGAAAATAAAGAAAGATAAAAAGAATTCATTCAAGTATGGTGGATTGGTATTGTGCTTATTCTTCTACTTTATGAATGAGCTTCTCGGATCTAGTGGCTGGGTGTGGGAGAATGATAGACTAGTAGCTATCCAAATCAAAGAGTGCTTATAGGGACTTGGTGATAACAAAGCACAAAATATAGCTCTGTGGGGATATTTTAAGAATTTTCAAAACATGATGCAAGCAAGAGAAAGGATTCCCCAGTCTCTTGTTGAGAAATACAAAGACAGTTTGTTTTATGGTAGAGACTGATTAGTGCCTAATGGACGCAGTAGAACCAATAACTGTATGGATCATGCCCATGGGGTATGAAGTTGATAAGAACATTGTGGAGCTACATGTTCAACACATGCTAAGCTAGCCAAAGGATCCAAAGGCAGAAGGGTTTGGAACATTTGAAGAGCTAAGTATACAGATTCATGTGGATCTCAGAGAACCAGAGATCAAGAGGAAGATAAGAAAAGAAGTTGAAGATGTTTCCAAAGGATTTGGCATCTCAAAGGAGGCACTTGATGCAAACAGGGAAAAGAGACAAAGGGCTGAGGAAGAGAAGAAAGAAAAGGAAAGAAAGAAAAGTGCTCTGGTAGAAACCTCCACCCGGTCTAGATCATCAAAGAAATCTACACCTATCACTGCCAAAAGCTCAAGGGCATCTAAACTGGAAGCAAGATCATCTGGTAAAATAGAGAAAAGAACCAAGACTAAGGCCACAAGGTCTTATGCGAGTCAAAAAGATGAAGAAGAGACTGAATCTAATGAGGGGATAAAGGAAATACAGAAGTAGAAGAAGAAAGGATCCGATGAACCTTCCAAAACTCAAGACAAGGAAGAAATGGTAGAGGAATATGTTGAAAAACCCACTCTTCACATTGATGACATAATCAAATTAGTCACAGTGGATGGAAATCTTCAGCCAATGGTTGAGTTCTATGACAATTATGGTGAAGCAGATCGGAAAATATTGCAAGATGCCATAGTCAAGTACCTAAATATCTACAACAAGGCATTTATTGAAATCATATCTCTGATCCCTAAAAGCTTGGAGAAGGATCTAGAAATAAGAAAGAACAATGCCCAAGCCAAAGACCCTAGAAATTTGGGAACAGATAGCAATTTAGCTATATCCTTCAATTGATCCCAAGACAATGAATATGATATTCAAAGATTGTAAGGATGAGTTCAGAAGCAAAGCAAGGATGAACCAACTTATGCTTGGTGAGACTAACAAAGTAGCCAAGGACATAGAAGAGATCCTCTGGAAGGCCTTCAAAGGATTCAATCTTCCTATTATAGAGGACTTGGGTACTGATCCCTTGACTGCAAATGTTACAGAAGAATCTACTAAGAAAATGACAGAAGAGGTGGGCCCCGAACAGACTAACATTTCTCCTCCAGTTTCCCCTACAGTCTCTGGATCTAAAGGAGAAGAAAGAATATAGGAGAAAGAAGTAGAGGTGAAGGGAAAGGAAGATACTAGTGATAAGAATGTAGAAGGAGAGAAAACTCTAAGAGACAGTTCTGTGACTACAGAAGAAAAGAAAAAACTGTCTCTGGCAAGAGACACTGTAGAATCATTCAAGGACTTTTTTACAAAAGCAACTATGGAGATTGATGAACTAGAACTATTAAAAGGGCCACTAGACTTTGACTCTCTATCTCCGGTGCAAACAATGAAGATAGCTTCATTTGTAAATGCGAAGGCCAAAGAGAAACTACTAAAATCTCACATGGAAGACTGTGAGCTTATAGAGGTAGCATCCAGAGTTTTGGAGAAGATCATGCCATCTTTTTAGAAGGATCCCATAGCCTCCTCTTCCAGAAATCTCAAAACTCTAGTTAGCAGTGTTAGTACACATTTTGATTCTCTAGAGAAGTCAGCTGAAGAAAAGGTTTGGAAGGAGTTTTTGGATAAAAGATTCTCTAAAGTACATGGTCTGATAGAAAATGATAGGAGAGTTATGGACATTGGGATAAAGAGCTTGGAAAATGCTCTTAAAGATGCTAGAAATATGTACAAATTTTGCTTATCTTGGCTCACAATGACCAAAGATATTGAGAGGAAAGTAAAAGAATAAGAGGACAAACTATTAAGTCTCTCTCAAAGTTTTGATCCTCTCTCATCCTCCTTAGTAAATTAAAAGTGTCAGTTGTAATCACAAATGTAATAAAGAATTTTGAGAAGGAAAGGAAGAACATAATTAGCTGGATGGGTGAACTTAGAAGGCTCATTATCCCTAAGTTAGAGGCCATGCATGAGGCCATAAGTGATGCTCAGACTACCGCCTAGACCAATGATCTAATAGATCTTAAGAGGGCAGAAACTTTTGCATTCCTGTTGAGTTGTCACATCTCAATTTTGGATAGAATGAAGCAAAGTTGGGCCGCAGAACTCATCCAATTGAATACATCTTTTGTAGACATTCTTCAGTTTATGTAAGTATATAATATGCGGCTGAGTATAGTTAAATTTTTGAAAATTTTGGTATGTGGACCCTACCCTTTGCCATTGATGTTAAAGGGGGAGTGAGGAGTAGTGAAAAATAAGAAATCCAACTAAGGGGGAGCTCCAAAAAATGTATATAAATAGAGCATCAGCCAAGGGGGAGCATAGTGTAAACACTTAGCCATTTTTCACTAAGTGTTGCCATCAATGCCAAAGGGGGAGATTGTTGGCAAGAGACACTATATGATTCATGATTGTTGTCATTGATGGCAACAAAGTTCATCCCACACATTTGCAAGACATGGTATGTCTCTATCAGAAGTTAGAGTGAAGAATGTTGTGGTCCGGTAAACAAGAATAGAACATGTGGCGAGGTCTGACAGACGGGTCTAGATCTCTCAGAGGAAGTATCTTGGTGAAGTGTGGATTTGGGGAAGTCAAGAGGAGTATCTTGACTGATAGATTCTAGGGTTTGAGCCTCCGGTGTAGAAAGGATAAAGAGATATGAATGCTTGAGTGTTAGGTTCCCAAGTGATAGTGTGAACAGAGGAAGAACTGAATGGTAAAACATCAGACTTTATTCTGGATGTGTTACTGATGATGAAAAAGGTTCTTAAGGCTTAAGTTATGTTTGAACAATGTGTTTAATGACTTTTACATGTATATGCTTGATCTGCATTACTTGATGTGCAAGGATTCAGTCGACAGATTAGAGTTAATGAAAAGATTGACTATTCCAGATGTCGACTAGAAAGGTGATGAAATCACTTGTGTGGATATATATACAAGATGGATTTAGTTGTGAGTAGTGTCGTGCTTGTTGTTGATGTGCAAATAAAAATTAAAGAGTAGAGGGAAAGTAGTAAGGAAGATCTGGTATTTGAAAGGAAAGCAGTATAAAAGAAAAAGAAAGATGAAGTGTAGTAGATCAGTGTACTGAGCCTAACCAGAACTGAAATCTAGCATATGCAGATGCTCCCAATTAGTTTAAGTATTGTATAACACTCCCTTTTGTAGATAGTGAGTCTCTTGTAGTCAGAGTTCCTCTTGTGAGCAGTGTGCTCAGACAGTGATCCCTAATTGGCAAGTGCCATTTTGTATTTCCATTCTTCTAACAGAGAATACAATCTTGGGTTAATCACCCCATGGTTTTCTCCCTTAATAGGGTTTCCACATCAAAAATATTGTGTCATGTGTATTTCCATTTCATGGTTATGTTTGCTTATTTGAACTAATGTTGCATTGATTAATAAGAAAGTTAAGAAATCATAAATAATTGGGATAACTGATTCACCCCCCGCTCAGTTATCAACACTAGATATATTAGATAAATATTTGTGATAGGTGCTGTGGCTAACTGATTAGAGATGACTTGTCCTTTTATGGATATTCGATCCACATATTGTATGTCAAATTCACTTAAGATCATAACCCATTTTGCTAGTCTTCCCATGAGGATTGCTTTGGAGAGAAGATATTTGAGTGGATCAACATTAGATATGAGCATTATTGTCTGGTTTAACATATAGTGTCACAATTTTTGGGAAGCAAACACCAATACTAAGCATGCTTTTTCCATAGATGAGTAATTGAGTTCATATCCCACAGAGTTTTGCTGATATAGTAGATGGCTTGCTCTTTTCCTGAATCATCATGTTGAGCTAAGAGAGCACCCAATGTTGCTGTTGTTGAAGAAATGTAGAGTAATAATGGAAACTCAAGTATAGGAGGTACTAACACAGGAGGTGTTTCCAGGTATTCCTTTATTTTTTTGAAGGTCTGTTGACATTTTTCATCCCACTTAAAAGGTTCACCCTTGCAGAGGAGATGTTGAAAAGGATGACATTTATCTGCTAGTTGTGAGATGAATCTGCGAATGGATTGTAACCTTCCTTTTAGACTGTGAAGTTGCTTTAGATTTGATGGTGAGGGAATTTCCATGATAGCTTTTACTTTATCAGGATCTACTTCAATTCCTCATCGTGATACAATATATCCCAACAGTTTACCAGATGTTACACCAAATACACATTTCTTTGGGTTTAGCCTAACTTGATATTTCTCTAATGGATCAAAGATTTGTGTCAATACTTGTAGATGTCCTTCTCTTGTTTTGTATTTTCCTAGAATATCATCAACATAGTCTTCCATGATAGTGTGAAAAAGGTCATGGAAAATAACTGTCATGGCTCATTGATAAGTAGCTCCTGCATTCTTAAGACCAAAAGACATTACAACCCATCAATAAGTACCCCATAGACAAATGAATGATGTCTTTTCTTGATCTTCCTTTGCTATTTTGATTTGGCTATATCCTAAGAATCTATCCATCAAGGATAGCATTTCATTTCTAGCTATGAGATCTACAATGTTTTCTATGCTTGTTAGTGGGAAGTCATCTTTAGGGCATGCTTTGTTAAGATCTCTAAAGTCTGTACAATAGCGAACTTGTCCATCAAGTTTTGCTACCGGTACCAAGTTTGAAACCCATTCTAGATAATCAATAGGCTTGATTAACTTTGCTTCTAGCAGATTTTGAATCTCTGCCTTGAGAAAAAGAGCTATTTCTGGATGCATTTTGTGTAATTTTTGCTTGATAGGTTTTACATTAGGAGATACTGCTAAATGATCTACTACAAGTGATGGATCTAAACCCGTCATGTCAGAGTATGTCCATGCAAAATTGATAGCTCTTTTTAGGAAGAAAGTTGTGAAATTTCTCTTTTCCTGCTCTGATAGTGATGCTACTAAAAAAGTGATCTTAAGATTCTATTCTGTGCCCAAGTTCATGTCTTGAGATTTTTCAACTAGCACTGTTGATTTTTCATGAGTCATTGTTGATAGGAAGATCAAATCCCTCATCCTCGGGTGCCTTAGAGAGATTTTCACCTTTTGATACATCCTTTATTTTTACTTTTTCATGGTCAAGAGGCACCTTTTGATTTTCACCCAATGACCTATCTATTTTGATTCTATTTATTTCACATTTGTGACTAAAGGATTTGATACTTCCGCCAAAATATGCTAGTTTAGGGAGATCCATCAAGAATCCTTCTTTGTGATCACCCAGTGGAATGCCTCATAAGCCTAGTGGAATGTGATCAGTACCCCCTATTGGTTCCAACTGACAAGGTCAGGATATACGAGTGAAAGGGTAATGGACGAAGAGTTTTGGCTAGATGAGGTTGTGGAGAACATGAAGATAGATGTGTCTTGGAAAGATTCATGATATGAAAGGAGGAGGAGTTGATTGTATCCAAATTAGAGATCTCTCCTACTAAAGAAGGTTCAGCTTCCATATTGAAAATACACTTAACGTCCTTGGAAGGTGGTACCTCTAGCTTATAGCCAAGGCCTTGTTTATTAAGATTCTTAGACACAACAACAGGTTCAATAGGTCCTTGTTCCTATGATCCCAATCCACCATGTCCTTTATATCCCATGTTTTTAATGATACAAAACCCATTGTTATATTGCTCCACTTCAAGTTGGACTTGGTCATTCTCATCAAGGAATATCCAAGAGTCAATATCATCAATGTCTTCATCACCAAGGAATCCACCTTTTATGAAAACTGTGGGCAGGGCTTCTATGATAGCTGTGGATGAAGATGGCTTAGATGTAGAAGGTTTGCCATGGGATTTTGGAGATAAGGGAAGAGTGCCAACATAACAAGGATCTTGCAATGTGTACTCACCTAGGCCATGTTCAATATACTTGATATGGAGATTAGAAGGTGATTGGTGAGAGGACGACTTGAGTAGGGCAGAGGGGTCCACATAAGATGAAGATGGATATGCCTTAGTGTTGATAGGGATATGGTTTGGGCTTTGATATTTAGCTTGAAAAGCATGGAAAAACTCAAATAGATTAGGATCAGCATAGATAACTACTTCAACATCATTGTGTGGAAATTTGAGACATTGATGGTAGGTGGAAGGAATTTCTTTGAGGGCATGGATCCATGGACGACCAAGAATGATGTTATAAGGAAGATCGATATCAAGGACTTGACAAAGGGTATCTATTGTGAGAGGACCGACTTGGATAGGTAAATGGATAATCTCTTCAGTATCTCTCTTAGCATCATCATATGCTTTGATAGTAATAACCTTGGAGGTGTCAACATCCTTCTCAGAATATCCCAATTGCTTTATTAATTTTAAGGAACATATGTTAAGCCTAGCTCCACCATCTACTAAGATTCATTTGATACGGCATTGGTTAATAAACACTTCTATGTGAAGGGCTTTGTTATGTGATGGGTGTATGGATGGATGAAGATCTTTGTCAGAAAAAGTGAGATGGCAAGGGGCTACAATGCTAGATACCAAAGATTGGAATTGTGTGGTATCGATATCGTTGGGCACTGAAGATTCATGCAATGCTTTGTCAAGGATAGCTTTGTGGGCAGGGGATATGTGAAGCAATTCAAGAATGGAAATATGTGTGTGTATTGCCAAGGTGATCAAGGATGTTATAGCTAGAAGAAGGGTGAGGAGGATGGATAGGTGCTCCCTAAATGGTAACATGGCCTCTTCGAGTAGTGATAGCACAATCAGGTGCTTTGCCTTGGATTGTGATGGTAGAGATGTGGGCATGGCCAATGTGGCCAATCATGGATGATTCATAGGTGTACTGGATGGCATTACCAGCATGGGGGTTGCTTGTCTTGTCATGAGATGGAAGTGGATTCTTGAAAGCATCCAGATCATAGTTTGATGTTGATTGTTGAGCAGGTTGTGATGCTCGTGGTGTGATTTTAATGAGGCCTTGGTCAATCCAATCTTGAATGAGATGTTTTAGGTACATGCAACCATTGGTTTTGTGTCCTTACTCAGTGATATTCACAATATTCATCTTCTTTGTACCAAAGAGCTTTAAAGACTAGTTCACCATTGGGTGGTGCTTCAAGCAATATGATATCTCCCACTTGAAAGAGATTACAAAAAATAACTTCCAGAGGTTTGCCTAAGGGAGTAAATGGTTGTCAAGTATTTGAAGTTTGTCTTTGTTGTTAATTTTGTTGGAAAGGTTGTTGATTAGTTGTAGATGCATCTTGTATGTTGATAGGAGCTTTCATTGTTTGGATGTTCTTTGCATCTACAACACCATCATTGACAACATTCTTGTTCTTGTTCCAAAAATGAGATCTATCATTTGATGATTGGGAGTTATCTTTGTTGTCTCTAAATATATTGATAGTTCCCTTAGCGATTAAAGCACATTCAATAGTGGCTCCTTTATAGATAAGCTCGTCGAAGGTGTTAGCATTTTGCAATTGTAATTGGAAGGATAGCTCGAGATGAAGATTTTAGACAAAGATACCAAGCTATTGTTTATCAGGTATTTTCCATGATAGTTTGCTAGCCATGTTGCACCATCGTTGTGTGAATGAGGAAAAAGCTTCACCATTGCATTGTTTGTTGTTGACAAGATAATTCATATTCATTTATGTTCAATGTTAAAGGTAAAATGAGATCAAAATTGATTTGCCAGTTGTGTGAAAGTCTTAATTCCTAGGGGTAAGTGGGAGAACCACTCAAGAGTTTGTCCTGCTAAGCTTCAGGGAAATAGTCACAAGAGATATGTATCATCTTGAGCAACATCAAGGCATGCAACATAAAAATGCTCTTAGATGGTCATCCGAATTTCCTTTCCCTTTACATTTGTCAAATTGTGGAATTTCAAAGTGTGGCAGGAAAGGTGTCATATGAAGTGACTTGCCAAATGGGTAAGTGCATATATCTCCCAAGGAAAATGTTTTCTTGTTTTGTCCCACTGCTTCATTAATCATTTGTTCAACATCTGTTTGAGATAATTGTTGTTGTTGCACAAGGGGTTGATGGTTTGGAGGTGGAATGTAGTATTGTGTATATTGTGGTTGTTGTTGCAAAATATAGGTAGACATGACCATTTGTTGGGGTTGTGTGCTCACATTATAGGTTGACGGGTTGGTATATGACACATATATGTTTGAAGATTGTTGTCCTTGAGACACAAGTGGGTGTTGGGTGTAGTGCGATGGATTAGCTCTAGGAGTTTACATCACATGGGATGTAGCTGATGGATTGACATTGGTCAATGGTTGGGGATTCAGATTTAAATTATGGTATGTTCTAAAAGGGCTAGTGTATGCGAAAGAAGAATGGATAGTTGGATTTGTGTTATGAACAACATTAGGATTGGTAGAGGAAGTGTTATGGACAACGTAAGGGTTAGTATGCGGCATGTGTTGAGTGACAATGGGCAAGCCTTGGGTTGCATAAGATGGATTGTTGGTTTGTGAAAGATTATATGGGGGTGGAGAAGGCATTGTAAGTTGATTAAGATAGGAAACCACGACATTAGAATATGCTTGTGATATAGGAGGTGGTTCACTCATGTTAATGAGACTCACATTGGGATTATATGGGAGGTGAGATGGATTCATGGAAATGGTAGTAGCCATGTTAGAGGTGCTAGGGGTATGAGTGTGGGATGTGGTCTCCGCGTGTGATATAACGGGAGTAGAAATGTGTAATGGCTGCAAAACGTGGGTTATTGGAATGGCTTGTGATCCTTGGTGTGCTTGTGAAGTTGGTATGGGTTGTAAAACTTGGGGAATTGGCACTTGCGAAACATGGATAGCTTGAGATGCTTGAGGCAGGAATATGGTCATGGTAGATGCGGGAGAGTGTTGTGAAACATGGAAAGGTGGAAAACTCAATTTTTTTGATTCGAAGGGAAGTGTGTCAGCTAGTGTTAGCAAAGGTTCAACGGAGTACTCCTTGCATGGTGGGCTTGATGGTGTAGCAACATGCAATGAGGTGGGAAGGTGGATGAGATTGGATGGACATGTCATGAAATGGTGTGGCAATGGTAGATGGTCCTTGTACAACAACAACGAGAATGTTTGAGTCTTGTTTACAGATGGTAGATAAGTCAAAATTGCTTGGTAACTTGGCTCCAATGCAGGCTAGTTACAAGAAGTGATGATCTGGATTGGATAGGATGAGTTTCTTAGTGTGATCCCATATGTGTGTATCTCTAAAGTTGGATAAGTACTCTTGGGATTGCTCTTCATAGGCTTTAGAAAATGTTGGAGGTTGCACTTGTTGTGAGGATGATGGTCCAACAGTGTATCCTTTGGGTACAAACATGTGAGAAGGCATACCTATTGTAAATTGAGTCACATCTCTAAGGGGTATTGACAAAGATTGTTGCATATCAGCTCTTAATTTTGCTTCCATTTCAGCTCTATATTGGCTCCTAGTTCGAGGCATGATGGTCAATGTTAAAATTTGGACTTGGCTTGTTAAGGTTGAGACCCAAAAGGTGATGGTTGGCTAATTGTTTAGTGTTGGTTTAGTTGTGTTAGGTCTCAAAAATATAGGTTGCTAATCCTAAGAGGATGCCAAGCTCTACACTTAGATTTGCAACATTTTTGAACTAACTTGACGAAATCAACCTTCAAGGTTTGTTGATTTCCTAAACTTTAGGTCCTGCTACACCTAGGTGGGTGAACCTTGAGAATTAAAGTAGACTAAATGTAAATGTATTGACTGATTAAATCTATCTACAATGGCATATGGTGTAGGATAGATGAAAGCTTACTAACTAAGTGAGTGATTGGTATAAATTGTATAAGCAATATCAAGGTGAATTTTAAATAATGAATATAAATAAGACCAGTGCCTTGTTGGGTAAACAGAGTCAAATGAAGGACTAAGACTAGTGGCTTATAGTGGACAATAATTCTAATTGTTTGGCACAATTTTAGTTTATAACTTGTATAAACGTGCAAGGAAATGACTGACAAACTCTTCTTGATAATCCAACCAATATAATCAGATATCTTATAATTCACCAAAAGGTATTTTAGTCATTTCTTGAAGGAACCAATTGAAATGAATATGCAAGAATAACATATAATATTATCTTGGAGACAAAATGGCAATCCTAATTATATGGCTCTACTTAGTAATCCAAACTAACACTTCCAAATTACTGTGACTGATCAGAAGGATTTTAATTCCTCAAATGGAAACTAGTTTACTCAATCACACAAATACATCAAATGTGCATTGAAAAATTAACTATATACTTGATATATTAATTTGAATAACAAGGAAATACATAATTGGAGACAACCACACAATTGAATAATCTTAAAAGATAATTGATACCGAAATAGAACCACTAAATCAGAGAACTTCAATCTACTTCTTCAACAAAAATATGCAACATGGTCTTTGAGAAACATTATGAATTATATGTATATATTCTACTAGTGATGATATTTCAGTACCAATTGTTTGAACTTATCTAGGTATTTTTGTGAAGAGACATAACTTTGCAATAAGTCTTTTGGGAAGTTAACAAGATAACATAACCATGATTAGGCTCTATTCAACCATAAGCAAATTTTAGCCACATGGTCTAGGTATTCCTGATCATGATGGAAATCAGTAAGTTCAATGGCATTCCTTGTAATCACATCCATTGTGACCATCTTTTCCAGGTGTTTGCAGGCTTCTTCAGATGCAGAATCTTTGTCTTTAAGAGCTACCATTGCTTCGTGTAATAGAGCTTGACAATCAATGCTCCACTCTTCTTTGCTTTTTAGTTCTTCATCACTTTTGAATAACATGGGCACTCCTGCTTTCGAAGCTTCAGTACATTCCTTAGCATCAGTTTAAAGGTGATCGTAGTACTTTTGATGTTGCTCGATCAAATCTTTTGTATTGGAAGCACCTGCAATGTCAGAAGCACTTTTACTTTGTATCTCATTCAATTTCTCCTGCACTCTCTATTCGAGCCTTTCATGTTCTCAAATTGCTTTATAATTCTGAGAGTAATTATCCCAAAATAGGTTTAACCAATGTACCATGTTGGCATGCCTACTCTGTAGCACTGTGACAAGTGTATCCATCTAAATTTGTGTTGCTTGATCTATGGATAGTGCTTGAGTTCCCTGTGAACTTTCACCTTGAGTTAATCTCCTTGTTGACCCCCCAAAGGTGCTCTTAACAACATCCTTTAAATAATCATTTTCTTTTGTTAGTCTCTCACAGCTCAATTTGTATGCATCTCTTTCCTTAATCAACATTTGAGCTTGTGCTTTATTTAGCTTTACAACATTAATACCAATATTTGCAGTAATCAGAGGGTCAGTTTCCCCTACCTTTAAAGTCATGACATGACCAAAAGATTTTTTAGTGTCTATGATAGTTGTCTTCTTATGGGGAGGATATAGGGCCCAAATCATCAATGAATTTTCATCATTATTGTATTTTTTACCCATATACACTTCACTAACACCTTCTAGAGTGAGTTTATACTTATCATCTATATTATTTAAAAAACTGTCAAAAACTAAAGCAGAATTTAAATCAAGGCTAGGAAAAATCATCACCCCTGCATCTTTCAGCAATTGTCTCCCCTTGCTAGGGGTCATATCCTGCATCTCCTTATCCATTGTTATTTTTAGCATATCTATTAACTGCCTTTCATTGTCAGCAGAAACATCATCTACCGACTCTCTGATTTCCTTCCCTTTGCATTTATACAAAAATGACTTAAACTCTTTTGAATGAATAAATTCATCATCAGAGATAAAAGAATCATAAGCTAGTTGATGTGGGTCTTCTTTAGTAGACCCCTCCTCGTCATTTATTACAATAGGAGGCTGATATTGTAGCATTTTTCTTTTGGACATTTCTACTATTTTGTCCTGTGGCTTTTCTTCTTCAGAGGATATAATCTCAACCTCTGCTAGTTGTTTTCTTTTCTCACTTAGATCCCTGTTATATTTTTCTACCACCAATTCTACCTTAGCCTCTTTTAGGTTTCTAATAACATCATCATGTGGATAAGGGATGTGTATGTATCCACTGAGGTTTTGTTTCCTTCGAGTAGAGTCAATAAATCCTTCAAGGTCAAATCCCTTCCTCACCTCAGCACACTTCATATTGTAATGCATCAATTTATCCATGATGAGATTGTAACCCTCTTTGGACACCACAGTAAAATCTCCAAAACATAAAGTGCGAGGCATAAAAGATTGTTTATCACATGAGCTCAGATGCATTACATTTGAGTAGTGCATTTGCCTAACTATTTCTAGATAAGCAAGTCTATCAGGGATAGTTTTAGGCAAGATGAATAGAGTGTCTTCAAAACCATATACTCTAATCATGGTAGCATCTTCAAAACAATACCAATCTCCCCAATTATGAATGATAGTAGGAGGGCCACCAAAATCTTTTAGTCTAAGGAACCTCTATATCTCAGTTGTGACCGAATACTCACAAGGGTGATTGAAATACCTATACGGTACTTTTACATAATATTCTTCAAATTGCACATAACTAGAAAAGGTATATCTGTTGTCACATATCCTAGTCCACATTTGTATTGGTAACCTTTGTCCTTTCTAGTTTGTAGGAACAACTTTAAATTCACTTGCCCATAATCCCACTTTCTGGCCATAATATAACACTATGTGCATAAGAAGTGAGTAATGCTCAAAAGAAATAGTCGGAGCATTATTTCTTATTGCATTCAGGCTAGAATCAATTTTATTAACAACATAAGTAGCATAATCAAATTGCCTTGCGTTATGACATTGGATGTCAGTAACTATGACCATCAAAGGGATTGTCATGAATTCGGGGACCTCTGATCCTAATACCTGGCCCACAGAATATTAAGTATGTTGTATATATGGTTTAAATATTACCACATGAAAAGGACGACCATCATTCTCATTCAGAGGCACTAACTCTCCTTCAATTCTGGGCCTATGAATAGGCAACCTCCATCCATAGGTTGTATCCATTCTCCAGTATTCCTTTTCTAGATCCTCATAAATAATAGGGACAATGCATAAATCATCCAAATTGAATACTTCATAGATGGCATTTTTTGACAAATAAATAATAGGCTCCCCTTGTGGGTTGCATATAGCCTTCAGACTTGGATTGTATTGTTTGGCAAGAAGTTGCAGGAGTTCAGCATTCAGGAATGCATTAGGCACAACCATTTTACCCAAATTTAAATGCCATGGGTTTGACACTGGAGCATTCCTAAATCTCCTGTTATAGTAGAATATGAAGAGTTCATATCCTCTGATTAGGGTCCAAATATCTCCTAAGCATTTACATTTGTCTTCTAATTTTTCCACTTCTGCCCTAAATTGAGCAAATCTTCTAGGCTTGGGAGTTGACCCTGGCAATTGATCAATCAAATCTTGATTGAGCTTTCTATCTTTTATCTTTTCTTTAGGGGTTTTATCAATTTTTTGTTTCTTAGATTTACTTGTTTCTCCTTGTGATTTTTTTCTTTTTCCCTTTCCCAAAGTCTCCATCAAAAAATCAAAATATAGGCTATAACACAATAGTTTGTATATATGTACCTGTCATTTGTGGCTGTGATCGAAATCCTCTATTTGCACTTGAAGATTTCCCCTATATTCTCTTCTCAAAGAACTCTATTAATTTTAATTACAATGATCTTAGAGGATTTCATCACCATTTAAATTTATTTGTTTGAGCAATTCAATGTCCTTCATCACTGTGAAATTTCACATCGTCATAACTCCTTTCATTGGCATAACTTTCATAATGTCTAGGTGACTTTAATATCTCTTTATGGTGTGAACAATCAATCACTATAACCCTTCAATTGTTTCTTTGATGCTATATTAAGTTATATCGGCAGGAGATATCTATACTTTATCTGATGTGAAAGTGGACATAACTACTATCAGCATGACCTCTTTCATTGCTATGTGATTTATATTTCCCTCCGATATATCAAGTGTTACCAATATAACTATCGGTGAGAGTCTCATCAATATGTGTGACAACAATTGTTATCGGGGTGATTTATGCCATCAGGATAATCCTTTTTAGGTTACCTGATCATGGTTATCTCTCCAATGGCTATTTTATATTTTTTATTAGAGTGAACTTCTTGAAGTGTTACCGACACTTTTATCGCTGTGACCTATGGATCGGTAAGACATATATATTTCATTCTGACCTGTTTAGCTATGCCGATGGATAAGTATATTAGTATGGCTCATACCGAAAGTGCCTTTTATTGGTTCACCCAGACACCAGAGTATCGGAGACTCATTAATTTTTTACTCCGACGTTCATCTCTTGCTGATGGGTATTATTTCCTTCAACTCGATAGGATATTTGGTGAGAGTTTTGCAAAATGCTTCATTGATATGATACGTACCATCAGGATAATTTTCAAAGTATTACCTCATAGCCCTTAGTCATACTGATCAGTGTGACTAATAGATCTGCTTACTGATAAAAAGGCCATTGAGATGATTTCCTCCATTGGTGACTGTAATTTTCTCTCTGATCCTTGTTCTCACGCTGATAGTTATATCTATTGGTTTCTCATGGATCAGCATAAGCAACATAAAGTCTTGTCGATGGTATGAAACTTAAGCCATTTACATTGTTTTTGCATGGATCTCTTGTGGGATATATCAATTTATTTACTATGATTTTGGGATGTTTTATGATTTGTTCAGATATGGCAAAGTGAGAACATAGTAAAAATTTTACATTTTTACTATCCCAACAGTGGCTCTGTCTAGGATGTATACTCCCTATGAGTGTAACAAGGATTCAGATCTCCTAGGGAAGTAGACCACATGTTTCATTTATTCAGGGTGATGATTTTATGAGATTTGTATGAAAATGGGAAATGAGAGTGACAATAATGGGGAATGAGAATGATTCCTAAACTATTGTGCATGGAATAAAATATTTTTGAGAATTGTCTGAGGGTTGTCCATGCACTGGCAACACTCAATCCTCATTGTACATGATTATGAAAAGAACAACTTTAAATATTGCCCATATACAGGCAATTCTTGCTCTTCTCCAGACATATTCTACAAGTAGCAAGAGTCATCACTTCCTTTGCTAGTGATAACAAAAGGACCTAACCATAGGGCTTCAAACTTTCCATGCTTTCCTTTGTCCTGACAACTTGCATTCCACATTAGTATTAGATCATTAATTTCAAACTTCCTATCTTTGGCCTTTTTATCAAAGAGGTATTTCACTTGTGATTGCAACTTAATATTCTACTTTTGGGCTAGTCTCCTTGTTTCATCGAGTTCTACAAGATGTTCTAGCCTTTCCTCTATTGGTTCCAGAATGTTTAAATCTTCCTAAAGAATGAACTTATAAACTGGTATGAGATTTTCTAACGGTATCCTCACCTGTGTTCATACATTAATTCAAAAGGAGATCTCCCAATTGCCCTTTTTACATTGATTCTATCAGTCCATACTGCCATTCTCAATTTTGAATCCCAGGCTTTCTTGTTTCTATCCAACATTCTCTTTATGATCTTCAAGAGGCTTTTGTTACTTGATTCCTCTTGTCCATTTTCTTGTGGATGGTAAGGGGTAGCATAGGACATAGTGATGCCACGTGTAGTACAAAAGTTGTTAAATTCCTCAAATCTGAAACACATTCCATTATATGTAATTAACCTTATTGGAGTGTCAAATCTGAACATAATATTTTCCATCAGAAAGTTAATCACCACCCTACTTGTTGCTTGTTTGGTTGGAATTGCCTCCACCCATTTTGTGAAGTAATTAGTTGCCACCAAAATCCATTTGTGTCCACCACTCGATTTCTCTGCAATTTCTCAATGAAGTCAATACCCCACTGATAGAATGGAGCCTTAACTTGCACAGGTTTTAAGGGCAATGCTCCCTGATTTCTCAGCTAACTTCTGACATGCCTCACATTTTCTAGTGTAATAATATGAAGCATTAAAAACATTAGACCAATAGTATCCAGCCCTTAAGATCTTGTCCGCTATAGTCTTTGCTGAAAAATGACCTCTGCACATGCCTTCATGTAACTCTTTCATGACATGTTTTGATTGATGCTCATCTAAGCATAACAGTAAAATTCCATATCTGTTTTTCCAATAAAGATCTCCATTAAGAAATACATATTTTGAGGCTTGTAATTTAAGTGTCCTCCTTTTGTTATCATCATGCCCCTCATGACACTTAATATGTTTTAGATAATATATAATATCAGAATACCATGGAGTATGCTCAATACTGGAACTTGTATTATCAACATCATTAGTACGACATACCTGGGATGCTTTGAGATTACTTTCAGCCATCAATCTAGAAAGGCCTTGCCCTCTCACCAGTTTAGTGATCTAGATTTCAACATTGAACTCCTGAATTCTATTGATCCATCCGCATCTTCTACCAATGACTTCAATTTGGAGCAATACATGCTTTACTGCAGCATTAGGTACATATGCTATGATTTTAGCTCCCGGCCTAAAGGTTTTTACTGACTTTACCAATGCATATGCCAATTTTTCAACAATGTCATACTTTAACTCTGCATTCTGAAGGGATTTGCTAAAAAATGAGATAGGCTGTTCATATCCATCATTGTTTTTCTGCAATAGTACTGCTGCAACTATATGATAAGAAGCAAATGAAAATATTTGGAATGGTTTACTAAAATTAGGGGATATCAATACAGGAGCTCTGTTGATGGCTTTCTTGATAGTAGCAAATGCTTCTATTGTTTTTTTTGTCCATTTTACTTCTGAGTTTTTCTTTAGCATCCTTGATATAGGGCAAACAATTTCTACAAAATTAGATATCAACCTCCTAACAAAATTAATTTGTCCAAAAAATGACTGTATGGATTTCACATTCTTAGGAATAGGGACTTGGTCAATTGCTTTTACTCTCTCTGGATCTATTTTCACTCCTTCCTTCGAAACTATATGGCCAAGCAATTTTCCTTCTGTTACTGCAAAATGGCATTTTTTAGGATTCAATGAAATCCCATATTCCAGGGCTTTGACAAATATTTGCTCTAAATGTGAACAATAATCCTCAGCTCTTTTAGAATATGCTGTCAAGTCATCCAAATATACTATCATGATCTTGTTAATTAACTCAGCAAAAGGCACATCCATTTCTTTGGAATGTTGCTCCATCATTAGTGAGCCCGAATGGCATTCTCAAATATACATATGTTCCCCATGGAGTGGTGAATGTAGTCTTAAATTGTTCTAATTCTTTGACTTTCACCTTATTGTAACCTGAGAAACCATCCATCATTGACAATAATTCACATCTAGTAACCTTTTGTAATATTGCTTCCATATTGGGGAGGGAATAGTTATCTTTAAGAGAAGACATGTTTAAATTCTTGAAATCCACACATAGTCTAATATCACTGTTCTTTTTTCTGACAGGCACTAAATTAGATACCCAAGAGGAATGTCTGATAGGTTTAATGATAGCCCCATCCCTTAATTTTGTAAGTTCTTCTAGCATTTTAGGAGCTAAGGTAGGATTGATTGGCCTCTATTTTTGCTTGAATGGTTTAGCATCTAGTTTTAGTGGTATCTCATGTTGAAACAAATCCTCTCTATATGCTTTTAAATCATCATATGACTAAGCAAATACATGCCTAAACTTCCTAAGTAGATTGATGATTCGGCTCCTAATTTTTGGGTTAGGATTTCTTCCAATATACACATTCTTTGGGGCTGCTTGTGTCCCCAAATTGATCTCTTCATGGTCATTCGGTGCCACTGGTGTGTCTTTCATTTTAGATCTGTCATGTCCATCGAATGCCTTTTCCAATGCTATAAATCCCTTAGGTATCTTATTGGTTTTTAACTGAACTATCTCTTGACCAAAAATGGTTTCCTTCCCATCATGGTCTTCTACAAATGTGTTGAAATCAATCTCTTGATTTTCATAATAATCAGCACAATGTAAGAAATTAATTATATCAGCATTGTTATCAAACACTTGCTAGTTATGTATATTATCTGGGATGCTGGGTCTGGTTTTGAATTCTACTTCTGTAATTCCTCCCAATGTGACATCATCCCTTTTTAATGCGATATTTGCTAGAAAATCTGCCATAATGTTTTTAGAGCTATCAATCCAGTTGATTGCAAAGGCATCAAATAATTCAATACTATCCCAAACTACATTTCCGTATTGTCTCAACCTCTTGTTTTTGATAGGTACTTTTCTCTCGCTTGGGAAGTGACCAATTCAGAATCACCATATATGGCAAATTTTTTTATTTTATACTTAGTGGCTATGCTCAAACTAATGAGCAAGGCTTCATACTCTGCCACATTGTTTGTGCATTGAAATGTTAACAGAAAAGAGTATTTGAAAGTTTTACCTCCTGGTGAAATAAGAACTATTCCAGCTCCATTTCCTATTTTGCTGCATGCACCATCAAAATACATCTTCCATACATCATTTTCTTCTTTCATAGATTCAATATGTATTGGATCAGTATTATGCACCTCTGGCATATTTTCTCTAACCTTGAAAGCTCCCAAATCTATATCACAGAAGAAATTTATTTGATGTTGAGCCAATCTTTCTATAATATTTTCATATCTTGGCTTTCTACACAGCTTAATTTCTTTCCCTCCAACTGGTATTATAGCATATGATAAGTCCAATTGGACATTCCCTTTTGCCATTGCAGCCCATTGTCTTGATAGAAGCATTCCATAATATGGTGGAATGTCAGCCACAGTAATATCAATGTTATAAGTTGCTTTTGGGTGTGAGGCAAGTTTTATCTCCACATCCCTCATAATACCAATGACTGGGATAGATCTATTATCCATTGCATAACACTTGCCAAATGTAGTGTCAACCCACATTCCTAATTCTTTCATAACTACTATTGGCATGATGTTCAGGACAACACCTGAATCAATCATGCATTTTCTCACTATTTGATTTTTGATCAATAATGTAGTATAGAAAGGGTCTACCTGTGAGGGATTCTTTGTTAGTATATCACTAAGGTATACCTCAGGCATTTGGAATGTTTCTTGATGAACATTATTTGTTCTACTTTCTTGTCCTTTATGTTTTTGACTTGGTGTATCAGAAATTAGCTTAACGACTGTATTCCTGTATTTATCTATCTTCATCATTTCTAAAAGTGGAACTGATATTTTGATCTGAGATACTGCATGAGCAATGTCAAAAGAATGGGCCATAGTCTTATCACTCTTTTCTGTCTCTATATTTTCTTTTTTTTTTATTTTGTAATTTTTCTTTCATTTTATCCTTACCACCCTTTTTTGGTTCTTTAAATGATGACTTTGTATTATTCTTCTTGTTATTATGATCTTTTATGAATACACTCCTAGGTATTCCTTGTTGAATGTTTACTGTCCTATTCCTCAAGTTATAAGCATTTTTAGCTTGAGCTATTGCAGCTATAGTAAGAGCTTCTCTTTCATTATCACTAGGCTTTCTCCATTGTTCATATGGCTGATTGTTATAGTAAATAGGTTCCTCATAACTATCCTCCTGGTCTGAGAATACTTCTTGCTCTCCCAAGTTTATATGATGCATCTAGTTTCCTACATCATACTCATATCCCTTTTCCTCTGAAGAAGAGTAATCTTCAGTCACCACACATGGTGTATCTTGCATCATATTTATAGTATGGTTGTCTCTATTATAACTGTAAAAATTTTACATTATAACTAATTTGTTAAGATATGGCGAAGTGAGAACATAGTAAAAATTTTACATTTTTACTATCCCAAGAGTGGCTCTATCTGGGATGTATACTCCCTGTGAGTGTAACAAGGATTCAGATCTCCTGGGGAAGTAGACCACATGTTTCATTTATTTAGGGTGATGATTTTAAGAGATTTTTATGAAAATGGGAAATGAGGGTGACAATAATAGGGAAGGGGAATGATTCCTAAACTATTGTGCATGGAATAAAATATTTTTGAGAATTGTCTGAGGGTTGTCCATGCATTGGCAACACTCAATCCTCATTGTACATGATTATGAAAAGAACAACTTCAAATATTGCCCATGCACAGGCAATTCTTGCTCTTCTCCAGACATATTCTACAAGTAGTAAGAGTCATCACCTCCTTTGCTAGTGATAACAGAAGGACCTAACCATAGGGCTTCAAATGTTCCATGCTTTCCTTTGTCCTAACACCTTGCATTCCACATTAGTATTAGATCATTAATTTCAAACTTCCTATCTTTGGCCTTTTTATCAAAGAGCTATTTCACGTGTGATTGCAACTTAATATTCTGCTTTTGGGCTAGTCTCCTTGTTTCATCAAGTTCTACAAGATGTTCCAGCCTTTCCTCTATTGGTTCTAGAATGTTTAAATCTTCCTGAAGAATGAAATTATAAACCGGTATGAGATTTTCTAACGATATCCTCACCTGTGTTCCATACACTAATTCAAAAGGAGATCTCCCAATTGCCCTTTTTATAGTGATTCTATTAGCCCATACTGCCATTCTCAATTTTGAATCCCAGGCTTTCTTGTTTCTATCCAACATTCTCTTTATGATCTTCGAGAGGCTTTTGTTACTTGATTCTGCTTGTCCATTTGCTTGTGGATGGTAAGGGGTAGCATAGGACACAGTGATGCCATGTGTACTATAGAAGTTTTTGAATTCCTTGGATCTAAAACACATTCCATTATATGTAATTAACCTTATTGGAGTGTCAAATCTGAACATAATATTTTCCATCAGAAAGTTAATCACCACCCTACTTGTTGCTTGTTTGGTTGGAATTACCTCCATCCATTTTGTGAAGTAATCAATTGCCACCAAAATCCATTTGTGTCCACCACTCTATTTCTCTACAATTTCTCCAATGAAGTCAATACCCCACTGATAGAATGGAGCCTCAACTTGCATGGGTTTTAAGGGAAATGCTCCTTGATATCTCAGCTTACCTGAAAACTTCTGACATGCCTCACATTTTCTAGTGTAATAATATGAATCATTAAAAACATTAGGCCAATAGTATCCAGCCCTTAAGATCTTGTGGGCTATAGTCTTTGCTGAAAAATGACCTCTGCACATGCCTTCATGTAACTCTTTCATGATATGTTTTGATTGATGCTCGTCTAAGCATAACAATAAAATTCCATATATGTTTTTCCAGTAAAGATCTCCATTAAGAAATACATATTTTGAGGCTTGCAATTTAAGTGTCCTCCTTTTGTTATCATCATACCCCTCAGGACACTTCATATGTTTTAGATAATATATAATATCAGAATACCATGGAGTATGCTCAATACTGGAACTTGTATTATCAACATCATTAGCACCACATACCTAGGAATTTTCGAGATTACTTTCAGCCATCAACCTAGCAAGGCCTTGCCCTCTCACCAGTTTAGTGATATTGATTTCAACATTGAACTCTTGAATTCTATTGAACCATCTGCATCTTCTACCAGTGACTTCATTTTGGACCAATACATCCTTTACTGCAGCATTAGGTACATATGCTATGATTTTAGCTCCCACCAAGTATGGCCTAAAGGTTTTTACTGCCTTTACCAATGCATATGCCTATTTCTCAATAATGTCATACTTTAACTCTACATTCTGAAGGGATTTGCTAAAAAATGAGATAGGCTGTTCATATCCATCATTGTTTTTCTGCAATAGTACTGCTGCAACTGTATGATAAGAAGAAAATGAAAATAGTTGGAATGGTTTACTAAAATCAAGGGATATCAATACAGGAGCTTCTTTGATGGCTCTCTTGATAGTAGCAAATGCTGCTATTGTTTCTATTGTCCATTTTACTTCTAAGTTTTTCTTTAGCATCCTTGATATAGGGCAAACAATTTCTGCAAAATTAGATATAAACCTCCTAACAAAATTAATTTGTCCAAAAAATGACTGTATGGCTTTCACATTCTTAGGAATAGGGACTTGGTCAATTGCTTTTACTCTCTCTAGATCTATTTTCACTCTTTCCTTTGAAACTATATGGCCAAGCAATTTTCCTTTTGTTACTGCAAAATGGCATTTTTTAGGATTCAATGAAATGCCATATTCTAGGGCTTTGACAAATATTTGCTTTAAATGTGAACAATGATCCTCAACTCTTTTAGAATATGCTGTCAAGTCATCCTGATATACTATCATGATCTTGCTAATTAACTCAGCAAAAGCCACATCCATTTCTCTTTGGAATGTTGCTCCAGCATTAGTGAGCCCGAATGGCATTCTCAAATATACATATGTTCCCCATGGAGTGGTGAATGCAGTCTTAAATTGTTCTAATTCTTTGACTTTCACCTAATTGTAACCTAAGAAACCATCCATAATTGACAATAATTCACATCCAGTAACCTTTTGTAATATTGCTTCCATATTGGGGAGGGGATAGTTATCTTTAAGAGAAGACATGTTTAAATTCCTAAAATCCACACATAGTCTAATATCACCATTCTTTTTTCTGATAGGCACTAAATTAGATACCCAGGAGGAATGTCTGATAGGTTTAATGATAACCCCATCCCTTAATTTTGTATGTTCTTCTAGCATTTTAGGAGCTAAGGTAGGATTGATTGGCCTCTATTTTTGCCTAAATGGTTTAACATCTAATTTTAGTGGTATCTCATGTTAAAACAGATCCTCTCTATATGCTTTTAAATCATCATATGACCAAGCAAATACATGCCTGAACTTCCTAAGTAGATTGATGATTCGGCTCCTAATTTTTGGGTTAAGATTTCTTCCAATCTACACATTCTTGGGGCTGCTTGTGTCGCCAAATTGATCTCTTCAAGGTCATTCAGTGCCACTGGTGTGTCTTTCATTTTAAATCTGTCATGTCCATCAAATGCCTTTTCCAATGCTATAAATCCCTTAGGTATCTTATAGGTTTTTAACTGAACTATCTCTTGACCAAAAATGGTTTCCTTCCCATCATGCTCTTCTACAAATGTGTTGAAATCAATCTCTTGATTTTCATAATAATCAGCTCAATGTAAGAAATTAATTATATTCGCATCGTTATCAAACACTTGCCAGTTATGTATATTATCTGGGATGGTGGGTCTAGTTTTGAATTCTACTTCTGTAATTCATCTGAATGTGACATCATCCCTTTTTAATGCAATATTTGCTAGAAAATCTACCATAATGTTTTTAGACCTATCAATCCAGTTGATTGCAAAGGCATCAAATAATTCAATACTATCCCAAATTGCATTTCTATATTGTCTCAACCTCTTGTTTTTTGATAGGTACTTTTCTCTCACTTGGGAAGTGACCAATTCAGAATCACCATATACAGCTAATTTTTATATTTTATACTTAGTGGCTATGTTCAAACTAATGAGCAAGGCTTCATACTCTGCCACATTGTTTTTGCATTCAAATGTTAACAGAAAAGAGTATTTGAAAGTTTTACTTCCTAGTGAAATAAAAACTATTCCATCTCCATTTCCTATTTTACTGCATGCACCATCAAAATACATCTTCCATACATCATTTTCTTCTTTCATAGATTCAGTATGTATTGGATCAGTATTATGCACCTCTAGCATATTTTCTCCAACCTTGAAAGCTCCCAAATTTGTATAACAGAAGAAATTTATTTGATGTTGATCTAATCATTCTATAATATTTTCATATCTTGGCTTTTTGCATAGCTTAATTTCTTTCCCTCCAACTAGTATTATAGCATATGATAAGTCCAATTGGACATTCCCTCCTGCCATTGCAGCCCATTGTCTTGATAGAAGCATTCCATAATATGGTGGAATGTAAACCATAGTAATATCAATGTTATAAGTTGCTTCTGGGTGTGAGGCAAGTTTTATCTCCACATCCCTCATAATACCAACGACTGGGATAGATCTATTGTCCATTGCATAACACTTGCCATATGTAGTGTCAACCCACATTCCTAATTCTTTCATAACTGCTATTGGCATGATGTTCATGGCAACACCTAAATCAATCATGCAATTTTTCACTATCCAATTTTTGATCAATAATGTAGTATAGAAAGGATCTATGTGTGAGGGATTCTTTCTTAGTGTATCACCAAGGTATAACTCAGGCATTTGGAATGTTTCTTGATGAACATTGTTTGTTCTACTTTCTTGTCCTTTATGTTTTTGACTTGGTGTATCAGAAATCAGCTTAACGACTGTATTCCTGTACTTATCTATCTTCATCATTTCTAAAAGTGGAACTGATATTTTGACCTGAGATACTGCATGAGCAATGTCAAAAGAGTGGGCCATAGTCTGATCACTCTTTTCTATCTTTATATTTTCTTTTTCTTAATTTTGTAATTTTTCTTTCATTTTATCCTTACCACCCTTTTTTGGTTCTTTAAATGATGACTTTGTATTATTCTTCTTGTTATTCTGAGCTTTTATGAATACACTCCCAAGTGTTCCTTGTTCAATGTTTACTATCCTATTCATCAAGTTATAAGCATTTTTATCTTGAGCTATTGCAGCTATAGTAAGAGCTTCTCTTTCATTATCAGTAGACTTTCTCCATTGTTCATATGGCTGATTATTATAGTAAATAGGTTCCTCATAACTATCCTCCTAGTCTGAGAATACTTCTTGCTCTCCCAAGTTTATATGATGCCTCTAGTTTCCTACATCATACTCATATTCCTCTTCCTCTAAAGAAGAGTAATCTTTAGTCACCACACATGGTGTATCCTGCATCATATTTATAGTATGGTTGTCTCTATTATAACTGTATAATATCTCCTCTAGTTGTATTGATTTAGCCACCTCACAGTACTCAGGTAAATGTGGTAGATTGCACACCAAACACCAAGGTTTATTTTCTACCATATGTGCCATGTTTCTTTCCAAGGGGTTAGGGGTATCCTTACCGTAATTTTACTTTCTGCTATTGTCGATGGGTCTCCCATCCTTCCAATTTGTATTGTAAGGCATATCGTGCAACTTAGGACTTTCATGCTTATGCTGACTTTCTGGTTTAGTCTGTTGAATATTTGAATTCTAAGGATTTCTATGGTTATCTCTCTTATTAACCATACCTGTAGTTTTCCTATTATTTTCAATAGTTAGGGCCACTTTCTGTGCTTCATCCAGGGTTGCAGGACACCAATTTCTAAGCTCATACCTTGTCTTGGGTTCAAATGCTTTCATATAAATGCTCAGTGCCACTGGATCAGATAACTTAGATCCATGTGGTACTTTGTTATGTAATTTGGAAAAGTTTAGTTTGAAATCATATACTAATTCATTTTGGTACTTCTGTATACTTATCAGTTCATGTAATGCAAAATCAGGGGCATATTGGTTGCCATACTACTCCTTAAACTGATTATGGAAATTAGTTATTGAACTGGTTGAGCCATCAGGAAACTATTGAACCAATCTCTTGCATCTTCAGTGAGGGACATCATGAATAACCTCATTCTAATATCTTCCCAGTCCATACCAATCTCTTGCATGAAAGCATTGAAACTTCTGATATGATCTTTAGCTGATATTACATTATTCCCAGTAAACTTGGGAACCATATTTCTCCAAGTACTATCCATAAGATATGGATACAACTGATATCTAGTTAAATTAAAATGGCTACATATGTTTGCAAGGTTTTGAGGTGGAAAGTTCACGGGTGGTGGATTAGGATAGTAATTATATCCACCTGGTGGCTGATGATAGGCATATTGTTGTTGCGGATTTATGTAAGGATTTGATGGTCTGTAATATTATTGGCCAGGGGGTGGGTAAGTATTTTCCATATGTTGAGATGCATTATATATGGGAGGTGGTCTAGGGTTTTGGGGTATGGTATTTTGATGATTTCTAGATGCATGTGAATTTGAAACTCCACCTATGTTTTGTTGTGGAATTCTTGAATTGTTTCCCCTATGTGGAGGTACATATTTTGGGAGGACTATTTTAGCTTTATTTCTCATCTGTTGAATCTCTTGCCGCAACAACCTTTTGTCCTCCTATATCTTGAACCTTTCGAGTTCTTCTCGGAGCCTGAGCACCTCCTGCTGCTCTTCACTCATACTTCCTAGATTCTCTGGATTATTATTTATTTCCTAATTTTCTAGATTGTCATTTATTTCTTGATTTGAGAATCCATATCCTATCCCTTCTCCCTAATGTAATCACATCTTGAAATCATATTCAGCTTGGTTTTGATCAATATCCCTCATGACCTATGCTTCATACTCAAGCTGTTCTTGAGGATCCAGTTTGTATCTTGCCAAAATATCATCAGTTACTCCATTGAGACTCTCATTTGAATCGTGTAGAGGTGTGAACTTGTTGTGAATTGAAATAGTTTGCTCTATGTTATTTTCTTGGGTATCCTGGTTATTATCTTGGTGAGAATAATTTGAAGTTCCATTTCTTTTGGAAATGTTTCTAAGTCATGGGGATGACTGCAATTTCTTGCCTTCCATCTTGGATCTCCTACCATCCATTTGGTATTAAATTCTTTTGTTATAACAGTAACTAGAGTCGCCACCTATTTATGAATGTGAAAAAAGTTTGTGATTTATCTTTAGGGTTCTTGTTACCAGCAGAGTTACCAAATTGAATTTTTTTGAAACGACTCTATGAAAGGAATAATTTATTTCTAAGGTCTTTTATTTAGGGTCCCCAGTAGAGTCACCAATTTGTTAGGTCTAAAAAATGCAGGTTGCTAATCCTAAGAGGATGCCAAGCTCTATACTTAGATTTGCAATGTTTTTGAACTAACTTGATGAAATCAACCTTCAAGGTTTGTTGATTTCCTACACTATAGGTCCTGCTACACCTAGGTGGGTGAACCTTGAGAATTAAAGCAGACTAAGTGTAAATGTATTGACTAATTAAATCTATCTACAATGGCATATGGTGTAGGATAGATGAAAGCTTACTAACTAAGTGAGTGATTGGTATAAATTGTATAAGCAATATCAAGGTGAATTTTAAATAATGAATATAAATAAGACTAGTGCCTTGTTGGGTAAACAGAGTCAAATGAAGGACTAAGACTAGTGGCTTATAGTGGACAATAATTCTAATTGTTTGGCACAATTTTAGTTTATAACTTGTATAAACGTGCAAGGAAATGACTGACAAACTCTTCTTGATAATCCAACCAATATAATCAGATATCTTATAATTCACCAAAAGGTATTTTAGTCATTTCTTGAAGGAACCAATTGAAATGAATATGCAAGAATAATAGATAATATTATCTTGGAGACAAAATGGCAATCCTAATTATATGGCTCTACTTAGTAATCCAAACTAACACTTCCAAATTACTGTGACTGATCAGAAGGATTTTAATTACTCAAATGGAAACTAGTTTACTCAATCACACAAATACATCAAATGTGCATTGAAAAATTAACTATATACTTGATATATTAATTTGAATAACAAGGAAATACATAATTGGAGACAACCACACAATTGAATAATCTTAAAAGATAATTGATACTGAAATAGAACCACTGAATCAGAGAACTTCAATCTACTTCTTCAATAAAAATATGCAACATGGTCTTTGAGAAACATTATGAATTATATGTATATATTCTACTAGTGATGATATTTCATTACCAATTGTTTGAACTTATATAGGTATTTTTGTGAAGAGACATAACTCTGCAATAAGTCTTTTGGGAAGTTAACAAGATAACATAACCATGATTAGGCTCTATTCAACCATAAGCAAATTTTAACCACATGGTCTAGGTATTCCTGATCACGATGGAAATCAGTAAGTTCAATGACATTCCTTGTAATCACATCCATTGTGACCATCTTTTCTAGGTGTTTGTAGGCTTCTCCAAATGTAGAATCTTTGTCTTTAAGAGATGTCATAGCTTCGTCTAATAGAGCTTGAAAATTAATGCTCCACTCTTCTTTGCTTTTTAGTTCTTCATCACTTTTGAATAACATGGGCACTCCTACTTTTGAAGCTTTAGCACATTCCTCAGCATCAGTTTTAAGGTGATCGTAGTACTTCTGATGTTGCTTGATCAATTCTTTTGCATTGGAAGCACCTACAATGTCAGATGGACCTTTACTTTGTATCTCATTCAATTTCTCCTGCACTCTCTGTTTGAGCCTTTCATGTTCTCGAATTGCTTTTTAATTATGAGAGTAATTATCCCAAAATAGGTTTAACCAATGTACCATGTTGGCATTCTTGCTCTGTAGCACTGGGACAAGTGTATCCATCTGAATTTTTGCTGCTTGATCTGTGGATAGTGTTTGAGTGCCCAGTGAACTTTCACCCTAAGTTAATCTCCTTGGTGACCCCCCAAAGGTGCTCTTAACAACATCCTTTAAATAATCATTTTCTTTTGTCAGTCTCTCACAACTCAATTTGTATGCATCTCTTTCCTTAATCAACATTTGAACTTGTGCTTTATTTAGCTTTGCAACATTAATACCAATATCTGCAGTAATCAGAGGGTCAGTTTCCCCTGCCTTTAAAGTCATGACATGACCAAAAAAAATTTTAGTGTCTATGATAGCTGTCTTCTTATGGGGAGGATATAGGGCCCAAATCATCAATGAATTTTCATCATTATTGTATTTTGTACCCATATACACTTCACTAACACCTTCTGGAGTGAGTTTATACTTATAATATGTATTATTTAGAAAATTGTCAAAAACTAAAGTAGAATTTAAATCAAGGCCAGGAAAAATCACCACCCTTGCATCTTTCATCAACTGTCTCCCCTTGCTAGGGGTCATATCCTGCATCTCCTTATCCACTATTGTTTTTATCATATCTATTAATTGTCTTTCATTGTTAGCAGAAACATCATCTACTAACTCTCTGATTTCCTTCCCTTTGCATTTATACAAAAATGACTTAAACTCTTTTGAATGAATAAATTCGTCATCAGAGATAAAAGAATCATAAGCTAGTTGACGTGGGTCTTCTTCAACAGACCCCTCCTCATCATGTATTACAATAGGAGGCTATTATTGTAGCATTTTTCTTTTGGACATTTCTACTATTTTGTCCTGTGGCTCTTCTTCTTCAGAGGATACAACCTCAACCTCTGCTAGCTATTTTCTTTTCTCACTTAGATCCTTATTATATTTTTCTACCAGCAATTCTACCTCAGCCTCTTCTAGGTTTCTAATAACATCATCATGTGGATAAGGGATGTGTATGTATCCATTGAGGTTTTGTTTCCTTTGAGTAGAGTCAATAAAGCTTTAAGAGTCAAAACTCTTCCTCACCTCAGCACACTTCATATTGTAATGCATCAATTTATCCATGATGAGATTGTAACCCTCTTTGGACACCACAGTAAAATCTCCAAAACATAAAGTGCTGGGCATAAAAGATTGTTTATCATGTGAGCTCAGATGCATTACATTTGAGTAGTGCATTTGCCTAACTATTTCTAGATAAGCAATTCTGTTAGGGATAGTTTTGGGCAAGATGAATGGATTGTCTTCAAAACCATATACTCTAATCATCATAGCATCTTCAAAACAATACCAATCTCCCCAATTATGAACCATAGTAGGAGGGCCACCGATAATCTTTCAGTCTGAGGAACCTCTTTATCTCAGTTGAGACCGAATACTCACAAGGGTGATTGAAATACCTATGTAGTACTTTTACATAATATTCTTCAAATTACACATAACTAGAAAAGGCATATCTATTGTCCCATATCCTAGTCCACATTTTTATTGGTAACCTTTGTCCTTTCTGGTCTTATGGAACAACTTTAAATTCACTTGGCCATAATCCCACTTTCTGGCCATAATATAACACTATGTGCATAAGAAGTGAGTAATGCTCAAAAAAAATAGTTGGAGCATTATTTCTTATTGCATTCAGGCTAGAATCAATTTTATTAACAACATAAGCAACATAATCAAATTGCCCTACGTTACGACATTGGATGTCAGTAACTATGACCATCAAAGGGATTGTCATGAATTCAGGGACCATTGATCCTAATACCTGGCCCACAGAATAGTAAGTATGTTGTATATATGGTTCAATTATTGCCAAATGAAAAGGAGGACCATCATTCTCATTCAGATGCACTAACTCTCCTTCAATTCTGGGCCGATGAATAGGCAACCTCCATCCATTGTAGGTTGTATCCATTCTCCAGTATTCCTTTTCTAGATCCTCATAAATAATAGGGACCATGCATAAATCATCCAAATTGAATACTTCACAGATGGCATTTTTTGACAAATAAATAATAGGCTCCCCTTGTGGGTTGCATATAGCCTTCAGAAATGGATTGTATTGTTTGGCAAGAAGTTGTAGGAGTTCAATATTCAGGAATACATCAGGCACAACCATTTTACCCAAATTTAAATGCCATGGGTTTGACACTAGAGCATTCCTAAATCTCCTATTATAGTGGAATCCGAAGAGTTCATATCCTCTGATCGGGGTCCAAATATCTCCTAAGCGTTCACATTTGTCTTCTAAGTTTTCCACTTCTTCCCTAAGTTGAGCAGATCTTCTAGCCTTGGGAGTTGACCCTGGCAATTAATCAATCAAATCTTGATTGAGCTTTCTATCTTTTATCTTTTCTTCGGGGGTTTTATCAGTTTTTTGTTTCTTAGATTTACTTGTTTCTCCTTGTGATTTTTTGCTTTTTCCCTTTCCCAAAGTCTCCATCAGAAAATCAAAATATAGGCTATAACACAATGGTTTGTATATATGTACCTATTGTCTGTGGCTGCAATCGAAATCCTCTATTTGCGCTTCAAGATTTCCTCCGTATTCTCTTCTCAGACAACTCTATTAATTTTAATTACAATGATCTTAGAGGATTTCATCACCATTTGCATTTATTTGTTTGAGCAATTCAATGTCCTTCATCGCTGTGAAATGTCACATCGTCATAACTCCTTTCATCAGCATAACTTTTATAATGTCTGGGTGACTTTAATATCTCTTTATGGTGTGAACAATCAATCACTGTAACCCTTCAATATTTTCTTCGATGCTGTATTAAGTGTTATCGGTAGGAGATCTATACTTTATCCTACATGAAAGTGGGTGCAACTACTATTGGCATGACCTCTTTTGTCACTATGTGATTTATATTTCCCTTCAATATATCAAGTGTTACCGATATAACTATCGGTGAGAGTCTCATCGATATGTGTGGCAATAATTGTTATTGGGGTGATTTATGCCATCGGGATAATCCTTTTTAGGTTACCTGATCATGGTTATCTCCCTGATGGCTATTTTGTATCTTTTATCAGAGAGAACTTCCCAAAGTGTCACTGACACTTTTATTGCTGTGACCTGTGGATCAGTAAGACATAGATATTTCATTCTGACCTGTTTAACTGTGCAGATGGATAAGTATATCAGTATGGCTCATATCGAAAGTGCCTTTTATTGTTTCACCAAGACACTGGAGTATCAGAGACTCATTAATTTTTTACTCTGACGTTCATCTCCTGCCAATGGGTATTATTTCCTTCAACTCAATAGTATGTTTAGTGAGAGTTTCACTGAAATGCTTCATCGATATGAGATGTACCATCGGGATAATTTTCAAAGTATTACTTGATAGCCCTTAGTAATACCGATCAGTGTGACTAATAGATCTGCTTATCGATAAAAAGGCCATCGGGATGATTTCCTCCATTGGTGACTTTTGTAATTTTCTCTTTGATCCTTGTTCTCGCGCCGATAGTTATATCTATTGGTTTCTCATGGAATGGCATAAGCAACATAAAGTCTTGCTGATGGTATGAAACTTAAGCCATTTACATTATTTTTCCATGGACCTCTTGTGGGATATATCAATTTTTTTACTACGATTTTGGGATGTTTTATGATTTAGGATGTTTTATGATTTGTTCAAATATGACGAAGAGAGAACACAGTAAAAATTTTACATTTTTACTGTCCCAACAGGTTGCTCATTGCTTGGTTGTTTGGTTGCTTGGTTGTTTGGTTTCTTGGTTGCTTGGTTGTTTGGTTGTTTGGTTAAACTTCCCTGGAGGATAGGTCACACACTCAAGGGAGAAGCTAGTTTATGTTGCTATTTTGCTAATGTTATTTAGGCCAAGGAAAGACAAAGGTGATGTTTTGTTGTTGTTTGATGGGTTGGTTGATGTTTGATGTTGCTTTTTTGGGGTCCCAAAAGGATGGAAAATGCACAAAGTCCAATTGTTTGATATTCTCAAGGTTGGAGACAAAGTTTAGGTATCTACAAATGATCAGAGGTAAGTCTGAAAGCTGGTGCTAAAGCTAAGCAATCTAAAAATATAGCTGATTTGGCTGAGCTGCTAAGATTTGTTGTTGTTTATCCAGAGGTGACAGAGAATAGCTCAAATGTGAGTCTGAAAAGGTTAAAACTAGCTAATGTGGTTTTCTGTTGGTTAAAGGTGATGTGGTTCATGCAAAAGGTGACTAACTACTATTCAAAGGTGATCTAGTTTAGGCAAAAGGAGACTAACTGCTTGTTCAAAAGTGATCTGGTTATCTGTAAGCAGATAGTTTGGGCTCAAAAGCGATCTGTGTCTATCAGAGGATGTAGTTGGAATGATGCTTTTGACAAGAAAACATAAATTTGTAGTCACTCACACTCACAATAATCACAAACTTGTACGACCTAGGCTGGAAAGGATTGTATTTGTTGAGTCCCCTGACTGTGCTTATTCAAAGTGGATAGCTTCAGGATCTTGGTAGCACCGACTCCTCTCCATGGCACACACTTCTCATGCATACCAAGATCTAGGTTTCCCAAGGCTTGTCCCCTCACTAAACCTTAGGATTGTCCCTGCTATCTCTACTAAGAACCATATGAATCAAGGTAGCTTCAAAGGTCCCACCTTTTGCATCAATAAATAGAGGGCTTTGGCTACTACACAAAGTTGCTAATAAGGGCATCTATTCGAGTGGCTATACATGTGGTAGCACTACTCTCCATTATGGAGTCTCCCAGCCTTAAAGGGTTACACCTTGGAGGGTTTTGGGGGAGGTTGGCTATCAATATAACACAACACGCCCATTGTTTGTGGCTTTCGACACAAACACTTTTCTTATATAGTAGTTCGGAAGGACTTGGCTTTAGCCCGTTACCACTTGGGTCATACCCCTTCTCACACCAGGAAGGTAGGCCCTCTAAAGATAATAACAAGTTCTCGTGCACCCAAGATCCATTTGATAGGAAAGGGGAGAGGATACTTTTTCTATTAAATTTGGGTTACAAACATGCACATGTAAGCAATCAAGAAAGATAAATCAAACATGAAGTAAACAATGATTCTTTTTAAGCACCAAGCCCAAATGTTCCTAAACTAGTGAAAAATCACAACTCTTGGACCAATCGAAGCTACAACAGATATGTTAGTAGTTTGATATCCTCCTTTTCTTAGACAATCGATAAGATGCTGCACAAATACCCAATTAGTAGCCAATAAAACCAAACTGCAAATGATAAACACTAAAAGCAACACAGTTACCAGAGGCAATCAACTGTTGATCAGAAGCAATTTGTATTCTATCACAGGTGAAATGTTATAGATCAAAAGCAATGCCAGTAAACCTAGATGCGAAATGATAAATCTCATAAGCGATGTAAAAATGCAACAGGTGACTGATTACAGGTCATAAGCAACTCAGATCTGTAAAAGAAAACATAATATAACAAAAACCCTAGTTTTGCAGAAAGCAATCTAGACAGATAAAAGTGATCACTGTCAAATTAAAAGTGATGCAAATAAGAACATAAGCAATCACTGTTAGCATATAAGAGATGCAGAAAAGATAATAAGCAACCACTGTTGGATAGCAAGTGATACAAAAATGCTATAAGCGGCTACTTTCAACTTAAAAGCAATGCATATAATCAAACAATGACTGGTTTGCAGTTAGAAGCGAATGAAACTTTCCATAAGCACTCAAAAAATCTGATCTTCACAAAAACAATTTCAAATAAAAAAGTTAATCAAGGACATGAGTCCCACCGGGTGTGCCAAAATGTGATAGGTAAAAATCAAGTCAGTAAGATCAAGCATAACAATGAAGCCCTAATCCTACCATCATCAAAGAATCAAATCCAAATGAAATAAAAAACATGCAATTCAAGAACAGTATCACCTAGATTGTATGATTCGTTATAGGAGATGTGGATTGCTTCTTCAACAATGAACAATTATGAAACTCAAAGCTGCCACGATGGTAACGATAATGATAATAAGGTCAATGGATGCTAAAAATGCTCAAGTGCTCAAGATGATAATGTAGACACTATGAGATTGCTTACTTCTTTTTAGTATGGAATGGGAAATGTGTTTATATAGAACTCAACCAAAATCAATCAACGGTGGAGATTTAGTGTCTATGTGAATGGCTAAGATTAAGGGATAGGCATAGGTTAATGTGATGATGACAAGTGGAGAAAGGATAAGGTGTATGTGTGACCGTGTACATAAAAAGTACTACATGTGAAAGATATTAAATAAAAGATGTAGTATCACTTATCTTTTTTAAATGAAAGAGGCTCACATGTTGGCTATGTTAAATGATAAGAGAAATTAATTAAATAAAAGTATTTAATTAATTGGAAGATGAGATTTGTGATAAGAATTTTAATTAAATAAATAAAAATTCATTTAATTAAAATAGATAGAATAAAGACAATTAAACAATTAAAGATTGTTTAATTATACCTTAAAGAAAATAGAAGAAATAGCTAATGAATTAATTAAATAAATATAAATTTATTTAATTAATAGAAGAAATAAGGGTTTAGATGGCTAGGGGATTTTGCTTCAAGTGTGTTAGACAAATACAGATGCTAAATAATGCGATATTTGATACTACTGATAATGAGCTCAATTTTGGGTGTCTACAACAGCATCTGTCAAAATTCCTTTATCCTTTATTCTTTCATTGCTATCCATACCATAGAGAAAAATATTAAGTACAATTCATAAGAATAGTCTCCCTAACCTCTTGAAATGCCTCCTAATTTTATAGTAGTGCCAAGCATTTCAAGACAACAATGTCCTATCTCAACAATGTTTCTTATTAATCATTTTTATCATTAATATTTCCTATAATCTTGATTGGAGTATTTCTGGCCATATTATTTGACCACAATACTAATAAGGATGCTACTAAACACCATAATGATAAAAAATGTATAGGCCACAAAAATGATAGAATGCTATTGATTAGTGATCATAAGAAGATTACTAATCACAAAAGGATAGTTATTTCTAAAGATAATAATGATGACAACCATCTCAACTAGAACAACATTATTAATAACTGCTATGTAATTATGAAAATTGCTGAACAATTTCCTTAATAATACAAATATTCTACAAATGAAATAATAACAACAATATCCATTGATAAGTACAAATGACAACACTAACATCTATGATGCAATAATAATGAAAAACTAAAGGATAGCATAATCATTTAATAGTTTTGTCTAGTAATGACTATGCCCACAGATCATAAATAATGACATAAGTGTTTGTTGTTGTCATAGGCAAAATTGATTATCACTAATCACAATAACAATATCAAAATATATCGGGATACTTTAAAGATATATTCTTCTATGGTCCATACCCTATACCCAAGTTCCTAATTTGGCACAGGTAGGGAGGATGCCTGCAAAGGTTATGGAATTTGGTTTTACACGTGCCTATTGCATTTGTTTCAAAGTTTATAAAGCCTTTTCAAAATATCCATTTTCTACATATCTTGCAATCATTGCATTCCATGAGATGGCATCTCCTTGAGGTGTCATGCAAAACTATTCACATGCCTTGTCTATGCTTCCACACTTTGCATACATGTCTATAACGGTAGATACAAATAAACATGTGACAAAATTCTTATATCCTTTATGCTTTGATGCTTGTGTATACCATGTTCTGAAGATCCAATTTTGGCATATGCAAGGAGGATGGTGGATAAGGTTGTGGAATTTGGATTTACATCTACCAATTGAATTTTCTTGAAAGTTTGTTTTGTGTATTTGTTTAAAAGTTTCTAAAGCCTTTTAAAAAGAAAACCATTTTGTGCATATCTTGCAATCATTGCATTCCATGAGACAACATTTCTTGGAGGCATCATGTCAAATATTTTATGAGTGTTCTCCATGCTTCAAAACTTTGCACAATGTATTCTAGGGTAGATTTAACTACAACATCTATCAAAATTCCCATATCCTTTTATGCTTTGATGCATGTCGATACCCTATTTTGAAGATCCCATATGTGAATAGACAAGGAGGATGGTGGCTAAGGTTGTGGAATTTGGCTTTACACCCACCAATTTCATTTTCTTGAAAGTTTCTAAAGCCTTTTTTAAAAACTCCATTTTATGCATATATCTTGCAATCATTGTATTCCATGAGAAAGCATTTCTTTGAGGCATCATGTCAAATAGTTCACCGGCCTTGTCTATACTTCATGACTTTTCATACATGTCTCAAAGAGTAGTTGCAACTACAACATTTGATAAAATTTTCATATCCATTATGCTTTGATGGATGTCATTATCTTGTTTCAAAGATCCCATATGGGAATAGAAAGGGAGGATGCTAGCTAAGGTTGTTTAATTTGGCTTTACACCTACAAATCACATTTGCTTGAAAATTTCTAAAGCCTTTTTAAAAAAATCCATTTTGTGCATATATCTTGCAATCATTGCATTCCATGAGACAACATTTATTTGAGGCATCATGTCAAATAGTTCACCAACCTTGTCTATACTTCATCACTTCACATACATGTCTCATAGGGTAGTTGTAACTACAACATATATCAAAATTGCCTTATCCTTTATTATTTCATGGATGTCCATACTGTGTCCCAAAGATCCCAATTTGGAAAAGGCAGGGAGGATGCTTCCAAAGGTTATGGAATTTCATTTTACATGTGCCAATTGCATTTACTTGAAAGTTTATATATCCCTTACTTTCTCATGCAAATGGATAAACTTATAATGGATAATCTATGTGTACATGTTTGCTATCAATGACAATGGATGTTTTCGTATTACAATTTTCAAGAAATGTGAGGGTTGAAGTTGTATTGCCTCATAAACTTTACCTTATTGTCCTTAATTACCTTAAATAGACTTGTTTTCTCACACTTACGAGTTAGTGAGTGAAGATGGCTACAATTCATAATAGAAATTACGTAAATACGTGTGATAACAATATCTTATAGATCTTATGGAAATTTCTCATTACCTACATTGATTGTACATTTGTCTTTCTCTTAAAAAATGAGGGTTAGAGATAGAGAGATGTTTGGCATGATTCACGTATCCTCATTTAACCATCTATATGGTTTCTATACTTTGCATATCCTCACTTCACCTTTCTACATTTGCTTTACACCTACCACTTTGCATACATGTCTATCAGGGCAATTGCAACTACAACATCTGGCAAATTTCCCATATACTTTATGCTTTGATGGATATAATTAGAACACATTCCATACCTTGTGGGGTCTAATTGACTATCCCAATACATTAAGGGGGGTAGGTGAATTCTAAGGGAGGCGTCTTTTCAGTGGCAAAAACTCTTGGACATTATCAGCTACATCGAATGCATACAATCTCTCAAGAGGCCTAAGACAAAAAAGGTGTCAAACTTTGGACTGTGTTAGGACAGGAAAATTTAAAATTTTCTATATTCACATTTCTCCATATTTGACCAAATCATAGAACATTTCCCCCAAAAAATCATAATAAAATTGATGCATCCAATAAAAGGTCCATGACAAAAATAATGAAAAGGGCTTAAATTTCATACTATCGGCAAGACTTTACATTACTTATGCTGATCCATGTTGAAATAACTATCGGCATGAAAACAAGGATCAGAGAGAAGATTTTGAAGGTCATCGATGGAGGAAACTATACCGATGACCTTTCATCGGGGAGAGAATTTACTGGTCATACCGATCGATAAGACTAAAAGCTATCGGGTAGTGCTTTGAAGATCATCCCAACAGTATACATTATACCGATGGGGCATTTCAGTAAAACTCTCACCGAACATCCCTTAGAATCAAATAAACTAATGGTCATCGGCAAGAAATAAATATCGGAGTGGAAGATTATTAAGTCTCTGATGATCCAATGTCTTGGCGAAATAATAAAGGCACTTTCGGTATGAGCCATACCGATATACTTATCCATCGACACAACTAAATGGGTCGGAATGAAATATGTCTTACTGATCCACAGGACACAGCAATAAAAGTGTCAGTGACACTTCGGGAAGTTCTCTTCGATAAAAGATACAAAATAGCCTTCGGGGAGATAACCATGATCGGGTAACCTAAAAAGGATTACCCCGATGGTATGACTCACTTCGATGAAAATGAGGATTACACTTATTGATAAGAAGTTGTACTAATCATATCGATGAGATATTAAGAAAGTCCTGCTGATCCAAGATATAAAGGGCTATCAAGAAGATGATGATGATCGAGTAAACATAGATATGTTATCCCGATAGCATAAATCATCCCGATAACAATTGTTGTCACACATATCGATGAGACTCTCACCGATAGTTATATCAGTAACACTTGATATATCGGAGGGAAATATAAATCACATAGGGATGAAAGAGATCATGTCGATAGTAGTTGTACCCACTTTCACGTCGGATAAAGTATAGATATCTCCTGCCGATGTAACATAATACAGCATCGAAGAAACAATTGAAGGGTTACATCGATTGATTGTTCACGCCATAAAGAGATATTAAAGTCGCCCAAACATTATGAAAGTTATGCCGATGAAAAGAGTTATGATGATGTGACATTTCACAGTGATGAAGGACATTGAATTGCTCAAACAAATAAATGTAAATGGAGATGAAATCCTCTAAAGATCATTGTAATTAAAATTAAACAGAGTTGTCTGAGAAGAGAATACAGGGAAAATCTTGAAGCACAAACAAAGGATTTTGATTGCAGCCACAGACGACAGGTACATATATACAAACCATTATGTTATAGCCTGTATTTTGATTTTCTGATGGAGACTCTGGGAAATAGAAAAAGTAGAAAATCACAAGGAGAAACAAGTAAATCTAAGAAACAAAAAAATGATAAAACCCCCAAAGAAAAGATAAAAGATAGAAAGCTCAATCAAGATTTGATTGATCAATTGCCAGGGTCAACTCCCAAGGCTAGAAGATCTGCTCAACTTAGGGTAGAAGTGGAAAAATTAGAAGACAAATGTAAATGCTTAGGAGATATTTGGACCCCGATCAGAGGATATGAACTCTTCAGATTCCACTATAACAGGAGATTTAGGAATGCTCCAGTGTCAAACCCATGGCATTTAAATTTGGGTAAAATGGTTGTGCCTGATGTATTCCTGAATGTTGAACTCCTGAAACTTCTTGCCAAACAATACAATCCAAGTCTGAAGGCTATATGCAACCCATAAGGGGAGCCTATTATTTATTTGTCAAAAAATGCCATCTGTGAAGTATTCAATTTGGATGATTTATGCACTGTCCTTATTATTTATGAGGATCTAGAAAAGGAATACTGGAGAATGGATACAACCTACAATAGATGGAGGTTGCCTATTCATAGGCCTAGAATTGAAGGAGAGTTAGTGCCTCTGAACGAAGATGATGGTCCTCCTTTTCATGTGGCAATATTTGAACCATATATACAACATACTTACTATTCTGTGGGTCAGGTATTAGGATAAGAGGTTCTTGAATTCATGACAATCCCTTTGATGGTCATAGCCATGGACATCCAATGCCATAATGCAAGGCAATTTGATTATGCTGCTTATGTTGTTACTAGAATTGACTCTGGACTAATTGTAATAAAAAATAATGCCCCAATTGTTTCTTTTGAGCATTACTCCCTTCTTATGCACATAGTGTTATATTATGGCCAAGAAATGGGGTTATGGCCAACTGAATTTAAGGTTGTTCCAATAGACCAGAAGGGGCAGAGGTTACCAATATAGATATGGACCAGGGTTTGGGATAGTAGAAATGCCCATTCCAGCTATGTACAATTTGAAGAATATTTTGTAAAAGTACTATATAGATATTTTAGTCACCCCTGTGAATATTCAATATCAAATGAGATAAAGAAGTTTCTTAGACCGAAAGATTTTGGTGGTCCTCCCACTATTATTCATAATTGGGGAGATTGGTATTGCTTTGAAGATGCTACCATGGTTAGATTGTATGGTTTTGAAGACACTCCATTTATCTTACCCAAAACTGTCCATGAGAGAAATGCTTATTTAGAAATAGTTAGACAAATGTATTGTTCAAATGTAATGCATCTAAGCTCCCATGATAAGCAATCTTTCATGCCCAGCACTCTATGTTTTGGAGACTTTACTGTGATGTCTAAAGAAGGTTACAGTCTCATCCTGGATAAATTGATGCATTATAATATGAGGTGTGCTAAGGTGAGAAAAGGATTTGATCTTGAGGGTTTTAATGACTTTGCTCAAAGAAGGAAAAACCTCAGTGGCTACATACATATCCCTTATCCACATGATGATGTAATTAGAAACTTTGAAGAGGCTGAGGTGGAATTAGTGGTGGAACAGTACAATAGGGACTTGGATGAGAAAAGAAAATAGCTGGCAGAAATTAACGTAGTATCTTCTGGAGATGAAGAAACAACAGAGCAAGCGGAGCCACAAGACAAAGCAATAAAGATGTCCAAAAGAAAAATGCAACAATATCAGCCTCCTATCATAATACATGATGAGGAGGGGTCTGCTGATGAAGACCCACGCCAAATAGCTCACGATTCTTTTATTTCTGATGACAAATTCATTCATTCAAAAGAGTTTAAATCATTTTGTATAAATGCAAAGAGAAGGAAATTAGAGAGTCAGTGGATGATGTCTTTGCTAACAATGAGAGACAATTACTTGATATGCTGAAAACAAGAGTGGATAATGAGCTGCAAGATATGACCCCAAGCAGGGGCAGACAATTGCTCAAAGAAATAGGAGTAATGATATTTCCTGGCCTTGATTTGAATTCTGCTTTAGTCTTTGACAATTTTTTAAATAATACAGATGATAAGTATAAGCTCACTCCAGTTGGTGTCAATGAAGTATATATGGGCATCAAATATAATAATGATGAAAATTCATTAATGATATGGGCCCTATATCCTCCTTATAAAAAGACAACAATTATAGACACTGAGAAAACTTTTGGCCATGTCATGACTCTAAAAGTAGGGGAGACTGATCCTTTGATAACTGTAGACATTGGCATCAATGTTGCAAAGTTAAATAAAGCATAGGCTCAGATGTTGATTAAGGAAAGAGATGCGTATAAATTGAGCTATGAGAGGTTGACAAAAGAAAATGATTATTTAAAGGATGCTGTTAAGAGTACCTTCAGAGGATCAAAAAAAAGGTTAACCCAGGGTGAAAGTTCACAGAGCATCAAAGCACTATCCACAGATCAAGTAGCACAAATTTCGATGGATACACTAGTTACAGTACTCCAGAGCAGGCATGCCAACATGGTGCAATGGTTGAATCAATTTTGGGACAATTTTTCTCAAAATTATAAAGCAATTAAAGAACATGAAAGGCTTGAAAAAAGGTTGCAGGAGGAGCTAAATGAGAAGCAAGGTAAGGATACTTCTGACATTGAAGGCACCTCCAATGTAACAGAGTTGATCGAGCAACATCAAAAATATTATGATCAACTTAAAGTAGATGCCAAGGAATGTGTTGAAGCTTCAAAAACAGGAGTGCCCTCATTATTCAAAAGTGATAAAGAACTAAAAAGCAAAGAAGAGTGGAGTAGTGACTATCAAGCTATATTACATGAAGCTCTGGGAGCTCTTAAAGACAGATTCTACATTCGGGGAGGCCTGCAAACATTTGGAGAAGATGATCACGATGGATGTGGTTACAAGGAATGCAATTGAATTTACTGATTTCCATCATGGCCAGGAGTACATAGATCATGTTGCTAAACTTTACCTATGGTTGAATAGAGCCTAATCATGGTTATATTATGATTGTTAATCTTGTTAATTTCCCAAAAACCTTCTTGAAGAGTTATGTCTCTTCACAAGAATATCTATATAAGTTCAAACATTGATGCTGAAAGAGGAAGGTGGTAGAATATAATATAAACAGTTCACAATGTTCTCAAAAGACCATGTTGCAAGATTATTATTGAAGAAGTAAATTGAAGTTCTGTGATCTTGTGGTTTTATTTTGGCATCAATTGTTTGTTAAACTTACTCAATTGTGTGGTTGTCTCTAGTTTTGTATTTCCTTGTTATTCAGATTAATATATCAAGTATATATTTAATTTGTCAATACACATTTGCTGTAGTTGTGTGGTTTGGTTAATTGGTTTCCATACTAGGAATTAAAATCCTCCTGATCAGTCACAGTAACTTGGAAGTGTTAGTTTGGATTACTAAGTAGAGCCATATAATTAAGATTGCCATTTTGTCTCCAAGATAATATTATATGTTATTCTTGCATATTCATTTCAATTGGTTCCTTCAAGAAGGGATTAAAATACCTTCTGGTGAATTATAAGATATATGATTATATTGGTTGGATTATCAAGAAGAGTTTGTCAGTCATTTCCTTGCATGTTTATACAAGTTATAAACTAAAATTGTGCTAAACAATTAAAATTATTGTCCACTATAAGCCACTAGTCTTAGTCCTTCATTTGACTCTGTTTACCCAACAAGGCACTGGTCTTATTTCTGTTCATCATTTAAAATTTACCTTGATATTGCTTATACAATTTATACCAACCACTCATTAGATATAACAATTAGTTAGCAAGCTTTCATCTATCCTACACTATATGCCATTGTAGATAGATTTAATTAGTCAATACATTTACATTTAGTCTGCCTTAATTCACAAGGTTCACCCACCTAGGTGTGGCAAGACCTAAAGTGTAGGAAATCATCAAATCTTGAAGGTTGATTTTGTTAAGTTAGTTCAAAAATGTTGCTAATCTAAACATAGAGCCTGGCGTCCTCTTAGGACTAGCAACCTGCATTTTTGAGACCTAACAAATTGGTGACTATACTAGGGACCTAAATAAAAGACCTTAGAAGTAAATTATTCCTTTCATAGAGTCATTTTAGAAACTTTCATTTGGTAACTCTGCTCGTAACAAGAACCCAGAAAGATAAAATTACAAACTTTTCCTATTTACAAAATAGGTGGCGACTGTAGTGACTATTTTTATAGAAACTAATACTAAATGGATGGTAGGAGATCCAAGATGGAAGGTAAGAAATTACAGTCATCTCCACCATCTAGAAACATCTCCACAAGAAATGGAACTTCAAATTATTCTCATTAGGATAATCATCAAAATGCTCAAGAGGATGATATGGAGCAAACTATTGCAATTCACAATAAGTTCACACCTTTGCATGATTCTAATGAAAATCTCAATGGAGTGAATGATGATATCTTGGCAAGATACAGACCAGATCCTCAAGAATAGCTCAAGTATGAAGCACAGATCATGAGGGATATTGATAAAAAACAAGATGAATATTATTTTAAAATGTCATTACATTAGGGAGAAGGGGCAAAACATGGATTCTCAAGTCAATAAATAAATGACAATCCAGAGAATCTAGGAAGTATGAGTGAGGAGTAGCAGGAGCTGCTCAGGCTTCGAAAATAACTTGAAATGTTCAAGATACAGTAGGATAAAAGGTCATTACAATAGCAGATTCAACAGATGAAGAGTAAAGCTAAAACAACCCCCCCAAAATATGTCCCTCCACATAGAGGAAACACTTCAAGGAATCTACAGCAAAATACAAGTGGTGTTCAAAATTCACATGCAGCTGGAAGTCATCAAAATACTATTCTCCAAAACCCTAGAGCACCTCCCATACATAATACATCTCAACATATGACAAATCATTACCCACATCCTGGCCAACATAATTGTAGACCGCAAAATCCCTACATGAATCCTCACATAAACCCACAGTAGCAATATGCCTATTATCAGCCTCCAGGTGGATATAATTACTATCCTAATCCACCACCCATGAACTTTCCACCTCAAAACCTTGCAAACATTTGTAGCCAATTTGATTTAACTAGATATCAGTTGTGCCCATATCCTATGGATAGTAATTGGAGAAATATAGTTCCCAAGTTTACGAGCAATAATGTAATAGTAGTTGAAGATCATATCAAAAGCTTCAATGCATTCATGCAAGATATTGGTATGGACTGGGAAGATATTAGAATGAGGTTAATTATGATGTCCCTCACTAAAGATGTGAGAGATTGGTTTAACAGCTTACCTGATGGCTCAATCAATTCTTTGACTGATTTCCATAATCAATTTAAGGAGTAGTATGGCAACTAGTATGCCCCTGAGTTTGCATTACATGAACTGGTAAGTATACAAAAGTACCAAAATGAATCAATATATGACTTCAATCTAAAATTTTCCAAATTACACAACAAGGTACCACATGGATCCAAGTTATCTTATCCAGCAACATTGAGCATTTATATGAAAGCATTTGATCCCAAGATAGGGTATGAGCTTAGAAATTGGTGTCCTACAACCCTGGCTGAAGCTCAGAAAGTGGCTTTAACTATTGAGAATAATAGGAAAGCTGTAGGTATGGTTAGCAAGAGAGATAACTATAGAAGTCCTCAAAACCAAAATGTTCAACAAACTAAACAAGAAGGTCAGCATAGGCATGAAAGGCCCAGGTTGCATGATATGCCATACAGTACAAATTGGAAAGATGGAAGACCCATTGATAATAGAAGAAAGTAACATTTTGGCAAGGATACCCCTGATCCCCTGAAAACAAACATGGCACATATGGTAGAAAATAAACCTTGGTGTTTGGTGTGTAATCTACCACATTTACCTAAGTATTGTGACGTAGTTAAATCAGTACAACAAGAAGAGATGTTATACAATTATAATAGAGATAACCACACCATAAATATGATGCAGGATACACCATGTGTGGTAACTGAAGATTACTCTTCTATAGAGGATGAGGGATATGAATACGATGTAGGAAACTAGAGGCATCATGTCAACATGGGAGAACAAGAAGTGTTCATAGATCAGGAAAGTGGTTATAATGAACCTACTTACTATACCAATCAGCCATATGAACAATGGAGAAAACCTACTGATGATGAAAGAGAAGCTCTTACTATAGCTGCAATAGCTCAAGCTAAAAACACTTATAACTTGAGGAATAGGACAGTAAACATTGAACAAGGAACACCTGGGAGTGTATTCATAAAAGATTAGAATAACAAGAAGAATAATACAAAGTCATCATTTAAAGAACCAGAAAAGGGTGGTAAGGATAAAACGAAAGAAAAATTACAAAATCAAGAAAAAGAAAATATGAAGATAGAAAAGAGTGATCAGACTATGGCCCACTCTTTTGACATTGCTCATGCAGTATCTCAGGTCAAAATATCAGTTCCACTTTTAGAAATGATGAAGATAGATAAATACAAGAATACAGTCATTAAGTTGCTTTCTGATACACCAAGTCAAAAACATAAAGGAAACGAAAATAGAACAAATAATGTTCATCAAAAAACATTCCAAATGCCTGAGGTATACCTTGGTCATACAGTGACAAAGAATCCCTCATAGGTAGATCCTTTCTATACTACATTATTGATCAAAAATAGGATAGTGAGGAATTGAATGATTGATTCAGGTGTTGCTATGAACATTATGCCAATAATAGTTATGAAAGAATTAGGAATGTGGGTTGACACTACATTTGGCAAGTGTTATGCAATAGATAATAGATCTATCCCAGTTGTTGGTATTATGAGGGATGTGGAGATAAAACTTGCCTCACATCCATAAGCAACTTATAACATTGATATTACTATGGTTGACATTCCACCCTATTATGGAATGCTTCTATCCAGAAAATTTGTAGCAATGGTAGGAGGGAATGTCCAATTAGACTTATCATATGCCACAATACCAGTAGGGGGTAAAGAAATTAAGCTGTGCAGAGAACCAAGGTATGAAAATATTATAGAATGATTGGATCAACATCAAATAAATTTCTTCTATGATACAGACTTGGGAGATTTCAAGGTTGGAGAAAATATGCCAGAGGTGCATAATACTGATCCAATACATACTGAATCTATGAAAGAAGAAAATGATGTATGGAAGATGTATTTTGATGGTGCATGCAACAAAATAGGAAATGGAGTTGGAATAGTTTTTATTTCACCAAGAGGTAAAAATTTCAAATACTCTTTTATGTTAACATTTGAATGCACAAACAATGTGGCAGAGTACAAAGCCTTGCTCATTGGTTTGAACATAGCCACTAAGTATAAAATAAAAAAACTAGCCGTATATGGTGATTCTGAATTGGTCACTTCCCAAGTGAGAGAAAAGTACCTATCAAAAAACAAGAGGTTGAAACAATACAGAAATGTAGTCTGGGATAGTATTGAATTATTTGATGCCTTTTTAATCAACTGGATTGATAGGTCTAAAAACATTATGGCAGATTTATTAGCAAACATTGCATTGAAAAGGGATGATGCCACATTGGGAGGAATTACAGAGGTTGAATTCAAAACCAGACCCACCATCCCAGATAATATACATAACTGGCAAGTGTTTGATAACGATGCTGATATAATCAATTTCTTACATTGTGCTAATTATTATGAAAATCAAGAGATTGATTTCAATGCATTTGTAGAAGAACATGATGGGAAGGAAACCCTTTTTGGTTAAGAAATAGTTTAGTTAAAAACAAATAAGATACCCAAGGGACTTATAGCATTGGAAAAGGCATTCGATGGACATGATAGATCTAAAATGAAAGACACACCAGTGGCACCGAATGACCTTGAAGAGATCAATTTGGGGACACAAGCAGCCCCAAAGAATGTGTATATTGGAAGAAATCTTAACCCAAAAATTAGGAGCTGAATCATCAATTTACTCAGGAAGTTCAGGCATGTATTTGCTTGGTCATATGATGATTTAAAAGCATATAGAGAGGATCTGTTTGAACATGAGATACCACTAAAACTAGATGCTAAACCATTCAGGCAAAGGCAGAGGCCAATCAATCCTACCTTACCTCTTAAAATGCTAGAAGAACTTACAAAATTAAGGGATGGGGCTATCATTAAACCTATCAAACATTCCTCCTAGGTATCTAATTTAGTTCTTGTCAGAAAAAGGAATGGTGATATTAGATTATCTGTGGATTTCAAGAATTTAAACATGTCTTCTCTTAAAGATAACTATCCCCTTCCCAATATAGAAGCAATATTACAAAATGTTAATGGATGTGAATTGTTGTCAATGATGGATGGCTTCTCAGGTTACAATCAAGTGAAAGTCAAAGAATAAGAGAAATTTAAGACTGCATTCACCACTCCATGGGGAACATATGTGTTGATAACTAAGAGGGGGGTGAATCAGTTATCTTAAATTTATTCAACATTCTATTCTTTTTTAATAATTAGTGCAGTAGCAAAGCAAACAAGCATGAAAGTAGAAATAAAGTCAGTACACATAAAACAATGATTTTGACGTGGAAAACGTAGTTCAGGGAAAAACCATGGGGTGATTAACCCAAGAATGTATTCTCTATTAGAAGAATAGAAGTACAAAATGGCACCTGTCGATTTAGGGCTCACTGCCTACAAGAGAGAAAGATAACACAATGATTGAACTGATGAGAAGCATCCACACATGCTAAGATTCAGTTCCAATTGAGCTCAATAATTGTGCCAAACAATTAGAATTATTGTCCACTATAAGCCACTAGTCTTAGTCCTTCATTTGACTCTGTTTACCCAACAAGGCACTGGTCTTATTTCTATTCATCATTTAAAATTCACCTTGATATTGCTTATACAATTTATACCAAACACTCATTAGATATAAGAATTAGTTAGCAAGCTTTCATCTATCCTACACTATATGCCATTGTAGATAGATTTAATTAGTCAATACATTTACATTTAGTCTGCCTTAATTCCCAAGGTTCACCCACCTAGGTGTAGTAGGACCTAAAGTGTAGGAAATCATCAAACCTTGAAGGTTAATTTTGTTAAGTTAGTTCAAAAACGTTGCTAATCTAAACATAGAGCCTGGCATCCTCTTAGGACTAACAACTTACATTTTTGAGACCTAGCAGACTGGTTGTTCCATCAAACCATGACACCTAGGAACATTTTCTTTGCATGTATAGGTGGATGTTAGGTCCACCTACAAATACCTACCTTGATTTTTTTAAAATCAATTTTGTTTGCCTACGGTGGAAAGGAACACACTATTCCTAAATAGTTTAGTTTCATGCAGTGGAAAGGTGTAAGGAGTGAGATTCTACATTCCATAGCTTGTGGAGCCAAATTGACTATGCCAATGTGTTGGACTAGGCAGGTAAATGCTATGGGAGGTCTCATTTCATGCACGAAGTGTTGTAGTCATTTAGGGCAGTAGGCTACTAGCAAAGTCATTTAAGATCTCTAAGAGTAAACAACTACCAAAATGTGATGGAGTAGTTCTTAAAACTTGTGGTAGTTGGGAATTTTCCATTTGTTGATAAGAGACACTGCTAGGATTCATTAGTGTTGTTATCAATGCCAACTTCCACATATCCGTAGTACATAAATTACTCATACCAGAAGTTAGATTGGGGACAAGTTGGTCTGGTAGTCAAAGAATAGAGCTTATGATAGGGGTTGACAATTGGGTTCAAAACTCTCTGATGGTCAAACCTAGCATGTTGCGGATAACTAACAAGAAGTATTTGAACTATTGTACTCTAAGGATTTATCCTCTGGTGACAAAGCATGTGAAAGATATGAGCATTTGAGTATTAGACTCTAGTTAGATAGTGTAGACAGAGGAAGAACTAACCAACAAGGTATTAGACCTCAATCCAGATGTGCAAAAGGTATTGATCAAATAGCTTGAAGTGTTATATGATTTGGCCGACATAGGAAATAACTTATATGCCTAAGTTTTTCATGCGCATCATCAATAAAGTATGGATTTAGCCAATAGAACAGTAACTTACAAATATCCTAAGTGTTCTTGTTGCCGACTAGAAAGTTGTTTGAAATCCTTGATGCAGATATATATACTCGATGGATTCAATCTTGTGATAGTGCGTGTGTAGGAGAATAAAGGAAGTGCAAAGAAAACTAGAGATAAGTGTGAAGACAACAATCCAAGTCTGGAATGTGACAGAATAGTAATACTAAGTAGAGGAAGAACAAAATGTGTTAGATTAGTATATTGTGCCTGACCGGAACTAAATTCTTACATATGTAGATTCTTCTCATCAGTTCAAACACTTGGATATCTTTTTTAAGTTCTGTAGATAATGAGTCTCTTGTAGGCAGTAAGCCTCTTATGAGCAGTGTGCTCAAGTAGTGAGCCCTAACTGGCAAGTGCCATTTTGTACTCCATATTCTCTTAATAGAGAATACAACCTTGGGTTAGTGACCCCATGGTTTTTTCCCTTAATAGGGTTTCCACATAAAAATCCTTGTGTTATATGTGTTAATTTCATTTCAGTTCTTATGGTTGCTCATACTTTCATGTTTTGATATAACACTGTATGTTAAGATAAGAAAAGTAAGTAAAAGTAAGAAAAGTTTTAAGATAACTAATTCACCCCCCCTCTCAGTTATCTACATTATTTCCAACAATTGGTATCAAAGCTAAGTTCCTTAGAAAAATCCTAATAGCTTGAGGAGGATCGGGGAATCTCAATGGATGCATATGGTATGAAAGAACAACTATAGTATGCTTTGGATGATCTTGGATATTCCTAGTCTAAAGTCAATAATTTGAGAGAGTGACTCAAGGAGGCTAATGATTTCATCAATGAGCTGAAACAAAATCTCAGTATTTCCATGAAAAAGAGAAAGGAACTACTCCAGAGGCTAGCAGATCAAAATGAAGCCAATAATGCTAATGAGGACATGAATGAGAAAACAAAGCTATGTGAAAAGCTATCAAAAGAAGTTTTTATGCTTAGACATGAAATGGAATTAGGGGTTATGAAATTTACCCAAGAAATTGAAGAAAAAAGAAAGACTGAAGAAAACTTAAATCAATCCCTCAAGGAGAAAATAGAAGATTGCTACAAAATGGATAGAATAATTAGACATCTTGAGTTTGATCTTGGAGAAGCCAGATTCAATGAGGAACAACTTGAGAGACAGATTGACACTCTTAAACAAGATCTTGAAACTGCAAATGAATACAAAGAAAAATTCAAGATAAGCTCAGCCAAACTTGAAGTACTTCTTGAATGTCAAAAGAAGGTAGATGATAAGCATGGATTGGGATATGAGAATGGTGAAAGCTTTGGATCTGGTCAAAAGAACTTTGGGTTAGAAAGATAAAGAAATAGGTCTAGAAGACCTCCCATAAGAAAACCTAATGCTCAAAGATATCCATCCTTCAATGGAAGTTGCTTCAACTACAACAAATTTGGTCATAAAGCAACTTAATGTAGGAGTGGAATGAATCAGATTAATCCATCTTTCTCCAGGCAATCTTTTAATTGAAAAAGGTATGGTCACAAATCTCATGAATGTAGAAATATGCAAATAAACAATTCATTCAATGGTAGATGCTTTGTATGCAATAGAATGGGGCATATGGCTAATTAGTGCAAATCAAGAGGATATCAATCAAATAAGCAAGGAAATGTTGTGTTACAATTGCAATAAATCCAATCATATAGCTAGATTTTGCTGAAGCAAAAATCATGATGGAAAAGGTCCGGTGAAACATGATTAGAAACTAGACAAAGGCAAAGGTAAAATGAATGCGGATGAGATTTAGAAGGAGATGAGCAAGACTTGGGTAAAGAAGAATGTGATGAACATTGGTGATGGGTCTGCACTAGAATTTGGTGTTGATAATCCTTCTAGAAATTAAAAGTGAGCTCTGGCTTAGGAGGAGCTACAAAGGAGATCAAATTCCCCAAGCCAGTTAGTAAGTGCCTAAATTCAGAACAATGGGTAAGAATTAGAGATTACAGATTAAAGGGTCCTTGGAGCTTCATCAAAATTCATTTTAGTCAAAAGTTGAGTAATCCCCATAAATATTTGAAGAAGTTATGAGTAGATCTTGCTGTGGTAGCCATCTGATAGAAGCAAAACTACATAAACAAATCCGGTATGATCTGAAAATCCAAGCTTATGATCTGTGGACTTGGAGACATGTTTTGGAAGGCTAAATGCATGTTTCCAACATACTTGGATGATGACTTGAAGATTCACATAGTGATTCATGAGAAAATCACTCAAAATAGGGTAACCAGATGACTTAAAGTATGCATTTATTACGAAAGGGAATTAGGTTTTGTGCAAGGATAAAAGGCTTTTCATTTGTCATTTACCACACTTTGCACTCATGAAGAAGAAAGAAGAGCTCTGAGAAGAGATCCTGCAGATTATTCATGTTCAGGCTAAAGATCAAATTCAAGCAAAAATTCACCCTGACATTTGCTACAAACCCTAAGGCATAAAAAGGCATGTCCTTTCTTGGTGCAGGAGCACCTACCTGACAGCTGGTCTTGATGAGGCAGTTAGTAGTTATAGGTCTTGTTTGTGTTTCCAAGAAGGTCTGTTAGACCAATTGCATGTAATAAGGTCACGCTGATCATGATAAGATCATGCTGACCAGGCTTTTGCTATTTTTAGCTAGTTAGTTATAACAGCTGTCATGATGTATGTTCGGTGGGATCTCCCAGCCGCTTGGAGAGTTCCCAGCCGCTTGGAGTCGGGTCAGTAGTACTCGTAGGCAAATCTTTATAAGCATGAGATCGGTTGATTGTAGACATCATCGATCGGCAGTATAGTGTTGCATTAAGCAGAGGAGTTCAGTTGTGCTGTGTAAGAAGCAGTATATTGTATTGCATCTTTTGAAATCAATAAAGAGATCCTGTTTGTGTTCTTGCTCTGGTTGCATTCCATTACTTGATTGATTTGCTGGTTTGAGAGACTTCATGGATTCACTGATCCATTCCACCGGTTGACTCACCTGATCGGTGGAATGGGAATGTACAGTAGGGTAGGTTGTAGGTTGTTTTCTGTTTGCATGCAGGTGTGCAGGATCGTGGTCAAGAGATGTTGAGAAGCCTAGCATCCTCATGTGCTAGGTCAAGCTGATAAGACAGAGTGTGGGAGATCACCCTAAGACTGGATCGGATCATCCCTGGAGGATCGGCGAAGTGAAATTTTGCTAAGTGAAGAAACTGGTCAAGACGGCATCATCAGGATATCTAGGTGAATATCCTGCAGTCGGGTTAGACATCGTCATCCGGATAAGTGGAGGAGATCGGCATGATGATGTCGATTGCATGAAGTACAAGTTCGTCGGGGTGATCATCAGCAGGAGGAGCCGAGGAGGAGTGCATCGGCATTAGGTAGAAGATCGGGTCATGAAACTGTTGGAGTTTTCATGTTGTGAGTGCATCAGGATGTTTTAGGCCGGACATAGACTAAGTGCATGTATCGGCATCAGGATCATCATATCGGAAGTGCCAAACATCCGCATATCGCGAGTAGATGCGGGAGAGAAAGTTCATGTTTTTCGACTAAGTGTTGAAAAGGTCATCAGGATATTGGGTGACGTCATCGTCATCAGGATATGACGTCATCGTCATCAGGATATTGAGATATCCCCTTATGCGAGTTTATCCTGCCGTCGTTAAGTGCTAAGGTATCGGCAGAAGTCCGTGGCAGGAAGTTGTAGCAACATCATCAGGAGGTTTCGAGACAGCCGGATAAAGTAGATCATGATGATGTTGCTTGTGTCGTTGGGTAGCGGAGCATCGAAGGTAAGGTGCTGAAGGTGATCGTCATCAGGATATTTGAGCAACCAGATGTTGAATATCCTGCTGACGAAGGAAGTGTTGCATATCATGATGCTGAAGGAGTTCGGAGCCCGATGAACAGTGCAACAGGAGGATGTGTGCGCCCGCTGAACATCATGATGATGATGTTAGAAGGAAAGCGGAGGTGAATAGTAGTCGGTAGGCGGATGTTTGCGATCGTCCGAAATATGATGATGCTGACTGTGTAACGCCGAACATGATGATGCTGTTGGTAGTTTTAGGGAATATGATGATGATGGCGAAGATGATGATGATGAGGTTGGTCTGCAGACATTCATGCTATATGCGAAGGTTATAGTGTGGATGCCTCTGCATCATAGTGGTATCAGAGCTCAGCAAAAGGTCTGGGCTGGTGTGTGTTGATTCTGTCACCAAAAGGGCAGAGGTAGAGGTAGAGTTGATTGTGTGTTGAGTTAGAGGTTGACAAAATGCCTCCTAAAGGTAGTGGTACTGCAAGGGAATTGCAGGAGATGAAGGAGAAACATGCTAGAGAGATGAGGAAGATGAAGGAGCTTGCTGAAGCACTTCAAGCCAGGTTGACAGCCCTGGAAAAGAACAAAAAGAGGGAAGTGGAAGACAGTGAGTCTGAAGAAGATGCAGATACTGTTGAAGAGTATGAAGAGGTAGCTGAAGATCTGGATGCTGAAGACCAGAGATTGGCAAAACTGTTAAAGGCAGTGCAGAGTGAAAAACCTAAGGTAAAGGTTGATGTCACCAAGTATACTGGAAGCTTGAATGAAGATGAGTTGTTGGATTGGATTGCTGCACTGGATAATCACTTTGAATGTGAAGATGTTGCTGAAGATCAGAAGGTAAAGATTGCAAAGACCAAGTTAGGAGGTCATGCTTTGGTATGGTGGGATTATGTACAATCTGAGAGAAGGAAACAAGGGAAGTCTAAGATCACTTCTTGGGATAAGATGGTAGCAAGGATCAAGGGAAAATTCTTGCCAAGGGATTATGAAATCCAGATGTTTAAGAAGCTGCAATTCTTAAAGCAGAAAGACATGGATGTGAAAGCATATACTGAGGAATTTTATCTGTTGAGTATGAGATCTGGTCATCATGAGAATGAGGTAGAAAAGGTGGCTAGGTACTTGGCTGGTTTGAGGTTTAACATACAGGATGAGTTAGTGTTAGCTAACCCTAAGAATGTGGAGGATTGTTATCAGATGGCAATCAGGATTGAAGAAAAGATGAATAGAGGACATGAGAAGTCCATGAGAGGAAGAGGAAACAATAGGGGAAGAGGAGCAGCCCCTGCACAAAAGCAGACAAATGAGGGTCAAGAAGACACTGGTAAAGGACAGGGACAGTCTGATTTCAGAGGTGGATGGAAAGGTAATAGAGGAAGATTTGGAGGTGGTAGAGGTTCTACTACATTTTCAGGAAAGTGTTACACCTGTGGAGAGTTTGGTCATCCATCTTTCAAATGTCCAGAAAACAAGGGTTCATCATCCAGAAATGATAGAACTAGTGACAAGAGAGTACAACTTGTGCAAGAAGAGAAAGAAGAAGAAAGTGCACAGAGTTCAAACAGAGGTCCTGATAATGTTGGATATCCAGAGAGTGGAGAATCATTGATGTTAAGGAGAATTAGTTTGCAGGCATCAAAGGATATGATGCAAAGAAGAGCTCTTTTCAAAACCACATGCAAGAGTAAAGGTAAAGTATGTAAGGTTGTCATTGACACTGGTTCAACAGACAACATGGTATCTCAGGAAATGGTGGATAAACTGAAGCTGGAAAGGATTCCACATCCACACCCTTACAAGGCATCTTGGGTGAGTGATAGGCAATCACTTTTTGTCTCTGAACAGGCATATGTGGATTTCCAGATTGGACCATATCATGATAGAATTTTGTGTGACATATTGCCTATGGAATGTTGTCACCTACTGTTGGGTAGACCATGGCAATTTGACAGAAGGGTACTGTATGATGGGTATGCTAATACCTACACCATCAAGAAGGATGGGAAGACTATTAAGTTGATGCCATTGCAGGCAAAAGCTGCAGTACAGAAGGCAGCCCAAATCATTTTAATGGGAAAGAAGGAGTATGTGCAGATGCCTAGAGGAGCAGGCATAAAGACAGTTCAGGACACTGCAGAGAAAGGAGTTGTTACAGACACCAAGCTGAAGAAAGTTTCAGTTGTGACTGACAGGGGTCAGCAGCAGGTTCAGAAACAGGGGTGCAAACAGCAACTAGTTCAGAAGAATGACAAGGATGTTGTCATAGTTGGGACTATTGTTTGTCCTATACAGATTGAAAGAAAGATACAGGTGAACCCTACAGAGGCAGTTCAGCACGAGGTTCTGGTCAGGCAACCTGACAAACACAAGGTATGTGAGAGAAAAGCCTACATTGACAGGCATGATGATTTACTTGCCAGAAAGCAAGTCACAGTGCAGAAGACTTGGAGAAGCCAAGAGACAGCAGCAGACAAAGCTGGAGCAGGTCAAACTATTGACAAAGCAAAGTGTACAGGTGGAGGACTTCCACATGCTCAACTCATGGGACATGAGTTCTTTTCTTTTGGGGAGTATGGTGCAGGAGCACCTACCTGACAGCTGGTCTTGATGAGGCAGTTAGTAGTTATAGGTCTTGTTTGTGTTTCCAAGAAGGTCTGTTAGACCAATTGCATGTAATAAGGTCACGCTGATCATGATAAGATCATGCTGACCAGGCTTTTGCTATTTTTAGCTAGTTAGTTATAACAACTGTCATGATGTATGTTCGGTGGGATCTCCCAGCCGCTTGGAGAGTTCCCAGCTGCTTGGAGTCGGGTCAGTAGTACTCGTAGGCAAATCTTTATAAGCATGAGATCGGTTGATTGTAGACATCATCGATCGGCAGTATAGTGTTGCATTAAGCAGAGGAGTTCAGTTGTGCTGTCTAAGAAGCAGTATATTGTATTGCATCTTTTGAAATCAATAAAGAGATCCTGTTTGTGTTCTTGCTCTGGTTGCATTCCATTACTTGATTGATTTGCTGGTTTGAGAGACTTCATGGATTCACTGATCCATTCCACCGGTTGACTCACCTGATCGGTGGAATGGGAATGTACAGTAGGGTAGGTTGTAGGTTGTTTTCTGTTTGCATGCAGGTGTGCAGGATCGTGGTCAAGAGATGTTGAGAAGCCTAGCATCCTCATGTGCTAGGTCAAGCTGATAAGACAGAGTGTGGGAGATCACCCTAAGACTGGATCGGATCATCCCTGGAGGATCGGCGAAGTGAAATTTCGCTAAGTGAAGAAACTGGTCAAGACGGCATCATCAGGATATCTAGGTGAATATCCTGCAGTCGGGTTAGACATCGTCATCCGGATAAGTGGAGGAGATCGGCATGATGATGTCGATTGCATGAAGTACAAGTTCGTCGGGGTGATCATCAGCAGGAGGAGTCGAGGAGGAGTGCATCGGCATCAGGTAGAAGATCGGGTCATGAAACTGTTGGAGTTTTCATGTTGTGAGTGCATCAGGATGTTTTAGGCTGGACATAGACTAAGTGCATGTATCAGCATCAGGATCATCATATCGGAAGTGCTAAACATCCGCATATCGCGAGTAGATGCGGGAGAGAAAGTTCATGTTTTTCGACTAAGTGTTGAAAAGGTCATCAGGATATTGGGTGACATCATCATCATCAGGATATGAGGTCATCGTCATCAGGATATTGAGATATCCCCTTATGAGAGTTTATCCTGCCGTCGTTAAGTGCTAAGGTATCGGCGGAAGTCCGTGGCAGGAAGTTGTAGCAACATCATCAGGAGGTTTCGAGACAGCCGGATAAAGTAGATCATGATGATGTTGCTTGTGTCGTCAGGTAGCGGAGCATCGAAGGTAAGGTGCTGAAGGTGATCGTCATCAGGATATTTGAGCAACCGGATGTTGAATATCCTGCTGACGAAGGAAGTGTTGCATATCATGATGCCGAAGGAGTTCGGAGCCTGATGAACAGTGCAACAGGAGGATGTGTGCGCCCGCTGAACATCATGATGATGATGTTAGAAGGAAAGCGGAGGTGAACAGTAGTCGGCAGGCGGATGTTTGCGATCGTCCGAAATATGATGATGCTGACTGTGTAATGCCGAACATGATGATGCTGTTGGTAGTTTTAGGGAATATGATGATGATGGCGAAGATGATGATGATGAGGTTGGTCTGCAGACATTCATGCTATATGCGAAGGTTATAGTGTGGACGCCTCTGCATCATTTCTGCAAATTCTCTCCATATTTCATTGCTAAAATGGCTACTCCCATGGTTGTGAATGTCACTGAGAGGCTGAGACTGAAATTCAAAAAACATCCCTTCAAATATCTAGAAGTTGATCCCTTGGGTGCATTTTCCCATATCCTGCACGGTGTTCTGCAAGTAGAAGATGTTAGGGTTTACATTCATACAAACCTCAAGGAATTGGGAGACCTAGAACTAATAGAATTTTATCATAACCAGTTAAGTAATGAGAACTTTGAACTCAAAACAGAATTCAAGGCCCTAAAGGACAAGCAATTTATACATTGCATACATTTCCCATCATTTGGAGAAGATGAATGGGTCCAATATGTATTGAGAAGAATACATGATAACTTTATGTGGTTAATGAGTCAATTTAAGATAACCAAATATGCCATCAGTGCTGTAACCTGATTACACTCAACTGGTGGGTTACCTGCACTCAAAGCTATGAATAATCAAATGGTAACAGAAGCCACCAGATCAAAATATGACAAAAGGGCAATGACTATAGATGACATTACTAATCTGGATGTCAAGTTTGCATCAATTATAATTGGTTACAAGATTTATCATTCAAGTAGGGAGAATTTTGTATCCAGTACAAAAATCTATGCTGCATATTAGATGCTGAAAGAAAATGCAGACTATGATTTGTGTGAACTTCAATGGAGAATCTAGAGAAGATCAAGAAAGACAAGAAAAATTCCTTCAAGTATGACAGTCTGGTATTATGTCTGTTCTTCTACTTCATGAATGAGCTACCAAGATCAAGAGGTCTGATTTGGAAAAATGATAAACTTGTTGCCATTCAAATCAGGGATTATTTGTATGGACTTGGTGATGCACAAGCCTGGAAGGCAACTTTGTGGGGTTACTTCAAAAATTTCCAAAGCATGATGCATGCAAGAGAGAGAATACCAAAATCAATAATTAAAAAATACAAAGACACAATTTGCTTCATGGTTGATACAGATCAATGCCTAATGGAGGCAGTTGAGCCAAGGACTATATGGGTGATGCCCATACATTATGAAGTAGATGAAAACCTTTTAGAGGCTCATGTTCAACATCTGGTAATCCAACCCAAGGACACCGAAGCAGAGAGGTTTGGAACCTTTGATGACCTAAACATAAAATTGCATATTGAGTTAAGAAAACCTGAAACAAAAAGGAAAGTGAGAAGAGAGGTTGAAGAACTTACTAGGAGATTTGGTAGAACAAAAGAGGCAGTTGATGCAAATAGAGAAAGAATAGACAAAACTCAAAGGGAAAGGGAAGGTGCAAATGAAGAAAGCATTCCGGTGAAAGTCTCTACCCAGACAAGATCTACTAGAAGTTTTGCCCCTGTCACTTCTAAAAGCCCAAAAATTGCCCAATCAAAAACCAAACCACCTGTCAAAAGTGAAAAGAGAAAGAAGACTAAGGCAACAAGGACATATGTGCCTCAAGGATGTTGAAGAAGGGACAGAATCAGATATGGAGGTCAGAGAATTAAAGAAAGCCAAGCACAAACTCTCCAAGGATGAAAAGAATGATGAGGAGCAGAACACAGAAGAGTTTGTTGAGAAACCCACTCTCTCAATTGAAGACATCATCAAAGCAGTCAGTATGGATGGAAACTGATAGTCGGTGATAAAATTCTATGATGAATACAATGATGCAGATAAGTGAATACTTGAGGAAGCAATTGTCGGGTACTTAAACATCTACAACAAACCCTTCATTGAAATAATTTCATTAATTCCTAAAAGCTTAGAAGAAGTACTGGAGCTTAGAAAAGAAAATGCAAAGGAAAAATACTTGGAGATCCAAGAACAAATAGTGATACAATTATGTCCATCTATCACTCCAAAGAAAATGAACATAGTTTTCAAGGACATCAAGGAAGATTCCCGGAGCAAGTCCAGAATGAATAAACTCATGCTTGGAGAAACTGATAAAATAGATGATGAAACAAAATAAATTCTCTGGAAAGCCTTGAAGAGGATTAATCTTCCCATTGTAGAGGAAGTAGATGAAGAGCCTTCTAACATGGATGTTGAAGGATTAAAGGAAATCAATACAAAAATTTCTGACATGGATGTCAAAGGATTAAATAAAATTGATGAAGAACCTTCTGACATGGATGTTGAAGGATTAAAGAAAATTAATGAAGAGAAATCTAAGGCCTTAGACTCCTCTATTCCAGAAGAGGAAGTATAGAAAAAAGAGACAAACACCATTGATGACAATAAGCAAATCAGTCTGGATGCCCCTAAAGGAAAGGAAGTTGAGACTACAAGAGACACTATAGAAGCAGTACAAAGTATCTTAGACAAGGAAGTTGCAAAGTTGGATGAACCTACATTGATTCAAGGGCCACTAAATCTAGATTCACTCTCCCCAGTTTAGATAATGAAGATAGCATCTTCTCAGGCCAAAGCCAAAGAAAAATTCTTGAAATATCATATGGAAGACAGTGATCTGCTAAGTATTACTTCTGGAGTGCTGGGGAAGATCATGCCCACTTATCAGAAGGATCCATTAGCTTCTCCATCTGGTAATCTAAAGAACCTAGTTAATTCTATTGATACACATTTTGAGTCCTTAGAAAAATAAGTAGAAAGTAAAGTCTGGAAGGAGTTTTTGGAAAAAAGATTTAGTGAGGTATAAGGACTAATTGTTAATGATAGAACAATCTTAGACATTGGCATAAAGAACATTGAAAATGGTCTTAAGGATGGTGGGGACATATACAAATTTTGTTTAACTTGGCCTAAATTGGTAGAGGACATTGAGAAGACAATGAAATAACAAGAAGGAAAACTATCAAGTCTATCTCAAAATTTTGATCCCCTTACTACCTCTCTGGTGAATCAAGAATGCCAAGCTGTTGTTATAATAAATGAAATAAAGAAACTGGATAAAGAGAAGAAGAACATAATGGATACAATGGGTGAGCTTAGAGGGATAATCATCCCTAAGTTAGAGGCAATGCATGATGCCTTGATAGATACTCAAACTACAGCCCAGACTAGTGATACAACAAATTTGAAGAGGGCAAAAGCATATGCGTTTTTGTTAAGTGGACACATCTACATTTTGAATAGGATGAAGAGAAGTTGGGCCATAGAGCTTGTACAGTTACATACCACATTTATAGATATACTTAATTATATATAAGTTTACCTTATGGATTGTATGTACATATGTGGCTCTATATAGTAATCTTTTTGCACAATTTTGGTTTGCGGATCCCACCCTTTGCCATTGATGTCAAAGGTGGAGTGAAGAGCAGTGAAAAATGAAGTATCCTACTTAAGGAAGAATTGGTAAGTAGTATGAAAAGATGGAGCACAAGCAAAGGGGAAGTTAATGCAACACTTAGTCATTTTTTCACTAAGTGTTACCATCAATTCCAAAGGGGGAGATTGTTGACAAGAGACACTGCTAGGATTCATTAGTGTTGTCATTGATGGAAACTTCCACATATCCCCAGTACATAAATTACTCATACCAGAAGTCAGATTGGGGACAAGTTGGTCTGGTAGTTAAAGAACAGAGCTTATGATAGGGTTTGACAGTTGGGTCTAAAACTCTCTGATGGTAAAACCCAGCATGTTGTGGATAAGTAACAAAGAGTATCTAAACTACTATATTCTAAGGATTTAGCCTCTGGTGACAAAGCATGTGAAAGATATGAGCATTTGAGTATTAGACTCTAGTTAGACAGTGTAGATAGAGGAAGAACTAACCAATAAGGTATCAGACCTCAATCCAGATGTATAGAAGGTATTGATCAAATAACTTGAAGTGTTATATGATTTGGCTAACATAGGAAATAACTTTTATGCCTAAGTTTTTGGTGCGCATCATCAATCAAGTATGGATTTAGCTAACAGAACAATAACTTGAAAATATCCTAAGTGTTCTTGTTGCTAACCAGAATGTTGTTGGAAATCCTCGATGCGGATATATATACTTGATGGATTCAAGCTTGTGATAGTGTGTGTGTAGGAGAATAAAGGAAGTGTGAAGAGAATAAAGGAAGTGTGAAGAAAAGCAGAGATAAGTGTGGAGACAACAATCCAAGTCCACAATGTGATAGAATAGTAATACTAAGCAGAGGAAGAATGAAATGTGTTAGATCAGTATATTATGCCTAACTGGAATAGAATTCTTGCATATGTAGATGCTTCTCATCAGTTTAAACACTTGGATATCTTTTGTAAGTTCTGTAGCTAGTGAGTCTCTTGTAGGCAGTCAGCCTCTTGTGAGTAGTGTGCTCGGGAAGTGAGCCCTAACTGGAAAGTGCCATTTTGTACTCATTATTCTTTTAATAGAGAATACAATCTTGGCTTAGTCACCCCGTGGTTTTTTCCCTTAATAGGGTTTTGGTGCAGGAGCACATTCTCTGTAGTGCAGGATCATCTTTTCTTTTGTTGTCTCATAAGGCTCTTAAGCCAATTCATTTTGTAATAAGGGTCAATTTGGTCCCATGAATGTAATTGTGCAAGGCACACATGTAGTTTTGCTTGTATGATGGGTAAACCAACGGCTAACTGATTTGAAAATCAGTTTGCACGGTTGGAGGGGATAACTGCTGTCTCTACGTCTTCTTTAGAGGCAGGTTGTATGTCACACGGAGCAGCGAGAGAAGTGTGTATTACAACAAGTTCTTTTTTTTGATAACTGAATAAAGAGAGTTCTGGGTATGATCTGTGTTGATTTTCTTGGTTGTTCTTAGTGATTTGATATCTTTATCCTGATTTTGTGAATAGAACCCTAACCGGATGCTATCCGTCAATCCATAGTGACTCTGTAGTGTGCAGACGGTGTAAAACCCACGGTTCCACAGTGGCTGGTTCGTAACCTAGGAGTAGGGTTTTGATGCTTACATGGAGGCCCTTTCCTCTGTCCACTGAAGCCCTGTATAGTAACAGTGGGATGGGGGAAAGACTTCTCACGTTTGTTGTTGTTGAATTCTTACCCAGGAAGCCAGCGAACTCAGTCAAGTTCGACTAGACATCGTCATGTGGCTAGTCGGGAAATCGGAGTGAAATTGGATAGTTTTGATGTGGGATCAGATTGCTACAAGTGATCGAGGGTTTGATAAATGAAACGGCCTAATTCCGTTGTTCTGTCGAAGGGAATTCTGGTTCGGCGCCTCAGAACAGTTGGAGATCCATCGGCGTGAAAGGCCCTCCGTCTTGCCGAAGATTGGTATAGTGCCGGAGACACATACCATTGTTATTCGCATCGGTGAGAGAAACGATATCGGGCTAAGGAAAATACACTTAGCTGACGGTATACAGTTTCACCGATCGGTGAGACATCCTCGGAGTATTGCTGATAAAGAGGATCGGCGTGAGGAACCTTGTCGGGGGAAGCCGAAGAAGTCACGGCGACCGTGAGAGTCCCGCCGATAAAAGTTCATCGGAAGGAGTTCGAGAAGTCCCAGCGACAAAGGACTCGTCGGAGTGAGATGAACCATCGGGACCACGAACCGAAGTCTTACCGAAGCAGGAGGTCTGGCCGATGTGCCTGACGATATCGGCGAGAGACAAGGTGTCGGTGTAGGTGAAAGAAGCTTCACCGAAGGAGGAAGTCTGGCCGACAAAGGTTGGTCATCGGCGTGACGGAGTATATCGGCATAAGAAATTTCTCGTGGTCTGATAGAATGAGGTGTTGCCGATAGGCAACGAACCACTAAGGAGATATCGGTGAGAACTTGGCCATCGGGATAAAAGAATAAGGTTCGGCCGATAGTTCATGTCTTTCCGATAGCGAAGACATCCTTGACTTCGGCGAAACACTGGAGGACCTCTTGCCGATAGGGAAGATATAGTCAAATCTTCATCCGCTTCTGCTGGGCACTCTGCATCAAATTGGTATCAGAGCCAATATTCTGAATCACAGCCGTGTATGTCAGACGAAGAATTGGAGATAGAAACAGAGGCTAGCACAATGCCTCCCAAGACGATGAGTAAAGTAGCCATCCAGAAGATGGTGGAAGAAATGCTCGAAGAGAGACTGAAGGAAGAGAGATCCAAAGAGAAGGATGGAAGCACTTCTGAGTCAGAGGAGAATGAAGAAGGAGAAACTGGGGAGAATCCTTAAGGAGAAGGTATGACTGCTGATCAAAAGGCATTTCTGAATGCACTCAAGGGTCATGGAGATAGTGGTGATCCGAAACTGGATGTTCCCACGTTCAATGGGAAACTGGATGGAGATACTCTTGTGGACTGGATTGAAGCCATAAGTAATTACTTTGACTTCAAAGAGTATAGTGACAGTAAGAAAGTAAAGTTTGCAAAGACCAGACTGAGAGGTTCTGCATTGGTTTGGTGGAACTACACTCAATGTGAAAGGGAGAAGGTTGGAAAGAGTCCAATCACCAAGTGGAGCAGAATGGTGGCCATGCTGAGAGCCAAATTTCTACCATGTGATTATGATCTGCAGACTATCAGAAAGTTTAATCATCTTAGGCAGAAAGATATGGACGTGGCTACATACACTGAAGAATTCCACAGATTGAGCATGAGAGCCAATCACAGAGAAGAAGAAAAAGAGATGGTGGCCAGATACCTGGATGGACTGAGGTGCAATATACAGGATGAGTTCAGTATGGTGGTTCCCAAGACTGTGGATGAATGTTTTCAGTTAGCCTCTAGGGCAGAGGATAAACTGAAAAGGAGAGGTGATCAAAATAACAGAGGAAGAGGTGGCAGGAACAATAGAGGAAGAGGTAATTTTGGCAGAGGACAGCCAAACAAAGGTGAAAGTTCTAGTCAACAAGAATCACGTTCTGATATAGAACAAAAAGGTGGTGGTTTCAGAGGTTGGAGAAGACCTAATGGCAGAGGAAGAGATGGTGGTGCAGGCAAAGGACGTGGAGTCTTCACTGGAAGATGTTACAACTGCAATCAAGTAGGCCACACTGCAAGTAAGTGCCCTGAGAAGGCGTCTAGCTCTCATGACGGTGGGAGAAGGAACCAACTATTGCAGGAGGATGATTGTCAAAGTGTAAACTCACCAATTGGTAGTGCTGCACCAGTGCTTGAAGGAGAGAATATGATGATTAAGAGGACCCTCGTGAAGATGCCATTGAAGCAGGAGCCCCCACAAAGGAAGAATCTCTTCAGAACCCAAGGAATAGCATATGGTAAGCTCTGTAAAATCATTGTTGATTCAGGTTCTACTGAAAATGTAGTGTCTACTAAAATGGTAGAAAAGTGTAGACTGAAAAGATTACCCCATCTTAATCCTCACAAAATATCTTGGTTGAATAAGAATCAGAACTATTTGGTGGAAGAACAAACTTGGGTAGAGTTTGAACTAGGTGATTATAGGGATAAGGTGCTATGTGAAATTATTCCTATGGATGCTTGTCACCTTCTTCTTGGACGACCTTGGCAGTATGATGTGAAGGCACTGCATGATGGTGAAAAGAATACATATATGATCACCAAGAATGGTAAGAAGTTTCAGATGGATCCCTTACCAGAGCAGGTTGGAGAGAAGAGCAATGACAACAGTGTCATGTTAGTGAGTGGCAAAGAGTTCCTACAACTCATGAAGGAGAAGGATACCCAAGGGTATGCACTGATGATGAAGCCTGTATCCAATCAGCAAAGCAAACAGCAGAAGGAGATCCCATTGGAAGTGCAACAATTACTGGATAAGTACCAAGATCTTGTGGTAGAGGATACTCCTAACTCCTTACCACCTATGAGGGACATAAGTCATCAGATTGACTTGATTCCTGGAGCCACATTACCCAACAAAGCTGCCTACAAGTTGACACCACAGCAGAATGGAGAAGTAGGTAGACAGATTCAAGAACTTTTGGAGAAAGGTTTGATTAGGAAAAGTCTTAGTCCATGTGCAGTCCCTAGTGTACTTGCTCCTAAGAAAGATGGCAAATGGAGATTATGCACAGATTCAAGGGCTATCAATAAGATCACCATAAGGTATAGATTTCCTATGCCAAGAATTGAGGATCTGTTGGACTATCTTGGTGGTTCATGTTACTATTCCAAGATTGATTTGAAATCTGGTTATCACCAGATCAGAATAAGGCAGGGAGATGAATGGAAGACTGCTTTCAAAACAAATGAAGGTCTCTATGAGTGGCTTGTCATGCCATTTGGTCTCAGTAATGCTCCAAGCACCTTCATGCGGTTGATGAATGAGGTACTTGTAGAATTTATTGGAAAATTTGTTATTGTTTATCTTGATGACATATTGATTTTCAGCAGGACCAAAGAAGAGCATGTGAAGCATCTTGGATAGGTGTTAAAGAAATTGCATGAGAGTAAGTTGATGATCAACTTGGATAAATGTGATTTTATGAAAACTGAACTAGTGTATCTTGGATTTGTGGTTTCCAATGGCTGTTTGAAAATGGATCCTACAAAAGTTGAGGCTATTCTCAATTGGCCTACTCCTAAGACAGTAGGAGATGTAAGAAGTTTTCATGGTTTGGCAACTTTTTACAGGAAGTTCATTAAAGGGTTCAGTCACATAAGTGCTCCTATTCTCAATACCATCAAGGGTGGAGTGAAGTGTAAATTTCAATGGACAAAACAAGCAGATGATAGTTTTGAACTGTTGAAACAGGAAGTGGCCGAGTTACCTACGTTGGTACTCCCTGATTTTGACAAAGTATTTGTTGTGGAATGTGATGCAAGCCAACAGGCTATAGGTGCTGTTCTTAGTCAGGAAGGACATCCAGTAGCATTCTTTTCAGAGAAGTTGAATGAGGCCAAACAGAGGTATTCTACCTATGACCTAGAGTTGTATGCAATGGTGCAAGCTCTAAAAAAATGGAGACATTATTTATTGCCAAAAGAGTTCATTGTTTTTACTGACAACCATGCTCTTAGCTTCCTAAATAGTCAAGAAAAGTTGAATCATAGGCACGTTAAGTGGATGGAACAATTGCAGGCCTATACCTTCACTATTAAGCATAAGAAAGGTGTTGCCAACAAAGTGGCAGATGCTTTGAGTAGAAGGATACTGGTCATACAGGAAGTACAAATGGAACATATGGGTCTAGAATGTCTGAAGGAGTTGTACAAGAATGATGCAGATTTCAAGGCTGCCTATGAAGTGTGTGCAAGTTTGGCTAACACTTTTCATGGCGAGTATTCTGATTTTGTGCTGCAAGAAGGGCTCCTATTTAAAGGTAGTTTGTTGTGTGTTCCTAAATGTTCAATGAGGGACAATATCGTCAAGGAGAAGCACAATGGAGCCTTAGGAGGACATTTTGGGTTGGACAAGACTTTGGAACAAGTCACCAGGTTCTATTATTGGCCCAAGGTACAGACAGATGTAAGGAGATATGTTGCAAGCTGTACCATATGTCAAAAGGCCAAGGGTATGTCTTCTAATGCTGGTTTGTACCAACCACTGCCCATTCCCACCAGACCTTGGGAAAGCATTAGTATGGACTTTGTGCTTGGTCTTCCTAGGACAGCAAGGGGTGTAGACAGTGTTTTTGTCATTGTGGATAGATTCAGTAAGATGGCTCATTTTGTGCCATGCAAATGCACAAATGATGCATCTCAGATTGCTGGTCTCTTTTTCAGAGAGGTGGTCAGAATTCATGGTTTACCCCTATCAATTGTTACTGATAGAGATTCCAAATTTGTTGGTCATTTTTGGAGGACCCTATGGAGAAAATTGGGCACTCAGTTGTCTTTTTCATCAGCCTACCATCCCCAGACTGATGGTCAGACTGAGGTTGTTAATAGGTCCCTGGGAAACCTTTTGCGATGCCTTACCAAACAGCATGGATTAGCATGGGATTTAGTGATCAGTCAAGCTGAATATGCTTATAATGATTCAAGAAACAGAAGTACTGGGAAAAGCCCTTTTGAAATAGTTTATGGTTTCCACCCAAGAGGACCACTTGAACTCAAAGACCTCCAAGGATGGGATAAAAGGAGTGCTCTAGGAGAAGACTTTGCTGCTACCATGAAAACAGTACATGATCAGGTCAAGCTTCAGTTGGAGAAAACTGTCTCCAAGTACAAGGATAGAGCAGATCTGAAGTGAAGGGAGGTACAGTTCCAGGTAGGAGATTTGGTGATGGCCTACCTCAGAAAGGAAAGATTACCTAAGGGGCAACCAACCAAATTGTTGATGAAGAAGATAGGACCTTGTAAGGTAGTGCATAAATTTGGTCCAAATGCATATGAAATAGAATTACCATCTGGCCTTGGTATCTCTCCCATTTTCAATGTTGCAGACCTGTTCCCTTTTAGACCTCCATTACATGCTGAAGATAACTCAGATGCTGTGATTGAAGATGAAGACTGGATCAAAGATTTACCTCCAAGTAAGCCTTTGCAATTGGAATGCATTTTGGATTCCAAAATTGTCAAGAAGACAAGAAAAGGGGTATACAAAGACTACTTGGTCAAGTGGCAGGATCTTCCTGATTCAGAGGCAACCTGGATGAGTGAAGCCGATATTCTAAAGCATGGGAAGACACTTCAGCAGTTAGCAACTCAAGGGACTTGAGTTTTTCCTGCAGGGGGAGTATGGTGCAGGAGCACATTCTCTGTAGTGCAGGATCATCTTTTCTTTTGTTGTCTCATAAGGCTCTTAAGCCAATTCATTTTGTAATAAGGGTCAATTTGGTCCCATGAATGTAATTGTGCAAGGCACACATGTAGTTTTGCTTGTATGACGGGTAAACCAACGGCTAACTGATTTGAAAATCAGTTTGCACGGTTGGAGGGGATAACTGCTGTCTCTACGTCTTCTTTAGAGGCAGGTTGTATGTCACACGGAGCAGCGAGAGAAGTGTGTATTACAACAAGTTCTTTTTTTTGATAACTGAATAAAGAGAGTTCTGGGTATGATCTGTGTTGATTTTCTTGGTTGTTCTTAGTGATTTGATATCTTTATCCTGATTTTGTGAATAGAACCCTAACCGGATGCTATCCGTCAATCCATAGTGACTCTGTAGTGTGCAGACGGTGTAAAACCCACGGTTCCACAGTGGCTGGTTCGTAACCTAGGAGTAGGGTTTTGATTCTTACATGGAGGCCCTTTCCTCTGTCCACTGAAGCCCTGTATAGTAACAGTGGGATGGGGGAAAGACTTCTCACGTTTGTTGTTGTTGAATTCTTACCCAGGAAGCCAGCGAACTCAGTCAAGTTCGACTAGACATCGTCATGTGGCTAGTCGGGAAATCAGAGTGAAATTGGATAGTTTTGATGTGGGATCAGATTGCTACAAGTGATCGAGGGTTTGATAAATGAAACGGCCTAATTCTGTTGTTCTGTCGAAGGGAATTCTGGGTCGGCGCCTCAGAACAGTTGGAGATCCATCGGCGTGAAAGGCCCTCTGTCTTGCCGAAGATTGGTATAGTGCCGGAGACACATACCATTGTTATTCGCATCGGTGAGAGAAACGATATCGGGCTAAGGAAAATACACTTAGCCGACGGTATACAGTTTCACCGATCGGTGAGACATCCTCGGAGTATTGCCGATAAAGAGGATCGGCGTGAGGAACCTTGTCGGGGGAAGCCGAAGAAGTCACGGCGACCGTGAGAGTCCCGCCGATAAAAGTTCATCGGAAGGAGTTCGAGAAGTCCCAGCGACAAAGGACTCGTCGGAGTGAGATGAACCATCGGGACCACGAACCGAAGTCTTACCGAAGCAGGAGGTCTGGCCGATGTGCCTGACGATATCGGCGAGAGACAAGGTGTCGGTGTAGGTGAAAGAAGCTTCACCGAAGGAGGAAGTCTGGCTGACAAAGGTTGGTCATCGGCGTGACGGAGTATATCGGCATAAGAAATTTCTCGTGGTCCGATAGAATGAGGTGTTGCCGATAGGCAATGAACCACTAAGGAGATATCGGTGAGAACTTGGCCATCGGGATAAAAGAATAAGGTTCGGCCGATAGTTCATGTCTTTCCGATAGCGAAGACATCCTTGACTTCGGCGAAACACTGGAGGACCTCTTGCCGATAGGGAAGATATAGTCAAATCTTCATCCGCTTCTGCTGGGCACTCTGCATCAGGTTTCCATGTAAAAATCCTTCTGTTATGTGTGTTAATTTCATTTCAGTTTTTATGGTTGCTCATGCTTTCATGTTTTGATATAACACTATATGTTAAGATAAGAAAAGAAAGTAAAAGTAAGAAAAGTTTTAAGATAACTGATTCAACCCTCCCTCTCAGTTATCTACATTGTTTCCAACACCATTTAGACCTATAGTTGTGTGTGGGGTCTATCCACAATAACCTCTCCCATTTTTGGTCAACTCCAATCCATTTGACCATATCAAAATTAAATTCATTTTTTCAAAATTCTTTGGTTTCATGTAGTAGAAAGGTACTAGGAGTGAGATTTTGCATTCCACAGCTTGTGGCGCCGAAATGATTACACCAATTGACAAGGTGTCATTGTACCTCATCATTTAATATGTTTTCAGATGTCAAAAATCTAGGGGCTATGTCCTCGACTGTCTACAACTAGGGATTCTATAGTTACCAGTTTCTAGCTAATCCTAACAGCTTCTACAATTTTGAAGAGATTAATCTACCTACTTGCTGAATGAATTAAATGAATACTGAAGATAGAATTAAATAGGAAATTTACTCAAAGCAATCTTAAAAACAATAACATGCATCTATCTATTAAAATCATTAAATACTTTTCACAACAAAAATCTAAAGTAATAAAACAGTGGTACTAGCCTCCTTCCTTGGTGGTGAGAGTGGGCCCTTGCTCCACACCCTTGGGGCTAAAGACTATAGTAGGAAATCAACACAAAAGAAGATCACAACTAAAGTCAAACCAATTCCATATGCTTTGCATTCATGAAAAATACTGCTATTACAGAACTGAGATTACCGAGAATCAAAATAGTTCAATCATTGTATATTTCTTCTACTATTCCTATAAGTATATATGAAAGTGAGTGATGACTTAATAGTGATCTTATCTACCAGTTCTTCTATGAGATGACATACATCTCTTTATTACATTAGTTGTATAACTATAGAAAATAATCAAGCAATAAAAGAAGACTTGAGTGGAACAGAAGTCCACTCAGAAGTCTAAGTTTGATTCTTTATACATTTGGGCATCGAGGCCCTGAAAATAAGGATATTGAATCAGTTCCATCGTAACTCATGCAAAAAATTTAAAAAGATAAAACTCTAGTAGTTTAACTAAAGATGACCCTTCACCACTCAGGTGATGATTTGAGTGAAATGAGGGGTATTATGATCACTGTTGAAAGTCCCTGGTTGGTAGCTTATACTAGAAATATGCCCTACTCTCAGGAGGCACCAGAGATATTTGACTCTGTCTGTAGCTTCAGAGATATGTCTATAGCTTTAGAGATATGTTTATAGCTCTAGAGATTATCTATAGCTTCTTTGTTTAGCTCCAGAGATAATCTAGACTCCTGCAGAGCTCTAGAGAGGCATTCCTCATTTCTTCAAAACTTTAGGTGTCATGGTACTTTGGTATTGTCTCTGGAGATCATTGAAGACTATCTTCGGAGATGTACAAAATTGTTGTTCCTGGCATCTACACCTGTTGATTCAAAAAGAGAGAAGTTTCTGCATTTTTCCATCAATTCCATACACATTAGTCGCTCAGTCAGAAATTGTAATCTTAAGTAATTTATCTCAATTAATCATTAAATAGAATGATCTTGCTGCTTATTTGGGTGTAGAAATTAGGAAAGATGGACTCAGGAAGGAGAAAAAGAGAGGCAAAAAGATGTATTTCATGAGTGCAACTTGGTACTCATCATCCCCCCATACCTAAGGTTTGGCAGGTCCTCCTGCTTCTCACATTCTGGATTTATTCTGGCGAAGTAGCTTGTCAGTCAAGCTATAATCATGTGCATAAGTGGTCCAATTTGTGCGGTTGATATTACCATTACCTCTGTATTCATCAACCTGCTTCATCTAGTCCTACAACTTCTCATCTTCTATCTATTCAGCCCAGATAGGGAGTGGTTCAATTATTAGAGGGGGCCTGAACCGTCCACCTATACATTCCTACTTATGGTTATCCATCAGTTTGGATATCAACTTTGCCTTTCTCATGAATAATCTCAAGTTTGCAGGGGTGACCACCTCTCTCAATTTCTGCTCCGGGGTCAAAATATTCCATCTCTTCTTTGCTACAAGTACAGGATTTGCTGAATTGATCATAAAGAGGCCAAAATCGATGGAGCATTCCTGCAAAATTTTTAGGTATAATGGCAAAATTATGTTCTTATTATCAGGATGATAGATAAGGGACCTGCATTGAATCTTGAAAGCATTAGGATTGGCACATTCCTTCTTGATGAAGAGATCTGTTTTTAAATCTTTTTGAAGATGATCTTCCATCCTTTCATTCTAGATCTAGTGATTCCTCATTAGGGACATAAATGCCTTAAGCTGGCATTCCCCCACAAACTAATTAAGAATGAAGGTTATATCATTAACATAGAACCCATGTATGTATAATTCACATAGGAAGTTCTTGTCCTCATTATTACTTCTTGTATAAGCTGTCATGAATCCTTCTATTGTCTCTGTATCTTCAACCAAGTTAGATAGGACTAAAGAGAATTTCCTCTGTAGGACTCTTTCATGTAAGAACATCAAATAGTTGGCACTTGGAGGCCTACAGGATAGAATTTTTGAAGAAAGGGAGGCCATTTTAATGACTTTGCCTTCCAGAGTTGCTATTCTCTTTGTTTTGGCAGTGACTGCCCTTTGTAACTGCAACATAGGCTTGGAATCCTCATATTCCCTACACTTCTTCTCCCAATGAAATAGGGCTTTGGGAATGTCAATGGGGATTGGACCCATATATGCATCTATTTGGATTTCTTGTTCATTGGTTGCGCTTGGTCCAGCCAACTCTTGAATATATTCCTCCTGGTCATCGAGTTTGTTGTTGGCCCAAGTTAACTATCTATCTTGGCTATGTACTTTCTTAATCAGTGCTGCCATTATTGTAAGGCTATTGTCTCTAGCCATGGTGAGCTCATAAACACTCTATGCTACTTCCTTCTCTTTTTGTTCCAACAGTTTGGCTGCCTCAATTTTCTGTGCCTCCAACTCTGCTTCTTTCTCAATTCTCTAGGCCTCTAATTCTACCTCTTTCTCCTTGATGATCTTATCTTTGCTTTGGAGTTCTGTCTATAGATTTGCAATGATTTGTTTTTACTCCATTTCCACCTCTACTCTGACCTTCTTGAGGTTAGTAATAATCAAATTCTTTCCCCAGAGTAATCTCTTTAAATTTTCAATATCTTCCATCAATTATTGTTCTTTTGAGATTTCCACATCCTCTTGATCAAAGGGATGAGAGAAGGTTTCTGCTTCTGCCTTTGTTGCTGTTTACTTATCATTAAGGTTTTCCATGGCCATTTGCCCTGTTCTACCAACTGTATCTATTTTCTCTGTTTCTTCTTCTTCTTCAGACTGTCTATCCTAAGGGTCCTCTTAGGGTTCCTCTACTTCTGCTGGCACCGATGAAGGCCCAGCCTTATCCTCACATGTTCTAAAACCTAGGAGTACCTCAGTGAGCAGGGCAGTATCTTTTTCAACCTGTGAGACCTGTCTCTTCCTTTTGCTTCTCCAGAGCAAGAGCAGGGCAGGTGCCTCCGAAGCAGGTCTCTCATCCTCAGAATCTAAGGAAATAGTAAGAGTCGGTATGTTTTCTATCTCTAGAGCACATGATGGTTCTAAAATTGGGCTTGACTCTAGATGAATAGATGGTGCTAGGGAAATTTCTCTTTGTTTCCTCTTCCTGACTAGAGGGATCTCATCTGAATCATGAGATAGTTCTTCAGCCCACCAAGTTCCCTCTATTCTCTATCCTGACCTTCCCTCTATTAATTCCTTAGGGCAAGATTCCTCAGTTAGAGTCATCTTTCTGCTAACTGATCGAGTCATATATAGGGGTTGTTTAGGAGTAGGTTCTGTAATTTCTTTACTTTTCTTCTTTTTGTCAGGAATAGGGGCTGCAAATGAAGTTGTCTCCTGTGAGGGCAACTTTCCTCTATGAATAGCTGTGGAGGAGGCTAAAGGCTCAGTTTCCTCATCTTGGTCAGTAGGAGAACTCTCACCTCCTGGCTATACCATCTCTAGTTCTCTGACCTAGGGACTCTGCTCAAGAATTTTTTTCCATAATTTTTTCCCATTGGCCTAAGAGAGGAAGTGGTGTTTGACTACCAGAAAGATGAGGCCATGATGTTTCATGGGACCCTTATTTTGCTGATATCTATCTGTAGCTGCCGTAATGGCAGAATACAAAAAATTGGGAATGTTTATGTTAAACTCAGGGTGTGCATTCCCATGTCTTAGATAAATCAATATTTTCATGATTGGTCCTAAAACTAGAGAGAATTGACCATCACAAGTAAAATATTTCATCAGCCAGGTGGAAATAGACTGCCAAGCATTTGGAAGGGTAGACCTAAGAATTCCTTGGACTTCATTTTTATTTGAATGCAATTGAATAGTAGGTTCACCACAAACAAAGAAATTCTTAATTAAGTTAGTGTATAAGGTTTTCAAGTGATAAAACCTCTCACCTTGTTTGGGAAGTCCAAAAATGTTGTTGATAGTGGCTGAGGAGAAATTGATTTGGACTCCTCTGACAGTTGTCTGGTTGTCCCTTAAATTTTTGAGGAATTCATCCACAATGTCTTCTTGAAACCCTTCAAATTTTTCTAGGAAGTCTAACCATCCTATAGCTCTTAGAATGTTTACTGCAGCTGCATCTCGCAGAAGACCCGCAACACTTTATGGCTCAGACTTCTTCTTGACTCCCATTGTTGAATTGATTCCACCTTCTATTCTTATTCCTCACCTCCTTAATCTACAGTCTATCCTTTCCTCCTATCTCAGTAGGCGCTGAAGGACTATTCAAATTGCTCTATAGGCTCTGGAGGACTGGTCAAGTTGCTTTGTTCTTCAGGGTACTTCAGAGGTTTGAATGAGGAATGTTTTATTTTTCAACTTAGGCTTATGCAGATTAGTTAGAGTACTAAGGCAGTCATAAATACGACAGAATGACAGGACACTCTAGAGGCAAGGTGGTAGTATAGCACAGATAGCAGTATGTGTGAATTTAGGAAAGAAAATGATGGCAGGAGGATGTGGCATAGTGGCGGCACCCAAAAATAGAAAGACAAGACAATTGCCAATAATGATTAATTAAAGATAGAATTACCTAGATTAGTTTTAATGATGAGGGTGATGTACATGTAGAGATGCTGCGTCATTGCTGGAGACTGCACGTGTCATGGCACATGAATAGCTTTTGGTGGTTGGAGATGATGTCCACTACTCAATTGGTATGTGACCTACAATCATTTTATGGAGTGGTTTAAGAATCCACGTTCCTTGAGTGATGTCAGCGTCAGCTTTGTGAATACTCCTACAACTGATATGCTTGCTACTTTAATTTATTTTTGTGATAAAGTAGAGAATGAGTCATGATGACCTCATCATGTGATATGTCTACTTTACCACTTGGAGAGGTGGGTCCCCTCCCTTATTATTGAGACTGACTTCTTTATTGACAGAGCACCGGAGGTACTCCTAGTTGGAAAGCACTAGAGGTGCTCCTAGTTGGAGAGTGCCAGAGGTGCTCCTAGTCTGGGAAGCACTAGAGATGCATTTGACTAACTCCCTGCACCTGATCATCGCCGGAGCTCAATTGTTTCAACTGTCCTAAAGAAGGGAACCGCCATTTACTAGTTTTCAACTCCCTTGGTCGAGAAAGATAGCCATTTGCTAGTTTTCTATCTTTCTTTTTTTTTTAAATTTTTAGAAGGCCGCCATTTGCTAGTTTTTAACCTTCCTTTTTTTTCTTTTTTTTTAGAAGGCAGCCATTTGCTGGTTTTCAACCTTCCTTTAAAAAAAAAATTCAATCCAACAGTGTGATAGAGGAGGTATCCCCTGTATCAAAACACAAATCATGAAGGAACTCCTCTTTAGTAGATGGCCTTTTATAGAGTCTGATTCGGTGACCATTTACTAAGAATGTGTCTGTGCTTCCATCAATAGGTTTCAATAATACAGTTCCATTTTCAAATAGTTCCTTTATTTGATAAGGACTCATCTAATGAGTTTGCAATTTCCCCTTGAACTCTTTGAATTTAGAATCATAAAGAAGAACCCAGTCACCTTGTTGAAATGTCTTCCTCTTGATGTGCTGGTCATACCATTGCTTCCTCTAGTACTGAACTAGTTTTGTTTGCTGAATGGCCTCTGTCTGAATTTCATCTAACTCATTGAGCTAAAGAATTCTATCTTACTAAGTTATAGACAATGGTAGACCAACATCCAATACAGTTTTAAGTGTCTGGAGTTCAAATTCTATAGACAATATAGGCTTTTTCCCATAAACCAATTCATATGGTGAGAACTTTGTTGTGGACTTCCAAGTGGTATTGTAAGCCCAAACTACTTCAAGTAATTTGTTATTCCAATCTTTTCTATTCATTGCTACTGTCCTTGTTAGAATATTTTCAAGTTCCGTATTAGTTACTTCTACCTGTCCATTTGCTTGAGGATGGTAAGGTGAAGATTTTCTATGCTTGACTTGATATAAATCTGTGAATGCTTTGATTACCTATGAAGTAAACTGAGGTCCTCTGTTTGAAACTATTGATCTTGGGGCTCCAAATCTTAAGAAAATATTTTTGCAAAGGAAATTAGAAACTTTTTCTTCTCTTGCAAATTGTAATACTTGAACCTCAGCCCACTTAGTAACATAGTTTGTGCATACTAGAATGTACTGCTTGCCTGATGATGGTGGTGAAATTGGTCCAACAAAGTCTAGACCCCACTTCTCAAATGGTTCCCTTATGACTTCAGGATGCAGTAACATCTCCTATGTAAAGTTTGGTTGTCCCATCCTTTGGCACTGGTCACAGTGTTGAACATACTTCTCTGTATCTTTATGAAGAGAGGGCCAGTAGTAACCAGCTCCAAGGATCTTGTGGACTGCTTGGTGGAAAGAGTAATGGCCACCAGGGTTCATCATGACATGCTCTCAACACATCAAAAATCTCATCAGCCTTTAAACACCTGCATAGAATGAAATCAGGACCACATTTAAATAGTAAACCATTCAACCATTTGTAAGATAAACTTTCTTTAACTAAACGTTTTCTTTGTTTTGAAGTAAAATGGGATGGATACAACCTTGTAGCTAAAATATTAGCTATGTCAGCAAACCAAGGTGTAGTAGAGGATCAAGCAAAAAGATGTTCATCTGGGAACTTGTCCTCCAATGGTTGGTTTTCTCCTCCTGTATGTAATCTTGACAGAAAATCAGCAACCAAATTAAACTTTCCTAGATTATCAACTATGGTAATATCAAATTCCTGCAATAGCAATAACCACCTGATGATCCTTGCACCCACTACTGGTTTATTCATTAGGTACTTGATGGCTAGATGATTAGTGTGTACAAATATCTTATATCCAGTGATATAATGCCTAAATTTGTTTATAGCATAGATGACTACAAAGAATTCTTTTTTAGTTGTTGTATAGCTTCTTTCTGCAGAGGTAAGGTTTTTTCTGATGTAATAAATGGCATGCATACTTTCTCCTTCCTTGTTTTGTCCTAAAACTGCCCCAATGGACTCATTTGAAGCATCAGTTTGTATGTGAAATGGTAAAGTCCGATTAGGTCCTCTTAAAATTGGTGTGACAGTAAGCTTATCCTTCAAGGTTTCAAATGTTGATTGACATTCTTTTGTCCATAGAAATTCTATGTCTTTGTTAAGCACAGTAAAAGGGGGGTAGCTATTCTGCTGAAATTTTCTATGAACCTCCTATAGTAGCCTACATGACCCAGGAAACTTCTGACATCTATTTGATTTTTGGGTGAAGGCAACTATGTCATCACTTCTATCTTGTTTTGATCCACTTTGATCCCCTTTTCTAAAATGTGGTGTCCTAGAACAATTCCTTCCTCCACCATCATAAAGCACTTTTCATGGCTAAGGGACAATTGATTTTTCTCACCGCATTTCATTAATTTCTCAAGGTTTGCGAGAGCTTCTTCAAAATTATCCCCATACACTGTAAAGTCATGCATATAGACCTCCATGCATTCATTAGCTAGTTCAGCAAAAATAGCTAAAACAAGTCTTTGAAATGTAGCTAGGGAATTCCATAGCCCAAAGGGAAGAACTTTGTAAGCAAAGGTTCCCCAAGAGCATGTGAAGGTTGTTTTGTCCTGGTTTTCAGGTACTACTTGAATTTGATTATACTCACTGAATCCATCTAGAAAAGAAAAATACTTTCTCCCAGCAAGGTAGTCTAGAACTTGGTCAATGAATGGTAAGGGAAAGTAGTCCTTTTGTGTGGCCTTGTTTAGTTCTCTATAGTCAATACACACCCTCCATTTCCCATTCTTTTTAGGCAATATGACAAGGGGTGAGACCCATTGACTGTCTGAGATTGGATATATAAACCCTGCTTGAAGTAATTTTTCTATTTTAGTTTTGATAATGTCCTTTAAAGTAGGGATTTATCTTCTCTGGGGCTGTCTGATAGGTTTAATATCCTCAGTGTATATATGATGGGTATAGATCTCAAGAGGTATTCCTTTCATGTCTTGGTATTCCCAAGAAAAAGATACTGAATGGGAAACTAGAAGTTGGATAAGTTTTTCTTCCTCATTTGTTGTTAACTGAGTATTGATATTAAGTGTTTTCCCTGGTAAAATCATAACCTATTTTCTGATTCGATCCATAGATGTAGTTAATCCATACATTGGATTCATGGTATTGAGAGGACAAGAATGTTGAAGCAACATGTGGAAAGTAGGTAAGTCTATATAAAAGGTTTCCCCACAAGGAATTGTTGTGATGCTCACAACACACCCCATTTACTCCCTAGCAAAATGAGGACCCTTGCTATAGTTAGCTTTTGGTTGCTTCTATGTGTGGGCTTGCTTGGTGGTAAAGGGAAAAAGGTAACTGAAAGTACAAGCCTTGGTGGAAATAGAGAAAAAAATAATATTATGTACCAGTGCATAATATGGGTGAGTTCCTTGTGAAAAATGAACAAGGGTTGCTTTTTGAACCATTTCAAAATTCCCTGTATTTTGCAAGTTATAAGTGTCTTTGGTACATGTACAAACAGAGGGTTTATGTTTTGTATATACAAAGTCATTTCATATACAAATTTGTTTGTATATCGTATCTTTGTCTTAGTCACAAAAAGGGGAGGTAGTCAGGCTTAATGCATGTTGTTATACGTGTATACTCATTGCTAATGCTTTATCTAAAATATACAAGTCGGAACCGTAAAGAGTCGAAGTTGAAATGAATAAACATTGAAATCCGCTATGTATATTTTGGCTTGTATATTTGGTAAATGGAAAACATACCAAATAAATATACAATGGTTATACATAGCGTGGAACTGAAAAGTTATCAAACTTGAAAAAATCGTTGTATATTTTGCACTTTGTATATGTTTGGTTATATACATTGCATTTATATACAAAACAAAACTAAAAAGGGTATGAAATAAGATATAATGGTTGTATGTTTGGGGCTTTGTATGTATGTATCAGGAGGTATGCATTGCATTACATACAACGTGGAATTGAGAGAAAATTAAAATACAATATAAGTGATGCATTAAGACTTAATGTATATTGCGATATACATTTCATTTTATACAATTGCCGGAACATAAATCATTATGAAATGAGATTAAACTGTTGTATGTTTTTGTCTTTGTAGGTTTCAGAATGTACAAGGCGAAATATACAAAGTTTTATATACATTACAGACCTGAGGGTAAATACAATGTGGGTTATAGGAAGTTTGAAGTCTGAAGATTTAATACAAAAGAATCAAATGAATAATAGAGATGAAAAGGTAGAAAGAGATAAGGTGGAACCCATTGTTTGTACATTTTTTTCTTGTATAATGACAATGTATATTTAGCGATATACAAGCAGATGTACATTCGAAAGATGCAAAGCGAAAATACAAGTCAGGTGTCAAAAAGAGATAAATAATAGAAAGGCCTTTGTATATTTGGGCATTTGTATGTTTATAATATACAATCTTGATATACAAAGAATCAAATGCATCATGGGAGAGAAAAGGTAAAGAAATATTTGTATAAGTGTTTGTATATGCGCTTATACAATAGAATATACAAGTGAGATATGCCAAACAAAAGATACAAAGCTGTATGGAAAAGGAAAAAGGTAAAAATGTTAGTTACTTCTTTGCATAAAGGGTTTGCATGTCGAAAGATACAACAAAACATACAAAGAAAACATAAAATAAAATGTACAAAGAAAATGTATGCATACAGAATTTCACTAACGGTCAAAAGTTCAAAAAACTCAAACACTAAAAAGGAAAGCCGAAGGTTGTTCCACATTACTTGCCGTAATTAATGCGAATTTAACACTCAAACAAAGGGAAATTTAATGAGGATTAGGGCAATTTTAATGTTATTTCACTTTCAAGATATACTGTTAAGAGTAAAAATTTGCAGAAAAGAGAACTGTGGCAGCGAATAAGCAGAATTTACCAGAGCGACAGAGTTACAATAGCTAGACAAAGGTGAAAATGGTAAAAGTAAGTCAATGGGTAAACAATCACAGAAAACAAGTATTTACCTCAAAACACCATTTATTTTCAGTTGTTAAAATACTATTAATTTCAGTAATTTCATTGCAAAATGCAGGCATTGGTCAAATTACGCTTTTAATTGTTAATTAGCTGAGTAGTGCTTAACAAATTTAAAGGGTAAAAGCAGAAAGTAAAAAACAAGTTAGGGTAAATGGTAAAAGTAGGTATCCACAATAAAAACCCTAAGCAAGAAGTAAAATGAAAGTTAAAGGATGTATGCTTCTACAAGATGGCCCCGAAACACAAGAAGGATATAGGGGACGAATTGAAAAAAAAAAGAAAGCCATGAAAAGAAGTAGAGAAAGAAGAGTTTCCATTGTATAGAGGTTGTCCATCCTTGATTAGTACAAGTGGGGTAGGCATAGATACAAACGTAGGAAACTATGATGCAGAGGATGTATTGAAGAAAATTACTGTTGCAGATGCATCACAAGATATGAAATGTATTTGGGAAAGCAGATTGTACAGAGTTGCAGGTTTTCCTCTGGCAATGGAGGCTAAGGATTTATTTTTGGACTGTGTGATTTTATATGATCCCTCCACCAGGAAGATCATGTTACATGATAGATTAATTGCTGATTTAACCATAGAGGGTATTGCCATAACTTTTGGATTAGAGATTAATAAAAAAATGAGGGATATTGACATTGATCAATATAATTAGAATTTTTACACAAATGAAGGAGAATGTAATCATAAAATATTTTGCAATTGGTATAGCCCAGAAAATAAGCCCAAGGCTGCGGCTAGAGTACTTAAGAATTTGATTAGGGTATATTTCAGAGAAGAGATTTATTTGATGATAACTATGCTGAGCAGGTTAGTTAGATTAAGAGAAGGTACTAAGTGTGAACCATGGATGTTCACTGTCATTGAATTCATAAGGGCAGGAGAAAAGGAGCAAGGGCAAATCCATTGGGCCAAGGCAATTAGCACAGCTATTTGGAGGCAGGCAATGATGAGACAACATAAAAGCTTGCCATTTTATTTGGCTTCTTATGTATTATACTCCTGTGGTTCAGAAATCAGACCTTACATTCATGGAATAGAAAGGGTAGGTACCCTAGGGAATGGTCCAGACCAAAAATTAGTATATGAGCATTAGCCTATTTTACAAGAGGAAAATGCCTTAAAGAATTTTGCTTTGGTTAATGACTTTTTCTATACTTACGTGGTAAGGGTGTTGAAAGAAGAACCAGATAAGAGATTATCTAAAGATGCAGAAGATGCAATGGGACTACATAGTGCATGGTTCATACAGTTTGAACATTGCATTTACTTAAGGATTGAGGGATTTGATGGGAAGCCATTTATGTTGCCTAGATATCCTTCTGATAAGCTGATTGTGTTGGAATTTTCAAGACAGAACTTGAAGATTTTTAGGATGTACAAAAGGAAGTTTAATAACAGAGGAAATGTAAAGTTACCTTGGGCCATTGGTAGATACTCTTGCTATAGTGAAGAGCTTGTAGGTTATTCAGAACCAGAACTGAGATACTATGGTTTCCAAGAATTTGATTTGGTCAGAAGATTTGATCCATTTCATAGAATTCAAAACTTTGTAGATAAAAAGTATAAACATCAGGTACACATTGAAGATTGTTGGGCTGATTGCTAGAACGATAGAGAGGTGATGAAAAGAGCTCAGAAAAGATTAACTATGGAGAAAATGAAATCTATAGGTAATATATATGTTCCTCCAGAGGTTCGAGAAGATGATCAATTGTTACATCATAGTTATTTAGAAGCAAGGTTGGCTCCTATTACAAAGCCCGATTGGTCAAAACCCTGGAACACAGCATTGGATGTATTGTCTAAGCCAATAATATTGTTTTCAAAAACATGGTTGAAGGACAGAGTTGAGGAGCTTAAAGCTCAGGGAAAAGAAGTCACATACCGAAAGAAAGGTAGAGCCGAGTGAAGACTTGCAGTGTTTTTCTGAAAAGAAGAGAAAGATTGTAGAGGCTAAAATTGTGGAAAAGGATAAAAATGCCACATTAATGGATCCATATGCTTTAGGTATAACAATAGCAGTGGCATCAGATACTTTTGTTGATGCAAAGTCCATAAGCCATGAAATAAGTGCAGAAGAGGCACAAACTTAAAAGGAAGCAATAGGACAACCAGTCAGAAGGGCAATTCCCATAAGTTTATCAAAAGATGAAGCTTCTAAACCAATTGATGTAATTGGAGCATAGGAAGTAGGGGAAAAGATGAGAAATATAGTTAGTGCCTCCACATCTTTGGAACTAGGACAAATGTTCATTAAAGTAAAAATAGAATATGCTAGAGAAATGCTGCAAGAGTCAAGAACATACAAAGCCAAAAAAACTACTGTGGAAACTGTGCATATTGAGAGTAGTGATAGTGAGGAAGGAACAATGTATAAAGGAAAGGCGATTGACATAGAGGAAGATTCAAGTGATTTCCTAAGTGAAGAGGATGAGCCAAGCACTCAAGCTAAAATGGAGGTGGAGTACAACACAGAACATGAAGAAGAAAAAGTACAGGAAGAAACAGAATCAGTGGATCCGTTTGGTACTTTTTCTCCACCAGAAATTATTAAGGATGTGCAGGAAGAGGCACATAAAATTGAAGAATCTAAAAAGGAGGAAACACATGAAGAAGTAAGCACAGAGGGGCATGCTTTAGCAGAAGGAGAAACAAAGGAAGATATATCAGAGGTAGATACCTTAAATATGCTAAACATGTATGATGAACCTAGTGAAGAAGACAAGAATGTAGATGATGTGTAGGATTAAAGAAAGGAAGCAAAAGAAGATAGCATAAAAGAAGATTCCCCTATAGATATAGAGCAAATACAAACAAAAGGTAGGGACAAAAAAGAAGGTGAAGCTAAGATGCCTGAGGGTAAAAAAGAAACAGAAAAGATAGCTGAAAATAAAGCTGATGAACAAATAGAAAATGTTAACTTGCTAAGTGAAGAGAAAATAAATGTAGAAGAAGCTCCTAAAGAAGAGGCTGAAGGTGGAGGAGATACTGAGATAGAAGAGGAGAATGAAGTTGAATCAAAAGAGTAGGAAAAGGATTCTATGGAACAAGAGCCTCTACAACAGCAACAAATGCTAGAGCAACAACAAGAGCCTCCACAACAACAACAAGCACCACAATAGGAACAACAGCAACAAGAGGAAGGGGAAACACAAAGATCACCTGAAGAAGTAATTAATGAAATAAAGGCTACAGAAGGTATAAAAGAGGTTCCTGCCTAGTTAGGAGGAGAGATAAGGAAGGAATAAAAGGACATCCAATTAGCACCAATTGACATTAAAAGTTTCTTAGGTGAGAAGACCACTCCAAGAAAAGAAAAGAGAAAAGCTAGGACAATGTCTACTATTCAGAGAGGTCCAGGTGGATCCAGAATGTTGAACCTAGCTATACCACAAAAGGAAAAAGCAAAAGGTGAAATAACCTTGGAGGAATACAAGATATTGAATCTTGACCTTGGGCATTCTACAAGAGAACAACATATCAATGAATGGGAAGACATGCACCAAGTGACAGTAGAAATGCTAAAGAAACATAAGGACAAACAAGATTATTTGAAAGGACACATTGTCCAACTCCAACAATTTATTAAAGGGATATTTGATCCTAGTGCCACAATTCTTGAATTGCCTACTAACATAGCAGTAGTATCAAAAGAGGAAATAAAGAGCATGGAGAATAAAAGGTGCAAAGTTGATATTTTTATGAATGGTTTAATGATTTTATGCAAGAGGATAAGCAAACAATAAGACAGGCTGTGGGAAGTTGGAAAATAGTTACAGAAGAAAAGAATTTGTATGATACTTACACATAAATGCCAAACCAGAAAGGAGGAATGCATATTTGAAATTGAATAGCTGACAAAAGTGGAAGGAAGAGTAGAAGAATTGAACAATGAAGGAGCACTTACTGTTACATTGGCAAATCAAGTGCAACAAACAATATTAGAGCTGAAATTTGTAGAGGATAACATCAGAAAATATACAACAGTTGTACAAAATTTAGAAGAAGATGCAGGTGAGATGATTAAGATGCATAAGAAGATAACAAAAAGACTTCTGTAGCATGAATGTATGGAAATGCGAGCATATAATTTAGAAAGGGCATTAACAGAGTTCATTGCCATATTTGCACTATTGTGAGGCCTACACTTTTTCATTTCTGTACATGTGACTATTTAGATTACTGTTGCTGATACAAATATATTTTTGGGACTATTGTTCCTGGATTTTTAAACTATTAAATCTTATTATGTTAAAGGAAAACTAATTGGGTGATTTTTGATAGAAAATTGTCATGTGATTTCATTATGTTTATAAGAACTGTGGTATGCTTTAGAAATGCATGTATTAAAATTACTTTGGCTATGATATGTATATGTGGAATTAACTTTGAGATTGAGTGTGCAGGTATTTCTAAGAAAACCATAGATATAGGAGATCATTCCGCACCCTATGTTGTATCCCTTGTGAGCCGATCTAGTTCCATGAGGAACTAAGATCAACTCCGTGTATAGTGAAATGTTGTAAAGATGTAATGTTGTATTGTTGCATGAGGTCAAGGGAGTTAGGTCTCCCCTCTGATTTGCTTATATTGTGATATGTGTTGTAAGAAATGTTGTTATAAATCTTGTTTTAACTTTATTTAGACCTTCTTCTTATGTTTTTACTTGACTGTGGGAGTCCTAACTAGGTAAAAATCAACCCTGGGTTATACCCCATAGGTCTAGGGACCCTTTTAACTAGGATAACCTTGGAATGGCCTCCATATGGTCACTTTAACTTCATAGTGAAGTTAAGTGACGAATTTGGAAGCATGGGGACAATGGGATGAGTGGAATCCACACCCAGGACCACTTCCAAGTCATGGAATGAATCCATGATCCCCCAAATAATAGAGTGTTTTGTCTCTTTGTGCCCCTCTTTTGGTGGGAGTTCCCCATAAAAAGGGTAGTGTGTCATCCACTCCCTTTTTATTTCTATTTTACCTATTATATTTTATTCCTCCATGTGTTGGAAATAGGCTATAGTGGGGGACCTCATGAGTGGGGTTAATTATTTTAAGTCCACTAGGGGTAGTGGATAAGGAGTGGGGTTAGTTTTTTAATGCCACTTGGGAATAAGGAAAAATGGGGGAATTAGTTTTAAAAAGGAGAGGAGGGAGAGGGGAAGGGGGGTTGGATTATTGTGGAAAGGAGAACTTGGAAGAGGAGGCTAGATGTGGAGCTCTTCTTCAACTACATCCATAATAGGGCTTGTAAAGGTTAG